>FNXX01000025.1:0-600000 GCA_900108845.1 Iljinskaea planisiliqua | reverse complement strand
TAAGCTTTTAACTAATTACATATATCTTGATTTTTAAATAATTTTTTTCATTTTATAAATAATATAAAAATATTTAGATTTTATATATATATATATATATATATATATTTATCTAACCGCAACCGTCTGCAGCTATAAACGGTCGAAAAATCAGTTTTTATTATTTATTTTTTTTTGAAAAGTTTGGAGTAGTACGAAGTAATTAAAAAATACACAAAAACAATATTTGCGGGTGACACAGTGAGAAACTCAACCAACCTTTTTAGTTAAACCTTTCGCTTTCAATCTGTTTCGAATGAAATACCTTTTCAAAGCTTACCTTTCTTATAATTTTCTTACGATATTTCTCAATTGTTTCCAAGGTCAGACCCGTTTTACTTCAACAATAGGCACTCAAAATCTTTTATTTTCTTTGATTAAATTCCATTCAAACACTTTTCTAGTCTGGTCATCTTTACCATTAATTTGTTCACTTTGAGCACGTTCGACTTATTGTTCAATCTTTGATTCAGTCAAGCCATGGGTTATTATGCGTTCACTTATAACTTTTCTATTGCTTAAACAATTATTTTGAAAATTAGACTGCTCACTAACAATTTCAAGAAGCAGCTAGTTATCACTTTAGCCAAATCCGTGAAGTTTGGTTACTTTTTTCATTGCCATTCTAGTACGATCTAATCAATCAAGTTCCTACTCTGGCTCCAGCGAGTAAACCCTTTTTTGTGCTTAACCATTCAACCAACCATTTCCACAACGATAAGTAACTGACTCCCATGAACCAGGGTGCTAACGCACGTACGGCTTTTCCCAGTTCAACATACACTCGTAGTGACGATTATCTATTTTTAGCCATTCGATAACCAAATCTCATAAAAATGGTTCACTTTGGCTTCTTAACTCTATTGTCACTGCCTTTATAAAATAAAACTCAACTAAACTGATTCCAATTGATGGATCAATTTATTTTTATTCAAAAAGCAATCCAATGAATTCAGGTGAAGAACACTATGGAATTTTTCGAACTTATTTATCAAGCCATAAATTCTCTTTACAATAACCATCGCAACCAACAATTCATAACTCAGCCATAATAGATAAAACCATAGGTTGTCAAGACAATCACTGGAAAGGTACAACAAACTCAAAATGATATGTTTATGGTTTTATAATTCTAGAACACAAACATGATTTTGTAATCTTTCTGTTGTCGTAGATCAAATGAATATACCTAACAAACCAAATGCTCAGACTTTTTTTGGTTATTGTAAAATATTGATATTCATTAGTCAACCAAGTTCTGTAGGATCATGAATATCTATGATATGGCAAACTGATTATTTATTAAAAATAATACAAACATAATCAAAAAATATATTGACTGGTACCAAAAATAGGATGAATGTAGAGCGGTTTTGTGTGGAGTCGAGAAACTCTTTCCTTAATTCTTTAATTGCCCGTAGTGTGATGGTGTTTATGCAATCAGAATCCCAGGATAAAACCACACTTCGATTATTCTGCAATACTCAGAATAGAAGCTAACGAACCTAGAAAATATGTTATACTCTCAGACACAAACTAGACTAATAGAAGTAGGAGATTTTTGTTGTTGTTGAATCTGTGTAGAATGAGGAAGGCAAGAGCTGTTTATATAGTCTTCATCATATTGCCAATAAATCCAAGCAATAATGGAGAGATATGGAGGTTACGATTTTCAGAATAATTCTCAATCAATTCTGAATAAAGGAGATAATCAATTTGAAATAAATTGCATGGCTGACCAGCAAATTAAAGCACACAATGCACCAAGACAGATTATGCATCAGATGCATAATAAAAATCTGGAGCAAATAAGATAGTATTATGGATTAAAGGTCCATTAAGCAAATCCTAAAGCCCGAAGTCTAAACCCGGTTCAAGTATCTCCTATCACCAATACACCAAAGTGTATTTAAGGTTTTTTAAACCTTATTATAATTTCTCCACTTTATAAACAAGAGGACTTCACCTCATATTTCTAACATGGGACATTTTATATATGTTATAATTTTAAGCTTTACAAGCAACCCACTTTAGACCTTCATTTCTCATTCAAATGAACTATGTTTTTGACATATGAATACACTATCTCATAGTGCTCATAACAAGGAATCCAACGACTCCAAAATTTGGTAATTCTGACAACCGAGTTTTTCCAGAGAAAAACCACCGGAATATTGGCCAAAACCATTTGTCCAAAAAACAGTTCCAACAATCCCCCACATGAATAGAAATGACTCTAGACACTGGATGACTCAATAAACTCGACAAACCTAACTTCCTAGACAAGACTCGACAGACTTGACTTCCTAGACAAGACTCGACATACTTGACTTCCTAGACAAGACTCGACAAAAGACTTTTGAGAGTATAAACGAAAAATCCACTGCATGATGAGTTGGTAGCATTTTTCAGCCTTGAACCAGTCATTGTTAATAGCTATCGGATTTACTCGAACAGGAGGTGGCCATGATGTCTTGAACCCCCCGGACTTTGGTGTAAACCGAGACAATAGCTAAAACACAGCTTCATTCTCTCATAGAACTAGGTTCTCTGTTGTGTTCATTTTGGCCGTGAACAATACCTGGTTAATCATGAGTGAACTTAGAGAATATAGCATTTTTTCATTCTCCTAGAAACGGCCCCATTTCACACTCACAAGGTGATTTGCCATTAGCTTTGTTTAAAGGAGTATCCTGTACTACTCCACTTATATCTCAAAGCTATGGACTCAAATCATTAAAAGCAAATGCTTATCCTTTAAACCTTACAGGTCGCACTGTGCATCATCCTAGGAACTGGGTAGAGACATAAGTCTCACAGTGCTTTGGGCAGATTTAGTTTGACTTAGTTTTCCCCTTGAACCTAAGGCAGTTAATTAGGTAGGGTTACCGCCAAACATCTTCTTAAGTCATAGGCTTTATACCCATTCCTCACGATGATTTTACAATTTGATCTCGTAACACACCTTTAATAAATGGATCCTAGGTTGTCATTTGATTGAATATAATCTATTAAGATTACTCCATTTTAGATAAATTGTTTAACGCAGCCCATAACTGTAAATATATACTAGTTATGGCTTTGTAAGTGTTAACACACTTAGTACATGAACAAAATTTGCTATGCACCCCCACACTTTCGTGTATTTGTAATAATGTATTTTACCTCTTTAAAGTTCATATAGCTTCATGCCGATGACTTTATGTGGTAAGCTACATTCCCCCACATTTTTTTAGGTAACTTAGAATCATGCATCTTTGCAATAATTCTCTTATTAAAAATTGGGTTTGTTCTCTCTATATGAGATTTTTTTTTTTTTTTTTTCCTTTTGAGTTTGACATATATGGAGACTTCACATTTGTCTTTATTACACTTGCATTTTGGAATTATAATGAAATTAATCAATTTTTGTATAGATTTATAATTCTCATATGCTAAACATTCATTCCAAATGGTAAAACTTAACCAAATAAGCAACTGCATTATTTTTATTGAAAGTTGAAAAACATAAAACAAAAAATTGAAACATTGTGTTACACATTTTTGGGTAAAACTGTCCTAACACACATTTTGATCAGTCCACCCTGAACAAACCCCTTACCCAAGTAAACCCCATATTTCTTGAGCACAAGCTTATCATATTCAAAAGTTACCGCAAATCCGGCTTTGCTTAAAAGCGAACCGGAAATCAGATTCTTCCGCATATCTGGCACATGTTTCACATTTTTTAGAATTAACTCTTGTCCAGAGGTCAACTGAAGCTTCACTTCACCACGACCTTCAATTTTGGGCGAACCGGTGTTACCCATTAGCAGTCGCTCCTCAGTCTTGCATTTCTGATAGGTACCAAACATATCCTTATCAATGCATATGTGAGTGGTAGCTCCTGTGTCATACCACCAAACTTTTGGATTGTCTTCAACTGTGTTGACTTCCGTGACCACAGCGCACAAGTCAGCTTCAGTTAGGTTAGCCTGAGACTTTCCCTTATTTTTGCTTGGACTAGCCTTGCTTCTACAAACATCGGCTTTGTGTCCCACCTTGCCACACTTGTGACACTTTCCAGAGAACTTTGTAGGTGTCATTGGATTTTTAAAGCTCGTGGTGGATTTTGGAGCAAATTTTCTTTTTCCTTTTTTCTTCTGCTCAGCCAAGTTCACATCATTCTTATGAGTGAGAACAGCATCAGCTTCACGGTTTCGGGATTCAATCCGCAGCTTGACAATTAAGTCCTCGAGGGTAATTGCCTTACGTTTATGGATGAGATAGTTCTTGAAGTCCAACCAACTTGGAGGGAGCTTCTCAATGAAGGAGTTGACCGTGAAAATATCACAGATCGACATTCCTTCAGCTGCTATCTCATGCGTAATCAATTGCAAAGCTTCAACTTGTTCCATGATGGGTTTTGAATCCACCATTTTGAAGTTCAGAAATTTTGCTGTAGCATATTTCTGGCAGCCAGCATCCTCGAACTTATATTTCTTCCCCAAGGCAGCCCAAAGTTGTCTGGAGGTTTTCACCTCGCTGTACACAGCATACAACGAGTCAACCAAGCGGCTTAGAATCCACCCTTTGCACAGAAAGTCTGAATGGTTCCACGAATCCACACTGGCCAAGACCATTGGATCCATGTTTCCCGATGGGACAATGGGTGCATCCTCTTTCAGATACTTGTCTAGGTTCAAATTGGTCAAAAAGAAATGTATCTTTTGTTGCCAAGTTTTGAACACATTCCCACCAAACTTTTCTGGCATCAGTCCTACGCTTACAGCGCCAGGCACTGACGGGTTTGCATGTGGCAGACCACTTCCAAACTGAGTTTGGAGCGTCGACTCACTTAAACCATTTCCACCAAGACCACTTCCAACAGTTCCAGCATTGTTTGATGCATCAATGTTTTGCCCATCGACCAAAGTTTGGTTGTTGTTGTTGTTAGTCATGTTTTAATCTGTTCATCAGAAACAAAACATATTAATATACTAACCCAAAAAACAACAAACATAAATCCAAAATATAATGTGCAATAATAATTAAATATAATTAATTGCAAATAAATTTGAATCATAAAAATTTAATTGCAAATATGTGGCACATTACTGCGGTAATAACTCAAAATTATTTTCAAAACATAAACTGAAAAATTTGAATTCATTAAAATATCCCACATAGTCAAATGAGAAAAATCTAAAGATTTGCTTAATAAATCAATTCATTCAGCAATTAAATATGGTTGCAAAGACAATGTCATTAACTATTTCCAAGAAATCATGTGACTTTTATGTCTAAAGATTTGTTTACTAAATAAATCAAACCAGAATTAATAAACCGGTTTACATAAATTAATGCAATAAAGAAATCAAGTCTGCAACACATTTTCAACACAACAAAGAAAAACATAATTCTTTTTAATTTATTCCTCTTTCTTTCTCAGAAACAGATTAAAACCAATAAATTCTGAAATTTGAATTATAGTCAACATGTTTTCACAATAATTAAATCTTGAAAACGATGATAAAACCTACTTCAGTTTGTTTTGCTAAACAGAATTAAAATAAAACTGATACTGAGCACGAAAGAAAAAAGGTTGAAGACAACTTGGAATTTTTGTTTTTTTTTCTTTTTTTTCCGTCACTTTTGAAAAACAAATCCAAAAAGAAAAAAAAAAGAAAAAAAACAATAAATTAATGAAAAAATCCAAGTTCAGAGTCCTCCCCTGCAGACCAGACACGTTAGTGCAAGCACAACAAAAAAAAATAGAGCTGCAGAATCAATAAACATAGGCAAAATGTAAACAATGCAAAAAACAGGCCAATTATCAAATAAACGGCAGAAAATCAGATCGAAGAAAAACAGATACGAGTCCGGATTCAATCAATAACAGGATTCGTTAGTGCAATCAGACAGAAACAACACTTTAAACCATCCTGAGTAAATAAAGAATCCCCAGAAAACCTGTTCTTAAAAAAAAAAAACTTTAACAAATAATCAGTTTTTCATTAGTGTAATAACGAAAATTGAAGAATTAAGATTGTAGGACCATGAATATCTATGATATGGCAAACTGATTATTTATTAAAAATAATACAAACATAATCAAAAAATATATTGACTGGTACCAAAAAATAGGATGAATGTAGAGCGGTTTTGTGTGGAGTCGAGAAGCTCTTACCTTAATTCTTTAATTGCCCGTAGTGTGACGGTGTTTATGCAATCAGAATCCCAGGATAAAACCACACTTCGACTATTCTGCAATACTCAGAATAGAAGCTAACGAACCTAGAAAATATGTTATACTCTCAGACACAAACTAGACTAATAGAAAGTAGGAGATTTTTGTTGTTGTTGAATCTGTGTAAAATGAGGAAGGCAAGAGCTGTTTATATAGTCTTCATCATATTGCCAATAAATCCAAGCAATAATGGAGAGATATGGAGGTTACGATTTTCAGAATAATTCTCAATCAATTCTGAATAAAGGAGATAATCAATTTGAAATAAATTGCATGGCTGACCAGCAAATTAAAACACACAATGCACCAAGACAGATTATGCATCAGATGCATAATAAAAAATCTGGAGCAAATAAGATAGCATTATGGATTAAAGGTCCATTAAGCAAATCCCGAAGCCCGAAGTCTAAACTCGGTTCAAGTATCTCCTATCACCAATACACCAAAGTGTATTTAAGGTTTTTTAAACCTTATTATAATTTCTCCACTTTATAAACAAGAGGACTTCACCTCATATTTCTAACATGGGACATTTTATATATGTTATAATTTTAAGCTTTACAAGCAACCCACTTTAGACCTTCATTTCTCATTCAAATGAACTATGTTTTTGACATATGAATACACTATCTCATAGTGCTCATAACAAAGAATCCAACGACTCCAAAATTCGGTAATTCTGACAACCGAGTTTTTCCTGAGAAAAACCACCGGAATATTGGCCAAAACCATTTGTCCAAAAAACAGTTCTAACAAGTTCTACTAAACTCCAGAACTCAGTTTTTTGGGATTACGACGCAAAGCTCACCAAATACTAGTTGAAGTTATAAGATTCAGTACTGTTGTGATTCTAAACTCTTTATATCATACTTCTCAATGCACAGTAAAAAAATCATGCAATGAGAATAAGTAGAGATAAGTTACATCCAATGCACTTCTCCAAAAGCAACCTTTCGAAAAATTTGAATTTTATGCAATCACCGGCTTTTTATAATCATTTCGGTTTCTACCTCTACACGATTTCAACATTGTCTTGGAAACAATTTTTTTTTTCAAAGTTTTATCATTACATTTGTGCAAATAGCTACTTTACATCCTTCGCAGATTCATGACGTTAGTCATCTTGTCTGTTGCTGACCACAACAAATAAACTATTACATCTTCCACGGGTTTAACCATTACTTCTGAATGGAGTAGGGTTCAACACCATCCTCCCATGGACATAAAAGTTCCCTATATGAATACCGACCAAGTATATCCTGATATAACATCTAAAAGGTATATCCTGAACGATATTCATTCAAGGTTCTGTTCGAGAGGGGTCCGTAAGTTGAAAAGTCACAAGCCTTCAAACTCAAAATAAACTTAGAAATCCATTAAGCACTGTCCAGATACACTGGCCTTCAAATCTCGAAAAGCTAATGCCAAACCTACAAATTAGTATGAGATTAAAAGCACGTTTCATTGTCGACTGATGAGAATGTAAGTCAAAGCACCACGAACCGTATAATCGACAATAAACAATCATAGCCCAGCAACCATACAATTCTTAACACACTGATATGCAACATGTCCAAACATAACTCGAAGAATAATAACTATAGGTTCGACATCAAATAAACGTGAACAACCAAGAAGATGAAACAAATTCAAGCATGAGCAAATCATCAAAGGCAACCACACCTAAGAACGAAAATCAAAAGTTTGTTACAAATCAAATATCTCAAAAGACCTCAGAAATTTGAAAAGATAACAAACGGGTCAAAAATACTCTAAGCATAAATAAACCACAAACATATCAAATATAATTAGGATCAAAGATCCCCACAACACCATCCTAGTTGCCTCTTCAAAGACGCCAACTCCTCAGCATGTCGAGCCCCTGATTTTTCCAAGCGCGCACCCAACTTAGCAGCTCGAGCTTTGCCCTTCTTTAGCTTTTCTTTTTCTCTCTTGAGGTCCATGATCTTTGCCGCAGACACGGCTTCGGCTTCCGCAAGCTGCCTCTTCAACAATTGAGATTCTGCCATAGCATTATCAAGTCAATGCCTACCTTGATGAACTTCTGCATCATAGGCACTCCCAGTCACATTTACCGATGAAATGAACTGCAAAGAAAAAGAAAAAACAATCACAATCTATCTATACATGTGAAAGACAGTGACAACAAGTCAGAAATTTACCTTCATGTCATACACTTTTTCATGTACGTTTCTTGCTTAAACAGACCATTGGTCGAAGGAAGATTGGTTCTAGTATGTTGGATCATGGAGAAGATTTCGGCCAACTCATGACCATCCTCGTACACTGCTTTTGATGCATCGAACTTTAACTTGCGCTGATCTGAGTTGTCCACCGAATGATGAGCTCTTCGAGATGTGTGTTTGTGCTTCTTGTCAGCACCTTCTTCAGCAATACCCTTGCCTCTTTCTGCCGCCACCAAAGACGTTGTCGTCGCCTCGACTCAGCCACATGAAGGTTTTCACGACCTCAGATAAGGGCAGTTCAGGAGCATTATTCACCTTGTACCTTGTATGTCTCTCTTCTTCTTTTTTTGGTTCAGAATGTGGTGTTTATCCCCATTGTGGTTGATGATGACTCCGAGAACTCTGAGCTACCAACACCTTTATTGGTGTCGGATCCCGAACTCCCGGTTCGGATCCCAGCGGAGGATGCCACCTCATATAAACACATCATCGTAAAGAGGTAAATAGTCAACAAACTGTCCCGGTTGAGGTTCAAACAGCAGAGCGAACGAAGGAGCTCGCTATAGAAAGAAGAAGCGAGGGGGATCTTGGCTTTTTTATTCTTTCTCTTTCAGGAGTCTCTTGGGCGCAACCTAACCATTATAGACGGTCATGCACAAATATTTGAGGCTCTCAAGCAACTGACTGATAGCACTACGGAGTTGACAGGTAAGCTTGATGAACATGAGAAGAAGATGATCACCCTCCAAACCACCCAGAATCAACTGGTTGAAGGTCAAAATGTCGTATCTTCTCAAATAGACTCTTTACATGCAGGGAACAGCATGCGTGTCTGAAGGACCATACCCGTGGCATCTGATGTGCAAGCCCCAGCGATAAACACATTCCTAAGTGTTTGTGTGAATAACAAAAATGATCTTATTGCTGTGGAGAACCACAAAAAATCCACGAAGCAACTAGATGATCAAGAAATTGATGAAATTCCATTGTATGAATATGCAAAAGTCCGCCTCCAATTGAAGGAAATGAAATAAAAAAATTTAGGCCACAGCCCATCAGTTAGGCCCCAGAGATCGATAGGGTGATCGCCACAGCCCATCAGTTTGGCCCCAGAGATCGATAGGGTGATCGAGGAGACAAGACGTACGCCATTCACCCCCTGAATATCAAACATTCGCATAAAGGACTCTCGAAAGGTGAGCCTACCGAGTTGTGACAGTAAGGGAAATCCAAAGAACCATTTGGGGGCTTTCCAAATCGTCGTAGGTCGCATCAACCTGGAAAAGCATGAAAAGGTTGCGGGCTATATTGCAAGCTGTTTTCCTATAACATATATGGATCAGCCTTATTGTGGTTTACCCAGCTCAAACCTTGAACAATCGGAAGCTTTAACGAACTCTCGACTGTTTTTCTCAAACAATATTTAATATTCATGGAAAAAGAGATTTTTGACGCTGACCTTTAGAATCTAGCACAAAGCCCAAACGAAACCACTGCGATAATAAATAACGAAGTTCAATGACGTAATGTCACAAATTCACGGAGTAGCCCATAACATACCCATATCGGCGCGGAGAAAGGGTCTATGGCACCAGTCAAGATTTCGCAAAGACCTCATTTTAAACTGTCCTTTGACAATCAAGGATGCCTTATTCCTAGCCAAACGTTGGATAAAAACCGAAAAAGAGAAACTAAGCCTCACAAATAAGTACTGTCTGGCGAAACAGAGTATCAGAGTCCCCCTTCAAAAATCAGATTCAAGAGAAGACAAAGACCTGAAAAGGCTAGTCCCAGTCAACACAATAACAACAGATGCGTCAAGTTCCGGGAATAAGCAAAGCCAACGTTATGGGACCTCCGGTTCCATTGATTGCATCTACGAGCGATATCGCGATGGGGACAATTAAACTACCTGTCTTGGCGGCAGGTGTATTTCAAATGATGGGATTCACGGTCTTCGACAGACCGGCGGCATACAACCTAATCCTAGGCATCCCATGGATTTTCCAAATGAAGGCGGTCCCATCTATGTACCATCAATGCGTCAAGTTTCTAACTTCACAAAGAATCAGAACTATCGAAGGAAGCAGGAGGTGTTAAGGACCTGCTGTATGAGCAGCCACAAAATGAAGGTTCAATAGCAATTAATGACCTCTGCAAAAGAAGAAAAGAGGGACAGGTTCCCTAGTGGCCAGAACACCGACGATGTCACAATAGAAGTTGGGATAGATGATGATAAGCTCGACCGAAAATTCAAGATAGGAACCGCTTTGAATAGCAAGCTCAAGGTGGAGCTCATCAGATTTCTATCAAAAAAACAAGTGCACCTTCGCATGGTCGTCGAAAGATATGTCGGGTATTAATTTAAGCATATTATGGCACAAGCAAAATGCTGACCCGAGTGTTAAACCTTAAAAAAAAATGATAATAAAAAAGGACGGAAGCTTGGTCTAGAGCGAACCCAAGCGGTAAATGACGAGGTGGATAAGCTACTAAAAATTGGTTCTATCCGAGAGGTGCAATATTCAGACTGGCTGCAAAACCCAGTGGTCATGAAGAAAAAGAACAGAAAAGCATGTATCTGTGTTGACTTCACGGATCTCAACAAGGCTTGTCCAAAAGATAGGTTTCCTTTCCCACACATCGATCGGTTGGTGGAATCCACCGTCGGACAAGAACTTCTTACGTTTATGAACGCCTTCTCAGGATACAACCAGATATTGATAAATCCATATGATCAGAAAAACTTCATTTATCATTGATTGAGGGATTTAATGCTATAAGGTGATGTCATTTGGATTGAAGAATATCAGTGCAACATACCAGCGACTCGGGAATACGATGTTTAATAATCACCTTGGAGAAACCATGGAAATCATATCCTGTATATGGAGCAATGTTACGAAATTATGAACAAGTGTGGAATGAAACTCAACTCGGCGAAGTGTATGTTGGGATGACTTCTGGGGAATTCCTCAGATACATAGTAACCTAGAGGGAGATCGAGGCTAACCTCAATCAAATCAACACATTTTTGACAATGTCATCACCTAAGAACATAAAAGAAGTTCAGCGACTCACCGGGTGCATAGCGGCTTTAAACCTCTTCATTTCCATATCGATGGATAGATGTCGCCCTTTCTATCAACTGCTCAAAAGCAACGAACATTTTTGGTGGGACGAAGAAAATGCAAAGAGGCATTCACCAAACTCAAATATATCTCACTACTCCACCAATCCTGTCCAAACCAGAAGCATATGAAAAGTTATAAATGTGTGTCTCGGTCTGAAACCATGCAGTAAGTGGCGTAATCATTCAAGAGGATATGGGAGAAAAAATATCAATTTACTATGCCAGAAAAACGTTACACGATGATGGAAAAAATGGCATTAGCAGTTGTAACATCAACTCGTACGTTACAGCCCTATTTTCAATCCCATCCGATCGAATTATACCAGTGGAATGTATCGAGGTGCCAAGCTTTACCCTAAAATAAAAAATGCTTGTGGTTACCCGATAGCAAGCATATAAGCGAGGTGAACCTTCTAGAGAATTAAAGGAGTTTTCCGATAAAACGAGTCTAAAATCACCAAAAATCACAAACATTTCTGATGATAACCCAATGGACAATCAAACCTTCGGAAGATTTCCAGGATGCAACGCTCTCGATGAATCTGAAGAATTCATTCTTTCATTTTTTGTCCCTTCTGTCTAAGATAATGTTTCTCGTGATCAAGTCTTTTATACCTAGATACATTCTATATCATACAAAGACGAAGAGGCATTAGGCGAGGTTAAAATACAAGGCACGAAGTGTATGACAGTTCGTAATCTTACCTATTCAATAAATTCTTCAGCAACAGCCAGGTCACGAGGTGACAATTAATGGATCAAACCACAAGAAATAGTCATCATGTTACCAAAACCAAGCAGACGATTTAAAGCTTCTACGACAGGGGTTTCAGTATGATCCTCGAAAGGAGGTCCGGTCCTGGGAGAAGCCTTAGGAAAGATTTCATCGATCTTCTTCGCAATGGATATTTTTTGTTTTATAAATACACATGCGATGAAACACTAAGGAGCGGTAGAAAAGAAAATACTTGTACCTTTTTAATCGTCATCACTGGATTTGCGGTATTTAAAATCCAATCCCTCTATCCGAGGAAGCGTATCACGAGATATAAGTTACGACAAGTAGATTAAAATATAATATTTCAATTATAAGGTTGGCGCCCATTACATAAGAGGACAGACTCAAGATCCGCCACGTTTACAAAAAAATAAAAATAAAATAAAAAACAATTATCGAACAGAGCTGCAGCTCACTTCAGTTACACATTCGGCTTAGAGGAAGATCCCACTATGACTACTTCGTCATCGGAAATGGAGCTATCATCTAACTCCTCTCTTTTTCTATATGGGCCTTCAACTCCGGATGTATATCAGCAAGCATTTAGGGATCGAAGCGATTGAGCCAAAACCTTTCGCTTCCCAATCGGACGAGGGCGATTCGAGACTTTGAATCCTTAGCGAGCACTTTGCCCATCACAGTTGATCCCTCTGTAGCGAAGATTTTTAGCTACTGCCAAACAGCCTAATAAGACTTGCCAAATAAAATGTTTTAGTTTTGGAGGACACTTCAAATTCTAGGCAAAAGCCTATAAAGTTTTTACATCTTGTCCAAAGATATGACTAATTCTATCACCCTCTTAAACCTCATGAATCGTATGATACCCTGATTTCACCGTATATCTTACAGATTTCGAGAAATGTCATCCATTCCTGCCAGGACGTAAAAACCGACTAACTAGCATACTTAGAATAAGTTCTGCATCCGTAGGGTCAATAAATTGATTAACCGTGATGGCAGGGTAGTAATGTAAACTTTTACAAGATGCTGATCTCGGGTGAGGGCCTGGAATCCAATGATCATTCTAAACTGAAATATTTTATCTGTTCCCACCCTTTTGATTAGTCTTTTGTTTACCAGATATCGAGCCGAAACAATACTTCTCCAATCATAAGATGGAGAGTAAGACCTTATCGGTGGAAGAGGGTCAGTATTGCGAAAATATAGTCCTTTGAAAACCTTAGCAAAAAAGGGAATTTGGTTTTTCAATTAACCTCCATAGCTGTTTAGCCAGAAGAACTGTATTAAAAGTCTCCAAGGCATGCAAACCCATTCCTCCATCATTTTATCCCGACATAACTTATTCCAAGATATCCAATGTATCCCTGCATTCCACCAAAAAGTTTCCACCACCCCTGTAAGCTTCTTAGCTACTGATTTAGGCAATCGAAAACAGGATATTTCATGATTAGGTAATGTCGTTGCTACCGACTTAATTAAAAATTCCTTCCCTTCTCTCGATAGAAGTTTGGATGTCCATCCATTCACAAGATTATGTAGACGTTCTTGAAGGAAACTGAAACTTTATGTTTTTGCACCTCCCAAACTCTCAGGAATTCCCAAATAAGAACCCATCCGTCGGACAGAATGAATACCTAAAATTAATTTCATTTCCTCCTTGATAGAACCATCCACCTTGTGTCCAAGTTGTAGTGATGATTTCGAGAAATTTATCTGTAGACCAGAAACAGCCTCATAATTCTTTAGAATCTGTAAAATTATATGACATTCCCCCTTACGAGCTCTATAGAAAAATAAACTATCATTCACAAATAAATGATGAGATGTAGGTGGGCTCGCTCTTTCAAGTTTTAAACCTGTCAGTAATTTTCCCTGTTCCGCTTTCTGAATATTGGCTGATCATGCTTCCATACAAAGGATAAAAAGATACGGTGACAACGGATCCACCTGCCTCAGACCTCTTTTTGGGGTAATACATCCACGAGGCTGTCCATTCAAAAGTACGTTATATTGTACTGATTACCGCAGTAATACATTTCATCATCCAGTCAATCCATTGATGTGCAAACCTGATCTTCTGTAGAAGACCTTCTATAAAAAGTCATTCCACCCGATAATAAGCCTTACTCATATCTGATTTAATAGCCATAAATTTACTTTTGCAGGACAGATTTAATATTAGGCCATGAAACATCTCTTAAGTAATCAAAATATTATCTGAAATCAGTCTCCAAGACACAAAAGCAAACTGAGTTTCTGAAATGAGATCCGGAATAAACCTTTTAATCTTTGACACAAGACCTTTAAAATTATATTATAGCCCACATTACATAGACTACTTGGTCGTAGTTCTGTCATTCGAGTTGGTCTTTCCACTTTTGGAGTAAGACAAATATTTGTCACATTTAATCTCGAGTCAAAGTCCCCGGTCTGCAGAAACATATTAACCAATGAAAGAACATCCCCCCTTAATAATAGACCAAGATTGTTGAAAAATAATGCTGTCATACCATTTCGCCCCGGTGCTTTCTCCGGATGCATCATAAAAAGTGCTTGACGGACCTCCACCTTTGTTGCTAGAGCAGTAAGCTTGTCGTTCGTCTGATCTGTAACGGATAAAGGCACATTTTAAAGGAAATCTTCCAAATCGGATGGGGATGTGGAGGTATATAAATCTTCTAAATATGTTACTGCCACCTTTTCCACCTCCATTTCTTTTGAAATCCATTCTCCAACCGAGTTATGAAGACCAATTATCCTATTTCTTGTCCTCCACTGTTTTTTCAATACAAAATAGAATTTATTATTTCGATCACCTAATGTAAACCACATATTTCTACCTTTTGTTGCCAAAAAAATCATCTTCATAGACTTCTTTTAGTTTTCTTGAAATCTCCATTAACTCCTCATGAGACCAACAATCATCATTTTGAATCTCCTCTAAAACTCTCTATAACTCATTTATCTCTTCTTTTCCAAATGGTGGATTATTTTTACGCCACTTAGATATATCGCGCAGAAACTTCTGAATCTTCGAAACAAAAACATGGTTACCCCTTCCTAATGCCTCTCGAAATTGCTTCCATATGATCCTCCACCAATTTGAAACACAGTTTGATAGGTCCCTCTTCAAAGCTAGAGTATTACTCAAGTAACAACAAGATCGATATTTGTTTTTGGGTAGTTTGAACTACCTCTTTTTGTTTTTTCTCATTGATATAAATAGAAGAGATTACAATTGCATGTGCTGTGCGATCATCATGATTCTACAACTTAGGGAAACTGGAAAAGTGGTTGCGTGGTTCCTTATGTCATGGAAGACCACTTCAACTTATTTGCAAAATAACAAAGATACGATAAGATAAATAAAACAGTGTCGCCATAGTTAACTTAATCAACGTACCGCTGGTTTGGTTTTCTCTCCCGAACCGGACGCTTCCTTGTTTCCACTTCAGTACAACTTTGAGTCGTATCATTACTCCTCCGTAAAAAGGAACCTTGTCCCCAAGGTTCAAGTTAGGAAAGCTCAATGACAATTGTTCGGTCTCTTCCCAAGTAGCTTCCTCAACCGGCAACCCGCGCCACTGAACCAGAGACTCACGAACTGTCGCTTGCCCTTGTTGTGTGCTGCGGTGCTCGAGAATAGCCGCAGGCTGAAGACGAAGTTCACCATTGGAGCGCATTGGTGGTAAGAATCCAGCCACTGGTGTGTCCCTCCCTAGACGTAACTTTAATTTATAAACATGAAAAACAGGGTGGACACGACTACCTTCCGGCAACTGCAGGCGATAAGCCACCGGGCCCACTTTAGCGGTGATCTGGAAGGGTCCATAATAGCGATTGGAAAGTTTCTGGGAAGTGCGTTTGAAGACGGATTGTTGACGATATGGTTGCAGGCGCAGATAAACGCAATCTCCCATAGAAAATTCCACATCCCTTCTCTTTGTATCAGCTGTCTGCTTCATACGATTATTAGCACATTCCAAGTGTTCTTTCAGCTCACGGAGGATGTCATCACGTGACTGTAGCTGCACATCCAACTCGTTGACAATGGTAGACCCGATCTCATATGCTGGGATAGGTGGTGGGGGTCTCCCATACAAAGCTTGGAAGGGTGACATACCGGTTGATGCATGAAAGGTCGTGTTATACCAATACTCTGCCCACGGTAAAAAACCGTTCCACCGCTTTGGTCTATGGTGCACAAAGCAACGAAGAAACTGCTCGATACAGCGGTTGACCACCTCTGTCTGACCGTCCGACTGTGGATGATAAGCAGAGGTCACTCGCAGCTGGGTGTCAGATTGCTTTCAGAGGTCACGCCAAAACAAACTTATAAAAACAGGGTCACAGTCGCTAAGGATGGAGCGCGGTATCCTGTGAAGCTTCACCACGTTGGCAATGAACTTGGCGGCGACTGTGCTGGCTGAATAAGGGTGTATCAGTGCGATGAGGTGTGCTGCCTTGCTAAGTCGATCGACTACCACCATTATAGTAGTGTAACCATCAGACTTAGGTAAACCGTCAACAAAATCAAGTGACACGTCTTCCCAAAGGCGTTCCGGGACTGGTAACGGTTTTAACAGCCCAGCTGGCGCAAGAGTCTCTGATTTGGCTTCTTGACAGGTGTCGCAAGCGGCAATGTATTCCCTGACAATCTTGTACATAGACGGCCAATAAAATTGTTGGGCTAACCTTTTGAACGTTTGTAGAATACCGGAGTGGCCTCCCATCGGCGTATCATGGAATTCACGGAGGAGCGTGTTGATCCATGGCGACTTTGGTGGAATGATGATGCGATTGTTATAGTAGAGGAGGCCATCTCTGCGGCTGTATGGAAGACCTGGGGATGTGTCTGCGAGGTGTCCCACTTTGATCATATAGTCGTCTGAGTTCATCAGTTTCCTCAAATCTTCCCATAAACCGGATTCCGGAACAAACACCATGTTTAACACAGGACTGTCGAGACGGCGAGAGAGAGCGTCAAAGGCTGTGTTTGCCGTTCCCGGTTTGTAAACAATTTCGTAGTCGTAACCAGTAAGCTTACTCATCCATTTTTGCTGCTCTGGAGTAAGTATTCGCTGTTCGGGGACGAAACAGAGACTTTGCTGATCGGATTGAATGGTGAATCGCCTACCCAACAGATAAGGACGCCAAGTACGAATGGCGATGACAATTGCTAGCATCTCTCTGGCATAAGTAGACCAAGTACGTTTTGTTACTCCCAATGTCCGACTCATAAACGCAATCAGCCGACCCAACTGTGACAAGACAGCGCCTATTCCGTCTCCCGAAGCGTCAGTTTGAATGACGAACCTGGTCGTGAAGTCTGGTAAGGCGAGAGTCGGAGTGGTGGTCATTGCGTTCTTCAGGTTTGTGAAAGCCAGCTCCGCCTCGGTGGCCCATTCGAACTTTCCTTTCTTCAACAGATTTGTCAATGGTCTCGCGATGTGGCCGTAGTCCTTGACAAATTTTCTGTAATAACCGGTCAAGCCCAAAAATCCTTGTAGCTCAGTGATCGTTGTTGGAGATGGCCAATCCAGCATGGCTTAAATCTTACTTTGGTCAACCTTGACGCCAGCTCCTGATATTATATGTCCCAAATACTCCACAATTCCTTGCGTCCAAACTCACACTTCTTACGTTTGACAAAAAGCTGGTGCATTTGTAGAATGTCAAAGACGACACAAACATGACGCAAATGCTCCTCTCGTGTTTTGCTGTAAATCAGGATATCGTCAAAAAAAACGAGGACAAATTTTCGGAAGTGGTCACGAAATACCGAATTCATCAAGGCCTGAAAAGTTGACGGTGCATTGCAGAGCCCAAACGGCATAACAAGGTATTCGTAGTGGCCATTATGGGTGTGGAACGCTGTCTTATGTATATCAGGAGGATGCACTCGCACCTGGTGGTATCCCGCAGTGAGGTCAAGTTTCGTGAAAATCTCCGCTCCATGGAGCTCGTCAAGCATATCATCAACGGTTGGTATCGGAAATCGGTCTTTCACCGTCGCCGCATTGAGGGCACGGTATTCAGTACAGAACCTCCATGACCCGTCCTTATTCTTCACTAGCAAAACTGGAGAAGAGAAAGGACTCGAGCTCGGTCGGATTAGTCCAGCCATCAACATCTCCTTGACTTGGCGCTCGATCTCCTCCTTCTGAAAATATGCGTACCGGTACGGCCTGACATTCACTGGATCGGATCCTTCTTTAAGCACAATGTGGTGTTCAATAGCACGATTCGGTGGCAGCTCCGCTGGTGACTGGAAGATCCCGGCGAATTCATCGAGAAGATGACACAATTTGTCATCGGAAGGGAAAGCGTTGCTGTCGCTATTTCCATCGTCATGAACAGAAAGGGCAAATAGGGTTTGGCCCATTCTAATTTCCTTGAGCAATTCATCTGAATGGGCCTGTTGGAGCCCATCACTTGTAAGCCCATGAACACTTCTTTGCTCTCCATTCGAAATGAATATTAGAGATTGGGCTCGCCAATCACACATAGTAGGGCCCAACATCTCCAGCCACTGCATCCCAAGCACGACATCCAGACCCGTTAATGGCAGAGAGAACAAGTCGACGGTGAATGTAGTGTTGCCAACCTCCATGGCAACTTTCCGATAAGATCCTCGACAACTCAGTGGAAATCCATCCGCCACCCGTACATTGAACGGCTTGGCTGCCGTGATCTTTAAATTCAGTTTGTTCGCAGTCTTCTCGCTCATAAAGTTATGTGTCGAGCCACTATCAATCAGGGCCACCACCTGTTGCCGATTGATGACTGTCATGACTCGCATAGTGTTTGAAGCGCCCCATCCGTTCACGGCGTGTAAGGTAATCTCCGGCTCCTCCACCTCATTCTCCACGTCGGCACTCTCTTCATCCTCCTCGTCACCTCCTTCCATGAGTAACAATTGCGGTTTGCGGCAACGATGTCCCGGTGCATACTTTTCATCGCAACTGAAGCATAGTCCAAGGCTCCTCTTGCGCTTCAATTCTTCCCACGACAGTTTCTTTGGTGTGGTTTGGTTTCGACTGTCCGGTGTAGGAAGCAGACTCGAGCTAGGAGTGGCAGATCTCGTGAATGGTGGTGGTCTCCGAGACTCCCGCTTCTGCTTCTGTAGTTGACCGTCACGTAACCGCGCATAGTTTATCACTTCCCGTAGAGACTTAGGCTGGAACATTCTGATTCCGTCAGAAATGGACCCGTGGAGGCCCCCCATAAAAGCTCCAACTAACGCCTCTTGTGACCACCCATGAACCATACTCTGCAGTTTCTAAAATTCTTCTTGGTATTCGCTCATCGTCCCGGTTTGTCGAAGCTGCATTAGTGCCTCTCGAACACGTCCCAAGTGATGGGAATACCATCGTTGAGGAAAGCTTTTGTGGTTGCCTGCCACCATCGATTTGCCACCCCATCAAGATGAAACGACGTGAATCGCACCATCTGGTCTGTTGGAACCTCCTGGTATTCAAAATACTGGTGCACCTTGCTCACCCACTCAGTCGGATCTCCCCCTCCAAAGCGGGGAAAATCAAGCTTCACATGTCGCGGCGGAGTGTGGTGTTGAGCTGCGGTTGTAGCAAAAGGATTATCATGCTCTGCCCGGTATCCTGACACTGGTGGTTGATTCCCTCCCGTTCTCCGGCTTCCTCGGGAACCTGCTGAACCACCTACGTCACGGTTACTCACTGCATCCAACAATCGTGACTGCGATTCCTCCATTCTCCGGAACTTATCCTCTAAGTCCCCCTTAAGATCCACCATGGCCACGTTTAGCTTCTGCATCTCGTCCTGCATAAGCCCTTGACACGCTTCTAACTCCTCCAACCGTTCCTTGTTGGTCGCCATCGGCTCAACGGATATCTCCGGAGACACGATATGCTTCCCTTTGCGTTTAGAACGTCGGAGTGAAATGATTGTAAGAAAAGAAAAAAAAATTTCTGCTCTGATACCACTATAGGTCCCTTTTCAAAGCTAGAGTATTACTCAAGTAACAACAAGATCGATATTTGTTTTTGGGTAGTTTGAACTACCTCTTTTTGTTTTTTCTCATTGATATAAATAGAAGAGATTACAATTGCATGTGCTGTGCGATCATCATGATCCTACAACTTAGGGAAACTGGAAAAGTGGTTGCGTGGTTCCTTATGTCATGGAAGACCACTTCAACTTATTTTTCAAAATAACAAAGATACGATAAGATAAATAAAACAGTGTCGCCATAGTTGACTTAATCAACGTACCGCTGGTTTGGTTTTCTCTCCCGAACCGGACGCTTCCCTGTTTCCACTTCAGTTCAACTTTGAGTCGTATCACAGTTCCCCGACGAACCTCCACCACCTTCGCCTCTATCTCATCCGCCTGCATCTTCTTCTCCTTCTCCACCTCCCAAAAATTCTCTTCTCTTTGGGATTAGATTCGACGAGATTCTCTTTTATATGAGATCATCTCTGATGGGATAAATATGCTACAACAAAAAATGCATTTTGAACTGTTTATTTTTCCGACAAAGCTTAATTCTAGGTTTCTAACAGTTAATCATAATTCATAAAGATGCAAAAGGAAATAAAAAGTCGAAAGATTAATGAATCCAAAGCTTCAATGACAATTCTTTTTTTTTTTCTAATCAAATTCCATACACCAACATTTATAATTTCAATCCAAATATTGGATCAATCTGATCCAGTATAGCATGTCTGCTTTCAATGCCTTTTCTATATTCTCATGAGCTCTCCTGAGGCCAAAAAAAAAAAAGTTAGATGAAATTGCCAAAATATTTAGGGAAGAAAGCGGTATTAATTCACTTCGGAATTCAAAATCTAATGTCAATCTTAAAAATGGAAGACAAGGCAACAAAGATGACCTGCAAAAATGATTTATAATGTTACCAAACAATTCTAGGGTTTGCTAATATAGTAAACGATACTTGCAATCAAATAATCGAAAATCACTTTCAGAAAGTTCAATATTTTCCAGAAATATCTACAAATACAAACAATCAAATCTGATAGAAGAAAAAATCTTAGTGGTTGATCTCTAAATCCCATAAAATTGTCAAGAGATCCTTATAAACAAGAGCTTTGTGGATCAAAGCCCCAGAGTTGGAGATGGTATTTGTTGGGTGAAGAACAAGATTGGATCGGCTCGGGTATCTTGAAGTGGGTCTGATTAATTGAGTTCAATTTAATTTAGCTTGCATTATATAGTAGTTTAACTGGTTTAATACTAATTGGCCAATAAAAATCGATAAACCTAAAATTTATAGATAAATGGATTTTGAACTATGTTTTTTGGAAAGATATATACAAAAGTATTATTTAATAAGGATTTAGATCGAGATTGTAACTTCGTGTGGATATGATATACGATAAATCTGAAGGAAAAATAGGTCGTTTTCCCAAATTAATTTTTAAACTTATAATACTATATATATATATATATATATATATATATATATGAAACATATGCATGATGAAAATTTTTGAAGACTATACAGATTTACAGCTGATATTAAAATAAGATTTAGCTATCGAAAACAATGTTATCAGTTTAGAGGATGATACTAATGCAGAATCTTTTGGATACAAAAGAACGTCAATTGATGCATCTGGGACAGTTTCTTTTACGTTTAAATAGGTGGATAAAACATTTAAAGCTGTAAATATAAAAAGTAACTTATATGAATGCAAATGCACAGCAAATTTTAAATTTCACAGAAGCACTGTTACACTATGTTTCTATGAAGATTGAAACTAAGCTAAGACGAAATATGGGTTTTTGTTTGTTGTTGTATGAAACGAAAAATAGATAAATAACAATGCAAAGATCAAGTAAGCAAAGCGTTAAGTCAAAGGCAAGTTCGTAGGAATTTAGAGATCGTGAACCAGAGAATCGAGCAGAGGAATCATTAAGCGCGTTCTAGAACTCAAAACACTGATTTATAACTAACCTACTGTCGTAGTATCAGTTACTATTTCTAATAACCTAAGATTATAAACCGTCTTTTAAATTTAGGAAACTAAACATGCATTAAGACCATGTTTGATATGTTCACAAAACGCCTTAGTATCAGCTTTCGTTGGCTAAAAACGTTTTGCTCATCTATGTTCTTTCAGGCATTTAAACAAACACTTCTGATGCATTAAACAACCTAATATTATAAACTAGGTAGCTAATCAAATTTAAGCATTAAGATCAACAATAGATGAAGAACTAGAAGATAGATCCTTGTACAAACAGATATAATTCAGCGATTCATGAGTTCTCTTGAAATCCTAACCTAACTAAGAGACTATTCAGACATGGAGAAGCAAATCAAAACATGAGATGAAGAGAATTCCATGAATGAAATACAAAATAAAAAAGGGGGTTCTGAATTCTTCTCAAAGTATTTCAGAGATTTATTCTCCCCAAATCTTTCAAGATGCAAAACTCTCAAGGAAATCTGTGTAAAAACTGTTTCAAGGTGATGTTTCTCTCTAAGAAATTGAGAAAAAGATAGATGATTATGTTCTATCAGGTGGGTGGCCTCTTACTTGGTTTTCACTGGTTGAATTTAGGTAAAACGAAATTCCTCTTTTTCTCCTGTCAGGCTGGAGCGGGTGCTCTATCAAGTGAACTGCGTCTGGAGCGACTGCTCCTCGTAAAACTTAGGCTATTTTCCTTCATTTTGACTCCCTTTTGCTCCATTTTGACTCCCTTTTGCTCCATTTTGACTTACTTCGGCTCCAGAGGCTCCAATTCCTCAAATCTTCATTTATATCCTCTTAGTGACCTGAAATGACTTGATAAAGACCAAAAAGAGTCGATCAAGACTTAAAACAATGGTTAAAGTGAGCCAAAATCGTGTAATATCATCCATTGGAGTTTCTAGTTGACTCTGGTTGCACCCAACATCTTCAGCCATTGGACCCCCAAGATGATGTCTAATAATCCCTATTCAAGAGGCAGATATATGGATGTCACTGTGCACTCAGGAAACCATAGCTCAACCCCTTCACAAATCCCGTTGCGTTCCATCATCAAGCCCCCACCAACTATCACTTCATCATACCCCCACGTCTTACTTAACCGGAACCCAATTTCTTCACCAGCTTTGACGAGATGAAACTGTGAGAAGTACCGCTATCGATCATCACTACGAATTTGGTTTCACCTATGAACCCACAAAACATAACTATGTGCGGTGACGACAGCCTGACAACTGAATTAGCTGACAGCTCCGCCACTTCTGTCACCTCTTCTTATGACTCCTCCTCTAACAACACTTGTTCATCAGTTAGAACGACCTCTACCCCCAATATTGTGTACCATCACCACCATCAGCTCCTTTTGCGGGCACATGTGATTGGAGTGACATTTCTCATCACATCTGAAAGAAAGTGATGAAGCCACGACCGAAGGCTCACCCGAAGAACCATCCGAAAATGATACGGAGGTTACCATGCCAGTCATGAAGAATACACCAATGCCTCGGTCTGGAACAAGGAACCTATGAGAGGAGTTGAACCAACACATCGAAGGCCTAATCATTTTTCTAAAACTTGAAGAAATTAAAGGGAAGTTGCTCAACAAGGAGATACTCGAAGAAATCCCAACCGGACAATACGACGAACCTAACCCGGCCCGGGCCGTGCCGTGGAACCAGCCGGACCACCAACCAGCTCCCGGACCATCTCATTCTTGCCGGTCCTCCAAGGGAATGCAACTACCAACCTCTTCAGATATCAGCCCTAGCGCATGGATTGGAGCAAGCAACCACCAACTTGGATCAGTCGGCCCAAAGCCATCCTACCACCAACCGGCCACCCGAGTTCAACCCACGGTAAGCATGTGACTTATGAATTATTTTAACAAGTTTCCTTTTTTTGGTCTTTGCAGGTTTTGTCCTTATAGTTTTCGTTTTCATTACAAGGACCTTTGTTAGCAATTTCGACCAGGTGTTAGGTCATTATTTAATTTATTTTTTTCGACCCAAGTAGGTCAAGGCTGCAGGACTATTTAATAAAGTTTCACACTCAGTCTGTATTCACGTTTTTGCCTCATATCAATAAAATACCGGAGTTTCTTTCAGAAAACCCTAGTCGCTTAGCTTCTTGTGTGTGAATCCTTGAAGTGCTCGGTTGCTTGACTTATCACAGAGTTCCCATCCTTTGTGTGGCGTCCATCGATTCCCCAACCATACTGTCCACCAAGTTCCTTGGAGAGAGCCAGTCGGCCAGCCAAGAATCTTCCATCCGTGTGTTCCAAGCATAGACAGCCCTTCGGCCAGTTGCTTAGTCCACAACCTCCACCCGAAAACAGGACCACCAATGTGTGCCTACATCATTTTGGTATCAGAGTTTAGGTCGAAATCAGGTTGTGTCTTATCCTTGTTTGTTTCTTTTGTTTAAGTTCTTGCGATTTGTTTTGTTTCATTTAAAAATAAAAAATAAAAATCGATTGTTTCTTTCTTTCTTGCTTGTGTTGGACGATTGTACTAGGCTTATAGTAGTTGTGGATTGTTGCTTGGTTCTGCTAACTAGTTTTGTTGAATTGCTGCATCTTCCATAGCCGCTAAGGCCCTGCTGCATTCGATTAAGGTTCTGTTGCATTAGACTTCCCATATTTGTTAGTTAAAAAACAAATTGCATATTTCCTTTCTTGTTTGATTGGAGTTTCCTTTTGTGTTAGCCGAATATAGTCTTGCTTGCTTTCGATTTTTGGTTTAAAATTGCATACGGTTCAAGTTGAAAGTTGTTTGTTTCATTAGCAGTGCTTGTCATAACTGCATAAACCAAACTTAAAGTACCTGCGAACGTACACGGGACATCCAACCACCACCAGCACCCGACCAATCCAGGAGTGTACGTACACAAGAACTGACCCTTAATGGGAACGACCGGGACAGGAACCGGGGCTCAGAGGACGACCCACCTTTGCAAGGTAAGGACCTAAACTAACACATCCTACTTTTGCAGGGAAAATTAACCCAGAGGCATACTTGGACTGGGAACGGCGTATGGAATACATGTTCTAGTACTACAACTACTCGGAAGCTAGGAAGGTGACCCTAGCCGCGGCCCAGCTTACGGACAATGCAATGGCATGGTGGGACCGAGAAGTAGCTGAATGGACAAGGCGGCACTTTCATCCGATCACATCATGGGTTGATATGAGTTTCAACCTCCGCAAACGGTATGTACCAGCTTCCTTTCACATGGATCTTCAGCAGAGGTTTCAGAAGCTCAATCAAGGCAACCGGTCCGTGGAGGAGTACTTCAAAGAGTTTGAAACTCTTAAGAATCGGCTGGAGGTCAACGACTCGGCTGAGACCCTTATGGCCCAATTCTTGGATGAGCTCCAAGATCGCATCGACCGAAAGGTGGAGAGGCAAACCTGCAATGACCTGGATGAACTGCTACATGTTGCTATTCAAGCGGAGCAACACATCAAACGTAAAGGAGCCTCTATGAACCGGGCCATGCCAAGTTGGAACTCACAACCGCAAAGGACCCTGGATAATGGAAAGACGATCACCACTGATGACCGGACCAAGAAGTTCACCCCGGGAGCTCCTAAACCCGCGACCGAACAAGGTAAGTTTCCGAACCCAAGGGCTCGAGATATTACTTGTTTCAAATGTCAGGGTAAGGGACACTATGCAAGGGAATGTCCGAACCAACAGGTCATGGTGATCCACCAGACCAGACTGAATCCTAGGAAGAGGTGCCCGACTATCCCGAGGTTGGAGAGACTTTGGTGACCAGGCGAGCCCTTAGTGTACTATATTACCCGGACACGATTCAGAGGAAAAACATCTTCCGTACAAGATGTAGTGTATTCCGATCAGGTATTATGTACTATACTAAGGTATGTAGTCTCATTATCGATGGAGGATCTTGTACTAACGTGGCAAGCAGGTACCTGGTAGACAAGCTCGGTGTTCCTAAGACCAAGCATCCACGGCTATACAGACTCCGATGGCCCGGTGATAAGGTTGAGCTCAGGATCAGCGAACAGGTCCAAGTGCCATTCAGTATCGGTAAGTATTCCGATCAGGTATTATGTGATGTTGTTCCTATGCAAGCTGGCCACATCTTGTTAGGACGACCGTGGCAGTTCGACAAGGAGATTCTCTACAATGGTTGGATGAACTACTACAGCTTCATGCATAAGAACAAGAAGCACAGCCTTGCCCCACGCACGCCACAAGAGGGTTTCAAACTTCAAAAGACTATGAATAAAGGAGCCAAGGAGGACAAGGTAAGTAAGGTCAACTTGTACGTAACACCTAGTACTATTTGTAAATCCTTTGTGATGCAAGAAACGGTGCTAGTAATGATCTTCAAGGAAGGTACGATTTCAGGTTCCGAGGATGAAGTCCCGTTGCCACCCGCGGTAAAGAAGCTGTTGGAGCACTTCGTGGATGTGTTTCCCGAGGAGATCCCACTAGGCTTACCACCAATTTGAGGAATTGAGCACCAGATCGATCTCATTCACAAAACAACTTTACTGAACCGAGCCGCGTACCGGATCAACCCCGAGGAGGCCAAGGAGCTCGAACGACAACTTCAGGACCTAATGTCCAAAGGCTACATCCGCGAAAGCCTCAGTCCATGTGCCGTGCTCGTGATCGTTTTGCCCATGAAGGATGGATCGTGGCGAATGTGTGTTGACTGCCAGGCCATCAATAACATCACCATCAAGTACCGGCACCTTATTCCAGGACTGGATGACTTGTTGGACGAACTCAATGGAGCGACCATCTTCTCCAAGATCGATCTAAGGAGTGACTACCACCAGGTTCGGATGAAGGAAGGCGACGAGTGGAAGTCTGCATTCAAGACCAAACGTGGGCTTTACGAGTGTTTGGTCATGCCTTTCGGCCTCACCAACGCCCCTAGCACCTTCATGCGACTCATGAACCATGCTCTGAGAGCCTACATCTGTAAGTTCGTGGTAGTGTATTTCGATGATATTCTTGTCTATAATACTTGTCTAGATGATCATCTCAGTCATCTTGAGTAGGTTTTAGCCACATTAAGATCGGAAAACCTATATGTGAACCTTAAGAAATGCATCTTTTGCACTGATCAAGTTGTGTTTCTAGGATTTGTTGTAAGTTCGCAGGGCTTTAAGGTGGATGATGAGAAGATCAAGGTGATCCAAGAATGGCCCACTCCCACTACAATCGGACGCATCCGAAGTTTTCACGGATTGGCGAGTTTCTATAGGAGACTCATGAGGGACTTTAGCACCATATCCGCACCTCTTACCGCGGTCATCAAGAAGAATGTTCCTTTCAGTTGGGGTCTGGCTCAAGAGGAAGCATTCAGCAAGCTCAAACGGAGCCTGACTCAAGTACCGGTTCTGTTACTTCTGAATTTTAACCAAACCTTTGAGATAGAATGCAATGCTTCTGGAACAGGTATTGGAGGCGTGCTGACCCAAGGAGGAAAACCGATTGACTTCTTTAGTGAGAAGCTCAGTGGGGCTTCACTCAATTACCCCACCTACGATAAGGAGTTGTACGCGTTGGTAAGGTGTTTAGAGGTTTGGAAAATTATATATTGTCCAAATAATTTTTTTGTCCATACAGATCATGAGACGCTTAAGCACCTGAGGGGACAGACCACGCTTAAAAGAAGGCATGCGAAGTGGATGGAGTTCATTGAGACCTTCCCCTATGTTATCAAGTACAAGAGGGGCAAGGATAACATTGTGGCGGATGCATTGTCAAGGAGGCACGCCTTGATCAGCACCATGGAGGCCAAGATCATGGGGTTCGAGCATATCAAGGGAGCAAACGTAGACGACCCGGACTTCCAGCATGCCTACGAGGAAACCCACATGATCACATTTGGAGGGTATTATCAACATAATGGTTTTTTATTTAAGGATAAGAAGTTGTGTATTCCGCAGGGTTCGATGAGAGAGCTATTGATGCGTGAGGCACACAGAAGAGGATTGATGGGAAACTTTGGGCGAGACAAAACTCTGAGCGTCCTTATGGAACATTTCTACTGGCCGCATTTGAAGAGAGATGTGGAGCGGTTTTGTGCCAAATGCATCACATGCCTAAAAGCCAAATCCAGGTCCCATCCTCATGGTTTATATATGCCATTACACATTCCTAACCTACCATGGGTAGACATTTCGTTGGATTTTGTTTTTGGATTACCAAAGATCAACCATCGTGACTCCATCTTCGTGGTCGTGGACCAGTTCTCTTAGATGGCCCATTTTATCCCATGTAGCAAGTCCAATGATGCGACTCAGACTGCCATTGTATCGGATCGAGATTCCAAGTTCCTTGGACATTTCTGGAGGACCCTTCGGAAGAAGCTGGGAACAAAGCTTCTCCTTTCCACCACATGACATCCACAGACCGATGGTCAGACTGAGGTAGTAAACCAGACACTCTCAACACTTTTGAGAGCTTCGGTGGGTAAGAACTTACGTAATTGGTTATCTTGTTTACCCTACATAAAATTTGCGTATAACCATGCTAAACACTCAGCCACAAAACTATCACCCTTTGAAGTTGTCCATGGGTTCAACCCATTATCTCCTTTGGATCTTACTACTCTTCCCCAAGCTGTTTATTCTAGTACCAAAGGAGAAACAAAAGCAGATTTCGTGAAGAAGCATCACCAGCGAGTCAAGGACAACTTGGAGAAGAAAACGGCCAAGCACAAGGAACAAATGGACCAAAGCTGGAAGGAAGTCACATCCAAACCAGGAGACTTGGTCTGGCTACACATGCGCACCGAGAGGTTTCCAAACCGGAGGAAGCCCAAATTAGCGCCTAGAGGAGATGGCCCATTCCGCGTTCTGGAGAAAATCAACGACAATGCCTACAAGCTAGAACTACCAAGTGAACTAACTATTTTACCTACGTTTAATGTTACTGACATATCTCCTTTCCATGCAGATGAACCAATTCGGAGGTCAGAATATTTTCAAGAGGGAGGGGATGATGAAGTCACAACCGAAGGCTCACCTGAAGAACCATCCGGAAATGATACGGAGGTTACCATGCCAGTCATGAAGAATACACAAAGGACTCGGTCTGGAACAAGTAACCTACGAGAGGAGTTCAACCAACACATCGAAGGCGAGATCATTTTGCTGGAACATGAAGAACTTAAATGGAGGTTACTCAACAAGGAGATACTCGAAGAAATCCCAACCGGACCATATGACGAACCCAACCCGGTCCCGGGCCGTGCCATGGAACCAGCCGGACCACCAACCAGCTCCCGGACCATCTCATTCTTGCCGGTCCTCCAAGGGAATGCAACTACCAACCTCTTCAGCATATCAGCCCTAGCGCATGGATTGGAGCAAGCAACCACCAACTTGGATCAGTCGGCTCAAATCCATCCTACCACCAACCGGCCACCCGAGTTTGACCCACGGTAAGCATGTGACTTATGAATTATTCTAACAAGTTTCCTTTTTTGGTCTTTGAAGGTTTTGTTCTTTTAGTTTTTGTTTTTATTACTAGGACCTTTGTTAGCAATTTCGACCAAGTGTTAGGTCATTATTTAATTAATGTTTTTCAACCCAAATAGGTCAAAGCTGCAGGATTATTTAATAAAGTCTCACACTCAGTCTGTTTCACGTTTTTGCCTCATATCAATAAAATATCGGAGTTTCTTTCAGAAAACCCTAGCCACTTAGCTTCTTGTGTGTGAATCCTTGAAGTGCTCGGTTGCTTGACTTATCACAGAGTTCCCATCCTTTGTGTGACGTCCATCGATTCCCAACCATACCATCCATTAAGTTGATAGGAGAGAGCCTGTCGGCCAGCCAAGAATCTTCCATCCGTGTGTTTCAAGCAAAGAGCGCCCTTCGGCCAGTTGCTTAGTCCACGACCTCCACCCGAAAACAGGACCATCCCTGTGTGCCTACATCAGACAGCCCCTCTGTTGATATGATTATACGGAGCTGAAACAACATATGTTCATTGTTCGAATCATATATTTTCAACCACAAGGCTTCCAAGCGTGGAAAAACTTGGAAAATGTGATCAGCACAATTATGAAACTCTTCGAAGAGGAATCAATTCAAACGGAGTTCGGACAGATGAGTTATTCAATTTACTTGTCAGGTTATATCCAGTTTACACGATTCAGACCTGCGCATATTCAATGAAGAATTCCGTCCATACCAGATTGAATAAAGCTACAAAATGAATTGTTCTACAATCTTGGCACATCAGAGAATCCCATAAAATTGGATTCAGCCTAAAAACAATCAAGGAAGATCAATTTTCGTTCATGGCAAAGACTGCATTTAATTATGTCTATTTTTCTCTCTTACATTTACTTTAATGTTTAAATTTCATCTCCTTAGATGTTGTGCATGTTAAGCAATTTTTATGGACGAATTTGTTGTAATTTCTCTATATAAAAAGCCTCAAAATCATGAATAAAAATAAGTTTTGTTTTCAGTAACAATCAGAGAAGTTTCTCTATTTTAAGATGTGATATCTTGTATTTGAACTCCATGTTCATGACGTGTCATATCCATGTTCATGGCTGGTTTAAACATATTTCACAGATTTTTGTGGCGTCTCTCGATCCATCTCTCTATCCATTCCTTGTTGATGCGTCATATCCAGCAAGCTGTCGATCCCCTTTGGTGTGTAATATCCAGAGAATCGATCCGCTGGTAAATCGGGAGTCTTCCGCAGCTCCTGTGCAACCATTCAATCCACATCTCCTTGTTCTTCGTGGCTTCACAGTCTGTTGAATGAAGGTGTATCCCTTTTAACTTCAGAGTGCAGAGTCCTTGAGAGGATCCTTTCACTTGGTATCGGAGCACACTTTGGAGTTCGGTATTCATTATGTATTATCATTATCACCTCTTCATCTCCTCTTAGTTAGTGTTCAAGTTATATTCCTCATTTTAAGAACAAGTTTTGAGGGCAAATCTTTTTTCAAGAGGGATGGAATGATATGATCATGGGAAGCAGCAAAGATATATGTTCATTGTTTGAAGCATATTTTCTCAACCACAAGGCTTCTACGCGTGAACCACTTGGAGAATGTGCTCAACTCAATCGTGGAACTCCTTGAAAAAGAATCAAATGAAACGGTGTTGGGGTTAAAGCCCACCCCTCGAGGATTGACGGACCAAGAAGTCTGAACACTTATATGAAACGCTTATCCGAGGACTTAACAAGCTAGCCAACTTCCTCAAGGAAGGATTAGGCTAGCTGGAAACTCGTTCAAAGATATGAAAGCTCATTTGTCACTAGGCAGTCAGTCCGCCACTGGCTATGTCCGTGAAGGCCAGGCCGCCAAGGAGAAGATCAGCATGCCATCAAGTCCATCCAGGCCGCCGGTTAGCTTCCTCCTTGGAGCAGGCCGCCGAGAGCAGCACGTCAACATCTGCTGCTCGCCACTTGAGCAGGTCGCCAAGATGATCAGCTCAGCCTTCCCCGTGTCCGGCCATGCAGCTCGCCACTTGACCAGATCGCCAAGATGAGCAGCCCGCCATGCTCTTTCTCACGGACCAGGCCGCCAAATGCTCTGAGCTCCAGGCTGCCACTTTCTTCTCTTTAGCCAGGCCGCCAATTCTCCTCAAGCTAACCAGCCCGCCACTTCTTCCCTTGACCAGGCCACCACTTCTTCCCTTGGCCAGGCCGCCGCTTCCTCTTCACACTAACCAGGCCGCCATTTCCCCTTGCTCGTACCAGCCCGCCACTACTTCCCTTGACCAGCCCGCCGCTTCCTCTTCACGCTAACCAGGCAACCATTTCCCCTTACTCGTACCAGCCCGCCACTTAGCTCCAAGACCAGCCCTCCACTTGACTTTAAGCTCACCGTTTGTCCCTTCTACACGAAACGGGTGGGCTCAAAGTTCATACGGAAAAAAATGGACGTGCTGAAAGTTCATAGGGAAGAAACGGGCGGACTGAAAGTTCATACGAAAGAAACAGGCGGACTGAAAGTTAGCGGGCGAGCTGAAAGCTTGGCTCGGAATCGCTGCGTTCGGAACACTGTTCATTCGGGAATATCGGCAAAAAGACTATTCATGAAACTCTGTTCACAAACTGGATATGAAGACTGAGAACGAAGATTTGGTTTAATGTAACTCGGTCTCTGGACACTGTTCACGAAGTACTGTTCACGACACTGTTCACGTCCCATTCAAAAAACCGTGATTAGAGTCCAAGCAAGGCGGAAGACCGAAATCAGGGTGAACCAAACCAAATCGGAGGCGGGCTGGATCAAAACAAGACCAAGTGATACCTGCTAAGGGTTTGGGCTACAGATCAGGCCCAAAATCTATCTAAGTTGGCGGATGCCAGAGTAAAAGGTGTCCCACATCCCTAATAAGCTTCTTCAGCACCCTAGGTTGCCCACTATATATATGATAGCTTGTATTAGGTTTAAATCCATCAAATTCCAAGTATTAGACTTTGGAGAAAATGATTACTAAATAAAACAAACTTTCGATTTCGGTCCTCGAGTTCTTATAAGTTTTGATTGTTTGAGTTTCGACTCTCACAAACGGAGTTCAGACAAAGGAGAAAACCCCAATCAGGACAAGGGTGGACCTGTCCGCGCCGCCACCGCTGCAACGAAAGAACACCACCGGACAAAATGGTGGTAGACCTACATCAACGGTAACGGAAGAAGTCAACGGAGGACAAACCGGAACTGCAAAGGACGACACTGGCCAAGACAGAAATGAGACGGAAGACGAGGTGCGAGTGCTCACCGAAGATGAGGAAAACATACTCTGGGTAGAGCAACAACGGCACACCAAGGAGGAAGGAAGAGAATGCCGACCAGACAGAATGTTATTCTCTGCAAGCCAGAAAAGAAAAATTGCTGAGCTCAGAGCTCAGCTCGCCCTCGCGAAAAGCAAGATGAAGATAGTGTGTTCCCAGGTCCACCAGGCCATCAGCGCGGCCTGAGAGATTGATCGTGTCTTGGAAGAAACCCAGAAAATCCCGTTCACATTCCGAATCACGGATGTGAAGCCTTCCGATCCCAGAAAAATCCAGCTTCCATTATATGACGGGACGTTAGATCTAACAGCTCACATGACGGGTTTTCGGATCGCCATGGGTCGAGCCTGGTACAAAAGCAAAGAAAGAGACGCCGGCTTCTGCCTCCTCCTCGTCAAACATTTGAAAGGATCAGCTTTGATATGGTTCTCCCGATTATAAAGATATTCAATCGATAACTTCGATCAACTATCTGCTGCTTTCCTAAAGCATTACTCTCTGTTCATAAGCCGATCGACGTCTGACGCAGGCCTCTACTCTCTGTCCCAAGGGCCAAGAGAATGTCTTTGAGGCTTAATCGAGAGATTCAAGGTGATAGTGTCTAAAGTCCACGGTTTAAGTGATAAAGGCGCACTAGACGCCCTGGAGAAGTCCCTATGGTTCGAGTGTTGCTTCTGTGAAGAGATTTTCCTGAACAAACCACTGACCATCCAGGATGCCCTCCACCGCGCCTCGAACTTCGTTGTCCACTAAGAAGAAATGAAGGCCCTGACAAAGATACATCGCCCGTCGAAGCCTTATCCAGGAAGCGGAATCAACCATCCAACATACCGGCCGAAAGGCGAAGTGGGCGCTGTAGCGGGTACATCAACCACGAAGGGGCAAACGCCGGTGGAGCGCATAATTACCAAGTAAGCATGCAGAGATTGCCCGACAGATATGGACACAGACGAGGGTCATGGAATACATGGACTCGCAACACAAGCTAAAAAAAAAAGCTTTTTGCAACTTCCACCAAGCTAATGGTCACTCGACCGCAAACTGCAAAACTATTGGAAGAAGACTTGCAGCCAAGTTCTTGGCAGGAGATTTCGGAGACGCAGCAACGATGGAAAGCCTTAGAGCAACAGAAAGAAATGCTGAGACGCAGTATAACCAGCCTAACGAAGAACGTCTCGAAAGCTGGCCGAGGAGGCACCAAAACAAGGAGGGAGGTTTGACGAAGAGTCCCGCACAAGTAACCAGAGAAATGTCAACATGATCATGGGAGGCTCTCAGTACTGCCGAGACACGGTCGCGTCTATAAAGGCCTTTCAGCAAAGATGAAATAAAAAGTCGAATCTGCAAGAGCCGATTACCCTAGACGATGACCTGATCACTTTCGAAGAAAAAGACGCCGAAGGACTTGATCAACCCCGCAATGACCCTACAGTTGTGAAATTAGTCATCAATGACTGCGATGTGTTCCCGAGTCTTGATTGACACGGTAAGTTCAGTGGATGTGATATTCGGGGAAACACTACGAAGAATGGGCGTCAGTTTTTCCGACGTAAAACCCAACCCAAGATCGCTGACCGGGTTCACCGGAGAGGTAACCATGACGGACGGAACGATCCGACTTCCGGTCCATGCCGGCAGAATCACGATGATTGTGGATTTCTCGGTGGCCAACCATCCCGCAATCTACAATGTCATAATGGGAACCCCGTGGATCAACTTGATGCGTGCCATCCCGTCAACGTATCATTTGTGTCTAAAATTCCTTTCCTTATACAGAATTAAAACGATCTGGGGAAACCAAAAGGAATCGCGGATCTCCTCTTGGCCGAGCATAAGCTCAGAAGCCTGATGACCCCACCAAAAGATAACCCGAAGAGCAAGAAGTAGGACATGTGCATCGAGCTACATCCCAAGGCGTCTAAAACCAACAAAGACAAAAAAAATTGGAAAAAAACAGCCCGGAAAAGAGGAAGTCATTCCCGAGGATGCAGCGACGACACCTGCCAAAGAGGGCAACCTTGGAACGACCGAACTTACTAAAGACGATGTCATTTCCTAAGACCAGTCAAGGATAAAAAAAAAAGGAAATCGGGTTGTTTGATCCCTTTTCTGAATGGTACTTAGGGCAGGGGGGGGGGGAAGGGGGTGAGTGGGTCCATATATATCTATACTCCCGCAAAGAGCTCGAGTAAATGGTTCGGAGGATGAACACTGGGACTTAGGATCTCACAACCCATCCGTAAAAACAGACGATTTCTCCGGAAGAACGACGATGACACGAACTCCGGATGAACACTGAGACTTGGCATCTCATAACCTATCCGAAAACCGTTGACTGTTCTCACCAGAAGAATGACATATACCAACAAATGCTCATATTTCGAGAATATAATCAGGAGGATGAACACTGAGACTTGGCATCTCACAACCCATCCAAAACCATTAACTTACCTCACTTGAAGAATGACGAAAATCATTAAGGCAATCTGACTAACGTTTCCACAACTCTCTCGAGTTTTCGAAAACTTGTCTGTTGCTGGCCACAACAAGACACCTGTAGTCCAGGCAAGGACTATAACCATGGTTCGTTTGACATCCAGAGACGGATAAAAGTAGTGCGCACTAGAATTTATGGACTAATATCCGAAGGGTGTAACCCGATTGGGAATGCGGGAAGCGTCCGAACGATATTCAACTTAGATTATCTTCAGGAGCGTTTCGTGGATTGGAAAAACCACTGAGCGTAAACCGCGAAATAAGCTCGCTAACCCAATAAATGCCATCCAAGGAACACTGGTACGATTACATCTCACAAACATAATACAAACCCGGCTCTGGTAGGAGATTATAAACGTGGATCACCAAAGAAAGGAGTTCATAGGTCGAACGCACTGAAAGCTCAGAGACATCAAAGACAACGCCCAGTGTTAACAACCATTCACAAACCCAGAAAATATCTCAACGATACAATGGTCCAAAAGATCGGAATGCCAGGCATAGCATCCTCGTCACAATACCCAAGAGTCAAGTCAATCAAAAGATCCGAGACAAACAAAAGATAAAGGATAATTCATAAAAGCACAAAAGTTCAAACAAATCAAAAGGATTCAAAGATCCTAAAGAGTAGAAAATACAACAAGGACCTAAACGGCCCGGACTGAAGAAGCAAAGGTACAAATTACAAGTGTCTTCCTAATCGGAACAGACACCGAAAAAATTGTCCAGGACGCCGAGGTAGGTACCGGTGGTATTCGTCACACCAGCGTCCGTGCCTTCATCCCCGACCGGGTCCTCGCAAAGACCGCACTCCGACACGTACGGAGAACCGCGAGAGAAGGTCAAACCTCTGGCACAACCGTCCATAGCCCACTGAAACGAACCAATGTCACCATTGCACTCCTCGAACAAAGCCGTCATCTTGGCCTTCACTGCATCGAGGGTGGTCAAGCCCCTCTCGAGCTGGTAGATCAGGATCAAATTCTCGGAAAACTCAGTCAAGGTAGCTCCGCAACCCTGGCCCTGGAATACTCGGCAAGGGAAGCTTTCGTCTTCTCTTGGAATACGCCGTACTTGTCCGCTTAACTCCACTCTTGCTTCTTCACAGCCTTGCGGGTTTTTCGCTCAAGATCGAGTTCCTTCTGCTCGATGCTCTCCTTGTGCACCTTCACCTCAGAAAGGGGCTCAACTTTCCCCGCTTTGTACCGACGGCCTTTCTTGTCCAATTTCTTGGACTTACCCTTCAAGGTTTCGATCTCCTCAGCACCGAATCTCGTCGGCTTCAGAATCATAAGCCATCTTGGTCGCGAACATCTCGTAGCAAAACTGAAGCAAGACAAAAAACTTTAACAAGAAAAACAAAAAGGAGAATAGAAATCCAACACAAGGAAGAACAGAAAGATACCGTCATCACGCTCGTGGCCATGCTCCTGTACGACCTCAGATGATCAAAAGGATGGGAAACAGCCGGAGATGAGCCGCTAATCATATCCACGACTTTCATGGATTCAGAAAGATCTCCACCAGCCACTTTACAGGCATCAAACATAAAACCGGACCTCGGAGATCCGGCCTGACGGGAGTGAGAACTCTTAGTTCTCCTTGGCCGGACTTCAGTCTCGGAAACTCCTTTGCCTTTGTCATTCGCGGGGACACTCTTACCCTAGGGAGGACGAGCGGCAGGGACTCCAAGCACGATTCCAGCGGGAGAACTGGTCCCGATCATCTGCGGCTGAGTCGCAGGCACGCTCTCCTGCTCGGCTTGGTGAGCCAAGGCACTACTCACTCCGACCTTATTCACTCCGACCTTCTCGAGATGGTAACTGTACACACCTGCCATCCCAGGGTAGCTAGTCATCGGAGGATCAACAAAGTCGGGACCCTTACACGAGATAAGTCCACAGAGAATGTCATGGGCTTTCAAGAAACGACCTCAAAGATCTTCACTCTTCCAATTGATCTTCTTCAAAGCGATGGTGCCAGCTATCTCGGGAAAGTCACTTATCGACTCTGGAAAAAGGACAAGAAACTGCAAAATATATAAGAAGATAAAACAACTTATGAAGTGTCCAAGCATACTTAAAGAGAAATAGAAACTAATCAAGCAGCCATCTACCGAGATCTTCCCAGTTAGACCGAATCCTGCCCTGAAATTCAGGGGCGACCGAAGCAGAATTGGCGGTCACGTAGAAGAACTGATTCCTCAGGACTTTATAATTGTTACTAAAACCTTCGGAGAATCGACTAGCGAGTTTGGCTTTCTGAGAGACATAAATAAACGAAGATTCCGAATAAACCTTCAACAAATGACCCAACTTCAACTCTATCCCACATTTGATGCCACTGACCACTGTGCCCATCAATTGTCGCATCGCTTGCGGAACAAGCTGCGAGATCTCGACCTCAAAGTAATTCAAAAACTCAAGTATAGGCTTCGGAACCGGGAACCAAAGGAAGGATTCGTAGAATAAACTTTCTTACAAAGCGAAACACCCCGGCAGACTTCTGTCTATCCGATCGTCGTTGTCAGGCAGAAGAAACGAGACATGATTCGGGATCTTGAAATTGTACCCCAAATCATCCAAAGACTCTGCCGTACTCTGAGTAGCACCCAACAGAGCATCTCTCCTCGACCTCGAACTCCCTTTGTTTGGTTTCGATTGTGAAACCCGATAACTCGAGATTGGTGCACCCCATTACACATTTACCTCGCCCGGAGAACGAGGCTCCCACTTAACTGGGTGGTCTTCGGAAGACTGCAAATAGGGGACCCTGCCATCTTGCTCGCATTCATCCTCACCTCTTGGCAAACTACAATCATCACCATCTAAGGGCAGCACACCCCTTTTGCTAGAGCATGACTGGTCACTATTTCCATGATCCATTTCACCATCCGAAGACATATCGCCATTCTGATCATACTGCTCGCCACCATAGTGCGGAGAAGGCAGCCCGCCACTACTACATGGAGGCAGCCCGCCGTTTTTGCCAAAAGCCAGGCCGCCATTTAAACTGAATTAAGGCTGGTTGCCATTCGCCTCAAAGACTAGGCCATCATCATTGTATTCCAATGGCAGGTCGCCGAAACCAGCACTCCAATGCTACCTGCCACTTCCGTTTGCATTGGCTGGAAAGAAATCATACAGTAGTACCCATCAAAGTTTGCATCCGGAACATAGTAAAATTCAATCGGGACGTCCACAAGATTATCAAAAGTGATCTCATACAAACTTGATGATGGGCAAGGAGTTCTGGCACGTTCATGAGGAGAACCAGACATTGCAAACAAGAAAACAAAGAGTTTAAAGAAGAAGAGAACTTATAATATAGAAAAGAGGGCACGGATTCCTATAAAACAGAGTGGGACCGTACTTATCTCGTAAAAAAAAGAAAAAAGAACTCGGAGCTAGCCTCTTGGCATACGACATACCTTCTCCATCCATCAATCCCAATAAACGCTTTACACAAAGCTCGTTGCTTTGGCAAATGGAAGCAACAAGCTAGGGGGCTAACTATTGGGGTCAAAATCCACCTCTCAAGGATTGACGGACCAAGAAGTCTGAACACTTATACGAATTGTTTATCCGAGGACCGAACCAGCTAGCCTACTTCCTCAAGGAAGGATTGGGCTTGCTGGAAACTTGTTCAAAGATACGAAAGCTCATTTGCCACTAGGCAGTCCGCCACTGGCTGTGTCGGTGAAGGCCAGGCCGCCAAGGAGAAGACCAGCACGCCGTCAAGTCCATCCAGGTCGCCGGTTAGCTTCCTCCTTGGAGCAGGCCACCGAGAGAAGCCAACATCTGCAGCCCAGCACTTGAGCAGGTCGCCAAGATGGGCAGCTCGCCCTTCACCGTGTCTGGTCATGCCGCTTGCCACTTGAGAAGATCACCAAGATGAGCAGCCCGCCATGCTCTCTCTCACGGACCAGGCCGCTAATTGCCCTTTGATCCAGGCTGCCACTTTCTTCTCTTTGGCCAGGCCACCACTTCTCCTCATGCTAACAAGCTCACCACTCCTACCCTTGACCAGGCCGCCATTTCTTCCCTTGGCCAGCCTGCCCCTTCCTGATACGATCATGGACCAGGACGGACCCGCGGACGATTAGCAGGAAGGTAATCATGACCTGCGGATGGAAGCTGAGGAAACCAGGATGGAAGTTGCCTGAGGAGACCCTACGATCGACCGCAGGACGAGTCCCAACGACTGCAGGACGAGGCCCTACAACCGCACTGTGTTCCATATCGACCCAACACGACTGAGAAGTGAGCTACGGATGGAAACTCGACCGGAAGTGACAATTCCTCAACCCAGCCGTGAAGGACTTCGACCAAGAAGGCATTCTGAAGCTTTGGGTCGTGACCATATAGCCTTGGTCCATCCGGACCTTGGGATAGGTCGAGGGTTGTCCTTTCTCGACCAATTAGAGGACCTACCGTGTGGAACACTCACCCGAGTGCAAGCTGATCAGCTCAGGACCAACTTGGGGTTCATCCTTCTTAACCTCACTTGCGACCGTGAGCCTATGACCGAGACAGCCTTAACGATCGTGACCCAGGTCGTTGGACACGACCACGGCCGTGTGACCGAGAACCCCAAGAAGTCACTTTGACCAAATTTAATAAATGCTTTGCTAGAACCTAAGCTTAGTTTTCTGTACAACAATCAAGTTTCTTTGACTAGATTTTGTTTTTATTTGTACTTGGTTTGATCTTGTCAACAACTTTTGATCATTTTCGATTGGAAATTTCCTTTTTGAGAATTTACATTCTCTCTTTTGTTCTTCGTAAGCAATCTGTTGTTTGGTGTGTCACATCCATTCAAGACCCCCTGATCCAGCGTCTTGCTGAGTCATATCCAAGGTTGGCCAAGGGATTGGAATACCAGAAGACTTCCGCATCTTTTGACTGTCCGAATCGATCCACCCAGGTCCTTGAACAGTTCATCCGCTTCATGGTTCATATCCAACTTTGAGAAATACCAATATTCAAGTGCCATTCTTGGGCAAGTTTGTATCAAGTGGTATCAGAGCACACTTGAAAGGGTATTATCATCTTCTCATCTTATCATCATCTATAAATTCTGAAACATTTCTTCTCTCTATATATCTAGAATCCGGGCCACCATCTTACCCCTGTTAAAGTATTGATAACTTTTTTAAGAAAAAGAGTAGTATTATTAACCGAGAAGAAAACCGGTTGGGGCGGCCGAAGAGAAATCCAGTTGGCTGAGGAGAAAGCCGGCCTGGAGGTGGTTAAATCGGATTCCAAAAAGAAATAAACTTTTAACCTTCTATCTTTCTTTGGGTGATTTGGGTAGTGAAGCATTGGATTTGATCTGATTGCTTACCTAGAACATCGGAGTGAAGTTTTTTGAGTGAAACACTTGTGAGGATAGCCTAGTTTGAGAGAGAGAGCGAGTTGTTATCTTCTAACTTGTTTACTAAGTAAGTTTCAGGGCAAGCATGGAAATGCAAGAGGAAGGAGTTGGTGCCAGTTTATCTAATATTCAAATGAGGGCACTAACTAGTGAGCTTAAGAGTTTTATGACCACATGTATGGAAGATTTTCATGCACGGCTTGATAAGATCCAACTAGATCAACAAACTGGACAGGCAGCCGCACCTAGAAGAAGGACCAAAACTCAGGCCAGGACAGATCAAGAGGATGATGGTGGATCTTCTTCCGAACACAGCCAGAGGAGACCTTTTAGGAGACAACCAATACGTGGGAGAGAAGCCAATAATCCTTTTGCTAGAGAGGCCAGACGTTCAGACGACAGCCTTGGCGGATTGAAGCTTAAAATTCCTTCATTCCATGGCAAAAATGATCTGGATGCCTTTCTTGAGTGGGAAGGAAGATTGAACTTGTGTTTGATTGTAAAAACTTCTCAGATCGTAAAAAGGTAAGTATCGCTGCCACTGAATTTTATGGTTATGCACTAAACTGGTGACCAACTTGTGACAAACAGGAGGAGGCAAGGAGACGAGCCATTAGCGGATTGGGATGAGCTTTTCACCCTTATGAGGAAGCGATTTGTGCCCAGTCATTACTTCAGAGAACTTCATCAGACGCTAAGACGACTAACGCAAGGAACAAAGTGTGTTGATGATTATTTTCAGGAAATGGAAATATTGATGCTGAAAGCCGATGTTGATGAGGATCCTGAAGCTACTATGGCACGATTCCTCAGTGGACTTAAACCGTGAGATCCAAGATCGCATGGAGCTGCAAGAGTATGACAGTTTGACTGAGATGTTACACAAGGCCATTCTGGTGGAACAACAGGTCAAGAGAAAGAGCTTCACGCGGCCCTCCTACCAAACATTTTCAAAATCCAATCAATAAGACAAGGGTAAGGCTCTTTTCTGAATGAATACTGAATTTAAAACTTACTCGGTTGATGTTTTTGACAAACCAAAGCAGGAAGCATCTCCGAACCGAGCTAGAGAAATCAAGTGTTTTAACTGTCATGGATTAGGCCACTATGCCAACAGGTGCCCAAACAACCGAGTAATGATCCTACGAGACAATGGAGAGATCGACTCAGAAACTGACCAGGAGGACACTGGACCAGTGTTTGATGAAGAAGAGGAAAAGGAGGAAGACTTAGACTTGCCAGATAAAGGGAGGTTGCTAGTGACCAAAAGAGCTATGAATGTCCAGACCAAGATCGATGACCGAGCTCAGCGAGAAAACCTCTTTCACACCCGATTCCTTATACAAAAAAGGTTTGTAGCTTAATTCTCGATGGTGGGAGCTGTACTAATGTGGTTAGTGAGTCTCTTGTCAGGAAATTAGGCTTGGAAACCCAGAGGCATCCACGGCCATACAAGCTGGAGTGGTTGAATGATGTTGGCGAGATGCAAGTCAAAGAACAGGTAAAAGTGACTCTTGCAATTGGCTGTTATTAGGACAACATCCTATGTGATGTGCTGCCTATGGACGCTAGCCATATACTTCGTGGACGACCATGGCAGTATGACAAGCGAGTGATGCATGATGGCTTCTCCAACCGCCATTCGTTCGAGCATCAAGGCAAGAAGATTACACTTGCGCCTCTAACTCCCCACGAAGTTCATCAAGACCAACTTCAGCTCAAGGAAAGCCGCAAGCAAGATCAGGCCAATACTGAGGCTAAGGGTAAGAAGTCTAACTTCTATGTGAAGGCAAGCTAGGTAAGAAAAACTATTTGTTCTCAACAACCCATGATTCTTCTTTTGTTTAAGGAAACACTCATGACTAGGTCTGACCAAACACCGGAGCTTCCGAGTGAACTCAAGCAACTATTGCAGGACTTTGGCAATGTGTTTCCAGATGAAAATCCAAGTGGATTCCCTCCTAAACGCGGTATTGAGCACCAGATTGATTTTGTGATGGGAGCCTTGTTTCCAAACAGACTAGCTTATCAAACAAACCCTGTGGAAAGCAAGGAGCTGCAAAAACAGATCGGTGAGCTCATGGAAAAAGGATACATTCGTGAGAGCATGAGCCCTTGTGTTGTACCTGTTCTCTTGGTGGCCAAGAAAGATGGAAGCTGGTGGATGTCTGTTGACTGTCGGGCAATCAACCAAATAACAGTCAAGTATAGATATCCTATCCCTCCTCTTGATGATATGCTAGATGAACTCCAAGGTAGTGTATTTTCTAAAATAGATTTGAAGAGTGGGTACCATCAGATTAGGATGAAGGAAGGAGATGAGTGGGAAACTGCCTTTAAAACGAAACTATGATTGTATGAATGGTTAGTTATGCCATTTGGGCTTACTAATGCACCTAGAAAGTTTATGAGGTTGATGAACCATGTACTTAGATAATTTATTGGCATCTTGTAGTTGTTTACTTCAATGACATAATGGTCTATCGTAAGAGTTTGCAAGAGCACTTATCACACTTGAAATCGGTTCTATAAGTGCTTAGGAAAGAACAGTTCTATGCTAACCTTAAGAAATGCACATTTGCTACATATAATCTCGTCTTACTTGGCTTTTGTTGTAGGGGCTGATGGCGTCAGAGTGGATGGGGAAAAGGTGAAGGCCATTCGGGATTGGCCTACTCCTATGACCATTGGTGAAGTCCTAAGCTTTCATGGCCTCGCCGGTTTTTACCGCAGGTTTGTAAAGGACTTTAGGACTTTGGCAGCACCACTCATGGAAGTTATCAAGAAAAGCGTGGGATTCAAATGGGAACAAGCCCAACAGGAATCGTTTCAAGACTCAAATCTAAGTTGACCAATGGTCATTTACTTATTCTGCCTTATTTCTCTAAGACCTTTGAGATGGAATGTGATGCTTCAGGAGTTGGTATTGGTGCTGTGTTGATGCAGGAAGGAATACCAATTGCTTTCTTTAGTGAGAAGTTGGGAGGAGCAACCATGAACTGTCCCACTTATGACAAGGAGTCGTATGCACTGGTGAGGGCTTTGCAAACTTGGCAACACTACCTATGGCCAAAGGAATGTGTGGTACACACAGTCCATGAGACCCTCAAACATCTGAAAGGACAAAAAAGCTCAATAAACAAATGCCAGATGGGTAGAGTTTAATGAAACTTTTCCCTATGTGATTAAGTATAAGAAAGGAAAAAATAATGTTGTTGCTGATGCTTTGTCTAGGAGATATGCTTTGATCACGGTTATTGATGCTAAAGTCTTAGGTTTTGGACAGATTAAGGAAATGTATGCTTCAGACCTAGACTTTAAGGAACCGTATCATGCTAGCTCTAGGTTTGCCTCAGGAAAGTACTTTAGGAATGATGGATTCTTATTCTTTTCTAACCGGCTATCCATTCCTAACTGTTCTTTGAGAAATTTGCTGGTCAGGGAAGCACATGGTGGTAGTTTGATGGGCCATTATAGAATTGACAAAACCCTTAATACCCTGAAGGATCACTTTTATTGGCCAGGACTGAAAAAGGATGTGATCAAGGTATGTACTCTTTGTGAGGTTTGCAAGCAAGCAAAGGCCAAAGCACAATTGACAGGTAAGTATCTTGCCTTACCTATTCCTGATCAACCTTGGACAGACATTTCAATGGTATTTGTGTTAGGAATACCTTGAACTAGAACTGGTCGGGATTCGATTTTTGTGGTGGTTGATAGGTTCTCTAAGATGTCTCATCTTATACCCTGTCACACTACTGATGATGCTGTGCATATTGCTGACCTGTTCTTTAGAGAAGTGGTATGATTGCATTGCATGCCTAAGTCCATCGTGTCAGATAGAGACACCAAGTTTTGAGTCATTTTTGGAAAACTCTGTGGGCTAAGTTAGGCACAAAACTTTTGTTTTCAACCACTTGTCATCCGCAAACTGATGGTCAGACAGAAGTTGTGAATAGAACCTTGTCTACTTTGCTTAGGGCTGTTGTGAAAAGTAACTTAAGAACTTGGGAAGATTGCTTGCGTCATGTTCAATTTGCCTATAATAGTGTCATGCATTCAGCTACTAAGTTTCTACCATTTGATATTGTTTACGGTGTCAACCCCTTGTCTCCCATGGATTTGATTTCTTTACCTTTGAGTGAAAGGGGCAGTTTGGATGGGAAAAAGAAAGCTGAACAAGTTAAGAAAATTCATGAGGAGGCAAAGGAAAACATTGAGAAAAGGACCAAACAATATGTGGTTAAAGCCAATCAGCACCGGTGTGATCAAACCTTTGAGGAAGGGGATCTGGTGTGGATTTACCTTAGGAAATATCGGTTTCCAAACGAGAGGAAATCAAAGCTCAAGCCCAGAGTTGATGGTCCATTTGTCATTACCAAAAAGATCAATGACAATGCGTATCAAGTTGATCTTCAAGGTAAGTATAATGTTAGTTCAAGTTTTAATACTTCTGACTTAATTCCTTTTCTTGCAGATGAAGAGGATTTGAGAGAAAATCCTTTTCAACAGGGAGGGGATGATACGCTCATGGACCGGGACGGACTCGCGGACGATGAGCAGGAACATAATCATGACCTGCGAACGGAAGCTGTGAAAACCAGGATGGTGGTTTCCTGAGGAGACTCTACAATCGACCGCAGGACGAGTCCCAACCACTGCAGGATTAGGCCCCACGACTGGACTGTGTTCCGTATCGACCCAACACGACTGGGAAGTGAGCTAAGGATGGAAACTCGACTGGAAGTGACAATTCCTCGACCCAGCCGTGAAGGACTTCGACCAAGAGGGCATTCTGAAGCTTTGGGTTGTGACCATATTGCCTTTTTCCATCCGGACCTTGGGATTGGTCGAGGGTAGTCCTTTCTCGACCAGTTAGAGGACCTACCGTGTGGAACACTCACCCGAGTGCATGCTGATCAGCTCATGACCAACTTGGGGTTCATCCTTCCTAACCTCACTTGTGACCTTGAGCCTATGACCGAGACAGCCTTCACGACCGTGATCCAGGTCGTTGGACACAACAACGGTCGTGTGACGGAGAAGCCGAAGAGGCCATTTTGACCAAATGTAATAAATGCTTTGCTAGAACCTAAGTTTAGTTTTCTGTACCACAATCAAGTTTGTTAGACGATTTTTCTTTTTATTTGTACTCGGTTTGATCTTGTCAACAACTTTTGAACATTTTCTATTGGAAATTTCCTTTTCGAGAATTTACATTTTCTCTTTTGTTCTTCATGATCAATCTGTTGTTTGGTGCGTCACATCCATTCAACACCCCCTGATCCAGGGTCTTGCTGAGGCATATTCAAGGTTGGCCAAGGGATTGGAATACCAGAAGACTTCCGCATCTTTTGATGGTCCAAATCGATCCACCCAGCTCCGTGAAGTGTTCATCCGCTTCATGGTTCATATCCAACTTTTAGAAAGACCAATATTCAAGTGCCATTCTTGGGCAAGTTTGTATCAAGTGGTATCAGAGCACACTTGAAAGGGTATTGTCATCTTCTCATCTTATCATCATCTATAAATTCCAAAACACTTCTTCTATTTATCTATCTAGAATCCGGGCCACCATCTTACCCCTGTTAAAGTATTGATAACTTTTTAAAGAAAAAGAGTAGTATTATTAACCGAGGAGAAAACCGGGAATATCCGCAAAAATACTATTCATGAAACACTGTTCACGTATCGATGCAAAGTCTAAGAACGAAGATTTGGTTTAACGTAATTCGGTCTCGGGACACTGTTCACAAAACACTGTTCACGAAGTACTGTTCATAACACTGTTCACGTATCGATCCAAAAACCGGGAAATGAGTCCAAGCAAGGCGGAACACCAAAATCAGGGTTAACCTAACCAAACTGGAGGCGGGTTGGATCAAAACCAGACCAAGTGGCGACCTTTTAAGGATTAGGGCCGCGGATCAGGCCCAAAATCTATCTAAGTCGGCGGATGGCAGAGTAAATGGCGTCCCACATTGCTAATAAGTTCTTCAGCACCCTAGGTTGCCCACTTTATATATGATAGCTTGTATTAGGTTTAAATCCATCCAATTCTAAGTATTAGGCCTTTCGTATTGTAAGACATTAAGCTTTTACGAGATTTCTTGTACTTTGGCAAAAAATATCACTAAATAAAATAAACTTTCGATTTTGATCATCGAGTACTTATAAAATAGGATATTCAAACCCGCATTTATTATAAGTTTTGATTGTTTGAGTTTCGACTCTCACAAACAGAGTTTGGATAAAGGAGCTATTAAATTTGCTAGTCAGGTGATATCCAGTTTACACGAGTCAGACCTGCACGCATTTAATGAAGAATTCCAACTAGACCAGATTGAATTAAGCGACAAACCAAATTGTTCTACAATATTGGTCCATAAGAGAAACCCAGAAAATTGGATTCGTCCCAAAAACAATAAAGGAAGATCAATTTTCGTCCATGGCAAATACTGCATTTAATTATGTTTATTTCTCTCTCTTATATGCACTTTAGTGTTTAAATTTCATCTCCCTGGATGCTCTGCATATTAAGCAATTATTATGGACGAATTTGTTGTAATTTCTGTGTATAAAGAGCCTCAAAATCATGAATAAAAATAAGTTTTGTTTTCAGTAAAAATCAGAGAAGTTTCTCTATTTCAAGATGTGATATCTTGTAATTTTTGGAACTCCATCTTCGTGATGTGTCATATCCATGTTCATGGCTGGTTAGACTTATCATAGATCCTTTCACAGATCTTTGTGGCGTCTCTCGATCCATCTCTCTATCCATTCCTTGTTGGTGCATCATATCTAGTAAGCTGTCAATCTCCTTTGGTGCATAATATCCACATAATTGATCCGCTGGTAAATCAGGAATCTTCCGCAGCTTCTGTGTGACCATTCAATCCACATCTCCTTGTTCTTTGTGGCTTCACAGTCTATTGAATGAAGGCTTGTCCATTATACTAACTTCTGAGTGCAGAGTCCTTGGGAGGATCGTTTCAATCACTAGATGTAAACTTCTCAAGGAAGGCACTCTTAAGTTGGCGTTGGATAGATCTTGATTAAGGAGCTACTAGCATCCGAAGAACAAGAGAAGTGGATTGACCGGTCGCACAAGGGTTGCAGAAGGCCCTTGATATTCTAACCTCAGCAATCCTATGATATGACACACTTACGAAGAGGGTTTGTTGTTTGGATATGACCCACCAAGCAACAGGTTTTGTTCAAGAAGAACGATTGAGAATCACTCTCAAGGATTTCGAAATTGAAAAGAAGAAAAATAGTTATTCATTTTTTTTTCTGCAAGAGTTTGGTTTAAGTAGTAGAGAATTGTGATAAAGACTTAACTAAAAACAATTTTAAACGAAAACCTAGGCAAAGACTGGATTAACTACGCTTGAATGACTCTTCTGCTTCATGTTTGGCTCTTCAACTCTCATTTGGTGAATTTCTTTCTTATTCGAACATGGTAGTCGTACATAGTAGACTGGGAGTTAATTCAGCAGACTTGAGAATTTACTTGGTAGTCGTACTTGTGATAATATGGTAAACTGGATGTGTCATTCTATTGATTATACAATATATATATATATATATATATATATATAGGTACAATAAGAGTGTTCCCCAAGGCTATATATTTGACATTACAATGAATAAGGAAATATAGGATTTCCTATATTCTAACACGCCCCCACAGTCTTAGCATCGGACGTACGAATGCTGAGACTGTTTCGAAAATCCAAACATAGTGGAGAAGCAAGTCCTTTCGTGAAGATATCAGCGAATTGTTGTGCTGATGGAACATGTAATACCTTGACTTCTCCAACTGCAACTCTTTCTCGGACGAAATGAATATCTATTTCAATGTGTTTCGTACGTTGGTGCTGAATAGGATTTGAAGACAAGTAGATTGCACTAACATTATCACAGTAAATAATTGTAGCTCGTTGTAGTGGAATCTTCATCTCGAGCAATAATGTTCGCTGTCATGTAGTTTCAGAGGCGGCTTTTGCAACACCTCGATACTCAGCCTCAGCACTAGACCGTGATATTGTTGGTTGCCGTTTGGACGACCAAGAGACCAAGTTACTACCAAGAAAAAACACAAGAACCCGAGGTGGAGCGTCGAGTGGTGGACAGCCGGCCCAATCAGCGTCTGAGTATGCGACAAGATCCAAAGAAGAAGACCGATATAGTTGAAGGCCATGAGATATGGTACCTTTAATGCATTGGGGAATGCACTTTGATGCAGGTAAGTGAGCTTCTCGTGGGTCATGCATAAACAAGCATATCTGTTGAATGGCATACGCAATATCGGGCCGAGTGAATGTTAAGTATTGCAATGCACTGCTAAGCTGCAATTTAAAGAAGGATCAGCTACTGGCTTGCCGTCATCAGCTGCAAGTTTGGATTTTGTATCCACTGGCGTGAGACACATAGTTCTGTTGTTTTAAGAATAGGCCTTTGGAGTCCCGGGAAACAGATATGCCAAGAAAGTGGTGTAAAGAACCAAGGTCTGTCATCTCAAACTCAGAACTTAAGCTGACAATGATGCGTTGTAGCAGTCGTGGCGCAGATGCGGTTAAGACAATACCATCCACATAAAGAAGCAAATAGGCAATGTCACGGCTGTCGCAAAGTATGGATAGAGATGAATCTGACTTACTTTGTTTGAATCCAATCTTACGAGCATAAGTGGAAAAGCGATTATACCAAGCCGAGGGGGCTGTTTTAACCCATATAGAGAACCCTTGAGCAGACAAACATGGTCCGGTTTACTTGGATCAACAAACCCTGGCGGCTGATGCATATACACAGTTTCATCAAGATCACCATCGAGGAAGGCGTCCTTGACGTCTAGCTGATGAAGAGGCCAGTAACGACCTGTGGCGACACCAAGCACGGTACTGATCGTAGCTGGTTTAACAACAGGACTAAACGTCTCATCGCAATCAATACCCAGCTGTTGAGATTTTCCATTGGCAACCAGTCGCGCTTTATACCGAGAGAGAGGCCCATCTGAATTGAATTTATGCCTGAAAATCCACAAAGAACGAATGATATTAGTAGCAACTGGCCGTGGGACAAATACCCACGTCCCACGTTTAATTTGAGTTTTATATTCCTCCGTCATTGCATTGTTCCAATGACCATCCTTGGCAGCTTGTATATGGGACAAAGGTAAGGGGGAAATTGTGGCATCAGTGTGAAGACACAATGGAAGTCGTGGTTTAGAGATACCACTTTTACTGTGAGTTTGCATGGGATGATTTGACGAAATAGGAACAGACGAAGGAGTGTTTTGAACAATGGTAGGAGATGGAGGAGGATTAGGAGGTAGAGTAGGATGAGTGTCAAGAGTCGGAGTTGGGAGCAAACGAGGGATTGGAGGTGGAGAAGGTAATACCTGAATGGGAGAGGAAAATTTTTTTGGTGGAGAGGGAATTGACTGAGAATGGAAACACAGACTCATCATAGGTGACGTGACGGGAGAGTATGACGCGCTTCGTTGACAGATCAAGGCATCTATAACCACGGTGGTCTGTTGGGTAGCCTAGAAAGGCACACGGAGTGGAACGTGGTGCAAGTTTGTGTTGTGTAGAAGGCAGTAGATTCGGATAACATAAGTAGTCGAATGTTCGAAGATGTTCGTATGCCAGCATTTTCTTAAAAAGCTTGTAGTGTAGTGTGTGATTGTCAATGGCAGAGGACGGTAGGATGCTGAGTAGATGTACTGCCGTGTTCAATGCCTCAACCCAAAAGATCTCCGGCATGTAGCTTGAATTAGTAATGTGCGAACTTGATTGTTGATTGTTTGCAGCATACGTTCAGCTCTTCCATTTTGTTGCGATGTATACGGGCGAGAAAATCAAAAACTGGTTCCCATCATATCCATGTATACTCTGAAGGTGCGATTGCCATACTCTCTGCCGTTATCACACTGCAATGATTTAATCTTGAAATTAAACTGAGTCTGCACATAGGTAGAGAAGTGAATAAATTGGAAAGAGTATCACCTTTACGATGAAGAGGATATATCCAAACGTAATGTGAGAATTGGTCTAGAAAAAGAAGATAATATTTTATACCACTAGCACTAGAGATGGGGGATGTCCAAATATCAGAATGAATGATATGAAAAGGATGTAAAACCGTAGTATTAGAAGAGATAAATGGTTGTCGAACATGTTTTCCAAGTTGACATGCTTGACACAATTTTTTCAAATCACTCTTTTTGTAAAGAGAAGAAAAAGAAGAAAGCACACGAGATAAAGTTTGATCGTTGGGATGTCCGAGTTGATGATGCCAAATAGAACTGTTTGGAGCCGAGAGAGTAAGAACTTGAGGCTGAGAAAACAGAGTGAATAGTTGAACTGAGTAGAGGGGCATGGGACTGTTACATCGGAGCAGCTTGGTCCGGGTGAGAAGATCCTTAATTCAAAAACCAAATGGATCAAACTCAATAGAACATGAATGATCAATGGTAAATTTTCGAACTGAGACAAGATTTTTGATTATTGAAGGACAAACAAGAACATTTTTAAGCTGAAATGAACGTGAAGCAGAGGAGATAGTACCCTGACCAATTGTTGTTACAAGGGCCAAGGATCCGTTTCCAACGGTAATGGTAGGAATATTACTCGAATTAAAAACAGGACGAAGGTTACCTGCTTGCGAAGCGATGTGGTTGGTGGCTCCGGAATCCATGTACCAGTTAGGATCATTGGGTTCTTGAAGCGTCATTGTTCTGAACGCATGAGTGATGTTGGCGGGCAACAGAGTGTGCGGAGACGAGACAGAGTGGTGCGCCAAATGAACTTCACTAGTGTATCTAGATGGAGACGGTCCAAGAAGGCCAGGTTGCGTCATTGGTGACGGAGCCGGATATGACCCCATTGGTTAGACATGGTGACCATTTGAAGGATACATCATCGACGGATGATGCGCCTGTTGCCATTGTGGATACCTAAAAGCTGGTGGCCCATATGATTGCCAATTGTTGTATCGTCCATGTCCTCGATTGTTTCGTCCTCCATGACCACGACCGCACTTGTTGTTGCCACGATAGGAACTTCCTGCATAGCCATTGTTGTTGTTATATCCTGGTCCACGACTTTGATATTCTGAAGATGAGTACAAAAGCGCCAGTGATAATGATGTGTGATTGTTGGTAGCTGCTGGCTTGACTTGCTTAGTGAGGCGGTCTTCCTCCATTTGAAGCATCAACCGAGCTTCAATAAATCCGGGAAACGGTACTCTGTGTTTGATGACATTGATGATGTTGTCATATTTGTCATTCAAACAGTTCAGAACATGCATCACGAGAACGCGATCCGAGATTGGAGAATCGACATTAGCAAGAAGATCAGATATGGTATTGAGTTTCTTGCAGTAGTCGTAAATGGAATAATCTTCAATTACTGTGGATCGTAGATCGCTTTCGAGTTGCATCGCCCGAGCTTCTTTATTATCTCGGAATATATTTTCAATCGCAAGCCAACGCTCATGAGTGGTGCACTTAGGTTTAAGCATGGTTTCAAGGAGAGACTCAGATATAGTCCCATAGATCCACATCTTGACCAAGTCGTTATGCTCTTTCCATGATTTATCCGTATCAGAAGAGGGAGATGATGTGCGTTGATGTGATCAAGGACGCCAAAGCTGCTGCAGTGAGTTTCGAAGATTGCTCGCCACATGTCGTAGTTGAGCTTGGTCACGTCTAGGGTGATAGGGACATACGCCTTAATTTGGCTGATGCCAAACGGTTTGTCATTGGATGGAGTTGTAGGAGCCATGATATTAGATCAATAAGATAAAGAGGAGAAAGATGAGAAAAAGAAATGAAGAAGAAAGAGGAAAGTTAGGAGAGAGAGAGAGATGCAGAACACAGCATGAAGAGGAAGAAGAAAGAATAAGAAAATTAAGTCAAAGAATTAGAGGCTCTGATACAATGTATTAATATGGTAATCTCGATGTGTAATTCTATTGATTATACAATCTATATATCTGTACAATAAGAGTGTTCCCCAAGTCTATATATTTGACATTACAATGAATAAGGAAATATACGATTTCCTATATTCAAACAGTACTTAGTAGACTGGGAATTAATTCAGTAGACTTGATACTTGGTTTCCAGAATGGTACTTGTAATGCTTCCTCAGGTGCATGCTCTTCCTCTGTTTCAAGTTCTGGTACTTTCTCAAATTCAAGCTCTTCCATGATCACATCATCCCTTCCCCATTCAAAAGGATTTGACATCAAATCCAGCTCTCCTACATCAAAAGAAAATGAGTCAGACCTGAAGAATTGAAAGAACAAATTAATAAACATGTAAACTTTAGTGAAGTGAAGTTTTGGAAAGAAACTTTTTTCTTAGATACTTCTAATTCCAAACTCCAGATTGACAAGTCATTTCTTGGCTCTCTTTACTTGCTGTCTTTTGAAATCGATCCTGGTTCAAGTCCTTCTTTGCTCCATAGCCGATTTGCTTAGCACAAACTTGGCATTTGTGCTTTTGGAACTGATTCATGAACCACTTTTTTCTGTGCTTTCACCAAGACTAGAGAAACCAAATCATATATGCAAAACACACAATCGAGCAGTTTCTCTCTCCCTAGTTCATTCAATACCTGGCTCAAACTCTTAAGATGATTAAATATGTTTTCTTTTCCTAAGGTGCTTAAAACAACATTTACATACTTTTAATGAACTTCAAAGACTTTATTAAAGACCAGTATATGATTAGAACACCACAAATCCGAAATTGATCTCAAAACAAGCAATTATTCACTATAAAGTGAAATGATCTTTGCAAATTTAGAAAAGTTTTAAGAACATGATCATTCAAATTAGGTCTGCAAGGTTTATTGTGTTGGTTTGATTCACTTAAATTGTTTTCAGAACATGGTTTAAACTTACAGGAAGTTTCAAGTTGTGAAAACTCTGCTTTAGTTCTAAACAACTCAAATGTTTTCAGAGAAAGAGAATCAAACACTTTCAAAGAATCAAACGTTTTCTTGCTCAGTTTGTTAACCAGAGAACAATTTGTCATAAAGAGATTTTCTAAACCAAGTTTTTTTAAAGTGAGAATCATTTTTTCAAAAACAGATTCTGAAACATAAAACTCTTTTACTCTTTCCAAACCAAATCGTTTTTCATCTTGATAAGAAACTAGAACAAACAAACTAGGCCTTGCATCAAACAATCTAGTTTCTTTACAATGCTTTTGTTAGTCATAAGGAAATGACTCAAACATAAGCTCTGATTCATGGCTAGTTGGTTGCTCCAAGACTTCATTCAATGGCAAACTCATGTGTGCCTGTTCTTGTGAGTTTTCTTCTTGGACCTGTGAAAGAGAATCAACACTACTCGGCTGCACCGGTTCTAGACAGGTAAGTTCTTCATACGTCTGTTTACTTTCAAACCCAAAATCAGATTGAAAAGAGACAAGATTACACTTCGCTTGATTTTGAACACTTGGAGTTTGTCTAATCACCAAGTGACCTTCAACAGTTGATGGTGGTTCATCTGATTCAGCAGGAGATACCAAAGATTCAGAGAATTCTCCTCTTTCCTCAGTGATGTTCTCAGCATTCTCCAAAAGAACCATGGGCACATCTTTAGGAATCTTCTTCCTGTCATGACACATGGAAGATTCATTAGAACAGTCTTTTAAATTTGAACTTTCATTCATACCTTTGAAGTTTAGTAGAGGCTGGTCTGTTTCTGGCCTTTGGACAACCAGCTTCTCCATATTCTCCTCATGGTTTGTTGTCTCTGCTATAGATGGATGTGTGGTTGGACTCTTCTTTTGGCTATTCATCACCGCAACATTAACTACTTCCACCATCTGCTTTGCCTAATCTTCATATCACTTTTGTCTCCTTAGCCTGTCATGAAGTTGTCTACCTTGTAGAAAACTCCTTTGATCATCAAGGCTTAAATCTTGATCAACTTCTCCTCTGGCCGGTTTGGATTGATCTTTACCTCTCCAATTAGGCTTCTCATGTGATTTACTTAGGTGTGATTTTTCCTGCAAAGAATCAAAATTGTCAAAAGCAAATGTGTTCTTATTTCTTACATTTGGTTGTTTACTGTCCAACAAGGTTTTTAATGGTGATATAAAATCGCCTTGTTATGGGATCTTCTTCTTGCTACTTTTCCTCAGAAGTCCAAACATCTTATAACCTAGAAACAATACCAAACAGATCAAAGCGACAAATTAATCTCTCTAGTGTTTTGTCTCAAGTTTTTGCCTTCTTTTTTTTCCGGTCACTCAATGATTTCTTAAAATTTCTGGTGGAACAGAAACCCAGTCAAACCCAATAAGTCAATTCTTTTGAGAAGAGAGGAAGTGAGATAGACAGATTGCAAGATTTTTGGTGAAACCGCTTTAACCAATCTGTAACTGATTTCTCCTGGTTTTTCTTTCCTTATTTTTATTCAAGAAGATTGGCCCGGTTTCCTTACACAAGATAGACAGACAATAATTTTTTTTTAAGAAGTAGATAATGAAGAGATGAGAAAGATGAATAGAAATTATACCAAATTTTCAGAATGTGCTCTAATACCACTTGATGCAAACTTCCCAAAAAAGGCACTCTTAAGTTGGTGTTGGATAGATCTTGATCAAGGAGCTACTAGCATCTGAAGAACAATAGAAGTGGATTGAATAGTCACACAAGGGTTGCGGAAGGCCCTTGATCTCCTAACCTCAGCAGTCCTAAGATATGACACACTTAGACGACCGAAGAGGGTTTGTTGTTTGGATATGACTCACCAAGAAAAATGTTTTGTTCAAGAAAAACAATTGAGAATCGCTCTCAAGGATTTCGTAATCGAAAAGAAGAAAACTTGTTATTCAATTTTTTTCTACAAGAGTTTGGTTTAAGTAGTAGAGAATTGTGATAAAGACTTAACTAAAAACAATGTAAAACGAAAAATTAGGCAAAAAATGGATTAACTATGCTTGAATGACTCTTCTGCTTCATGTTTGGCTCTTCAACTCTCATTTGGCGAATTTTCTTCTTAGTCGTGCATGGCAGTCATACATAGTAGACTGAGAGTTAATTCAGCAGACTTGAGAATTGACATAATAGTCGTACTTAGTAGACTGAGAGTTAATTTAGCAGACTTGATACTTATTTTCCAGAATGGTACTTTAGTGTTTCCCTAGGTTCATGCTCTTCCTCTGGTACAAGCTTTGGTACTTTCTCAAGTTCAAGTTCTTCCATGATCACATCATCCCCACGCTACCTCGGTCGGTGTCATACGACGAAATGGAGGTTTCTACATATTGTATGTCATCGTCGTGGTGTGATTTCCCTGACCTTGAAACAATGACGTTTGCTAGCCCGAGTAAGTAATGGGCCTGGATTTCATTTGTTTTGGCCCATATCCTGGTGGAGGTCCCACGAGTCCATGATTGTTACTGGCCCTTCCTGTCCTCATAAACCCTGATGAGGTGACCGACACCTGAACCTCCAGCGTCAACGACTCCTCCACTGTCTTTGCCATAATCATCATCTTGTCCAGGTTTTTAGGCTCGATCATCTTTACCCCCGCTCAGATATTGGGTTTCAATCCAGTCATAAAGGACATTTACAAGACCTTTTCTAACATCTCTGAGGGCACTTTACATTAGTCTTTCACCGACTCCACCTGTCGGAGTGTCAACAGCCTCTCTTCAGCCATTGTATCCTAGGTCACCGAGAACTGTCCCATAACGCGGATTTTCATCTCGTCCAGAGGACAGATGGCGGTCGCGCTCCTAATGGTACGATGTCAATCCTTCCTCTACAAAACACATGCTTCCTGCTCGGATTTCTCCTCCTCTGTAAGCTCTCCTATCTTGAAGTATTGCTCCACGGGCATCACCCAACTGTCAGCGTTTTCACCATCGAATATGGGGTCTCCATACGACGATCAGGGGTTGATTTGGGGTCGTTTGAGTCACCTCATGTTGACTCGTCGTGAAAGGGTCCAGATCTCAGCTCTCTGATCCTCGGATCATTGTTGACTTTCCGATCTGGGGCTTCCCTCCTCCAGCCTGTTCCTCTCCAGTGATCTTCATCATCGGTGTCCCACTCTACCCTTGGCTTCCTCTGGAAGAGGCACCGTCCCCACCCTTTCTCTCCCGGTTGGACCTTTACCCTTTTTATAACCAATGCTCTCTGCTTTTCTTCGTCCTCGTCATGGAATCTTTGTTCTACTCGGTCGAAAACGTTCATTTGTTGTTGAATCGCCATGACTGTTAGACCGCAAAAATCTAGATTGAAATCATGTATCAAAACCGATAATATAAAACAGTTGATTAAGGAAAGCAATTTAAATGAGACCTTGAAAACGTTTGAGAAAATAAGATGAAATACGGAGTCGAGATTTAATCTCTTTCCTTAACTCAATAAATCGCCCGTAATGTGTGACGGTTTCTGTTGCGATTTTTGAATCCCAGGATACAACCGTGATGAGACTGTTTTGCAACACCCAAAACAGAATCTGCGAACTTAAAATCTACGAATACTCTCGAGACACTTACGATTTTAAAAGACTAGAGAGATTGCTGAAACTATTCGATTTGCTCTGAAAGCTTTTATCGGATTCAGATCTGGATGATTTTTGAGAAAAGACAAGACATCTATTTATATGGGAGGAGTAGCTTGATTTTCAAGTTAAAGAAAAAGAATATATTCTGAATATTCTCTTTAATAAAAATATTTCCTGGATATTCTCTTTTTTCCACAAGTAAGGGAAATCGGAAGTCTTCTAGAAACATCTGGAAGATATTCAAATTTATCTAAACACAATCTGTTGATTTATCTATTTATTAGCCACAATCTTTCAGATTTATCCTTCCATTATGGGAAAATCTTGATAAGATTTATCCTTGCATAATGACCCTTATCACTCCTTCTCCATAGCTTTCTTAAATAGCCCAATGACTCAATTTCTTTTCACATTAATTCAAAATTTACCCAGCCCAATAGGCTTATCAATTTTGGGTTCCAAAAATCCCCCACATGAATAGAAATTACTCTAAACATATGCAGGCTCGATAACTATGCAGACGCAACATACTCGACTGACTAGACTTGACTACAAACTAGACAGACAGACTTTTCGAGAGTATAATCGAAAACTAACTGCATCTAAGGTAGTAGCATATTCCAGCTTTGAACCACTCATAGTTGCATCTATCGGATTTACTTGGCCAGGAGGTGAACTTGATGTCTTGAACCACCCGGATTTTGATGTAAATCAAGACAATAGATGTAACACAGCTTCATCTTCTCGTAGAGTTAAGTTCTCTATTGTGTTCATTGTGTCCTTGAACTTTGCCTGGTAGATCATGAGTGAACTTGGAGAATATAGCCTGAAATTCGTCCTCCTAGAACGGCCTCATTTCACACTCATTAGGTGATTGCCATATATCTTCCATATACACAGAGAGTACCCTGTTATACTCTATATACATATATATGAAGGCTATGGTCTTATCTCATTAAAAGTCAAATGTTTAACCTCAAAAAAACTTACAGGAAGCACTGTTATCATCCTGGGAACTGAGTAGCATACAGTGCATGTGTCAGATTTTGCTTGACTTAGTTTGTCCCTTTGAACCAACCTCTTGGGATCTCCAATCGCGTTGGTGGAGTTTCCATCAAACATCCTCTTTGGTTATAGGCAATAAACACATTCCCTTTGATGATTTTAATACTTGATCTCTTGTTAGACCTTTTGTAAAAGGATCCGCAAGGCTATCAGCTGATCTGATGTAATCCACAGATATTACACCAGATCAAGTGTCTAATGGTCTTATGTCTCCGTCTTATGTGACGAGATTTGCCATTGTAGAGTTTATTCTGTGCCCGGGCTATGACCGACTGGTTATCACAGTGTATACGTAGTGTCGGGACAGGTTTCTCCCACATAGGAACATCTTCCATGAAATTTCGAAGCCATTCTGCTTCCTATGCTGCTTTCTCTAAAGCAATGAACTCAGATTCCATCGTGGATCTTGCTAACAGAGTTTGTTTGGAAGATTTCCAACATACTGCTGCACCTCCAAGAGTAAAGACATATCCACTTGTGGATTTCGAGTTCTTTGAGTCTGATATCCAGTTTGCATCACTATATCCTTCCAAGACGCCTGATTCTTTACCATAGTGTAACCCATAAATTTTGGTGTATCTCACATAACTCAATACCCTTGTTATGGTCTTCCAGTGTGTATGACCTGGATTACTTGTGTAGCGACTTAACACGTTGACCGCATGCGCTAGATCGGGTCTTGTACAATTGGTTAAGTACATTAGACTACCAATTACCCGAGCATACTCCACTTGTGACACCGGTTCACCCACGTTTTTGGTGAGGTGAAGTAGCGGGTCTTCTGGAGTTTTCTGCAGATCCATTCTAGTAGGTCTGAAACCTCTCTAGGATCTTTTCAGCATACTGTTCTTGAGATAGAATGATCCCTTCAGAATTCCTTTTGATCTTTATGCCAAGAATAACATCCGCGAGACCTAAGTCCTTCATGTCAAACTGACCACTAAGCATGTTCTTAGTTTGTTGGATAATATCTTTATTGTTGTCGATGATGAGCATGGCATCTACGTACAGACACAACGAAATATACCCACTAGGAGTACATTTGTAGTATAAGCATTTGTCACATTCATTAGAGCTGAAACCATTTGACATCATCACATTGTCAAACTTTTCATGCCATTGTTTCGGAGCTTGTTTCAACCCATACAATGACTTTATAAGTCTACAGACTTTATGTTCTTCACCCGGGAATACAAATCCCTCGGGTTGTTTCATGTATATCTTCTCTTCTAAATCTCGGTTTAGAAAGGCAGTTTTAACATCCATCTGGTGGATTTTCAAGTCTCTTAGGGCTGCAATTCCAGCCATTAATCTGATTGAAGTTATTCTCGAAACTGGAGAATATGTGTCAAAGTAATCTAGACCTTCTTTTTGTATGTATCCTTGCACCACAAGTCTAGCCTTGTACTTATCAATTGAGCCATCTGTTTCAACTTTGTTTTGAAGATCCATTTACACCCTAGTGCTTTAAAACCTTGAGGTAACTCAGTTATCTCGTAGGTGTGATTCTGTTGTATAGAATCCATTTCACTATTGACTGCTTCTTTCCAATAAGGAGCGTCAGGTGTAGACATGGCTTCTGTGAAAGATTTCGGCTCTTTCTCTACAAGAAAGGTCATCATGAAATCATCACCAAAAGACTTTTCCTTACAAGCTCTCTTGCTGTGTCTAGGTTTGTCTTCCTCAACATCATCCGCTTCAACTATAGAAGTGTCGGATGTGTTTGTCTCCTCGACAGAGGTAATCGCATATCTTTCCTCACGAGTGCGTTTTGGATATTGCTTATCCTTACATGGAATTATATCTTCAGAGAATGATGCATTCCTTGATTCCATGATTGTATTGATGTGGATGTCTGATACATCTGACTTATGTACCAGAAATCGATAAGCACTATATTGTGTGCATATCCGATGAAGATAGAATCCACAGTCTTAGGTCCAATCGTGACCTTTTTAGGAGGTGGCACTGCGACTTTTGCTAAGCACCCCCACACTTTGAGATATTTGTACGGAGGTACGTTACATTTCCAAAGTTCGTATGGAATTTTGCCAGTTACCTTATGAGGTATTTTGTTGAGGATATTATTTGTGGTGAGCAGTGCTTCCCCCACCCACCCCCCCCCCACAGATTCTGGGGTACCCCAGATTCCTGCAACATTGCATTCATCATCTCCTTCAGAGTTCGGTTCTTTCGTTCCGCAATTCCGTTGGATTCTGGTGAATAGGGAGCAGTCGTTTGATGGATAATGCCGTTTGCTTGACAAAACGCATTGAAAGGTCCATCATATTCATTAGTGCTGAAACCATTTGACATCATCACATTGTCAAACTTTTCATGCCATTATTTCGGAGCTTATTTCAACCCATACAATGACTTTAGAAGTCTACAGACTTTATGTTCTTCACCCGGGACTACACATCCCTCGGGTTGTTTCATGTATATCTCCTCTTCTAAATCTCCGTTTAGAAAGGCAGTTTTAACATTCATCTGGTGGATTTCCAAGTCTCTTAGGGCTGCAATTCCAACCATTAATCTGATTGAAGTTATTCTCGAAACTGGAGAATATGTGTCAAAGTAATCTAGACCTTCTTTTTGTATGTATCCTTGCACCACAAGTCTAGCCTTGTACTTATCAATTGAGCCGTCTGTTTCAACTTTGTTTTGAAGATCCATTTACACCCTAGTGCTTTACAACCTTGAGGTAACTCAGTTATCTCGTAGGTGTGATTCTGTTTTATAGAATCCATTTTACTATTGACTGCTTCTTTCCAATAAGGAGCGTTAGGTGTAGACATGGCTTCTGTGAAAGATTTTGGCTCTTTCTCTACAAGAAAGGTCATCATGAAATCATCACCAAAAGACTTTTCCTTACGAGCTCTCTTGCTGCTTCTAGGTTTGTCTTCCTCAACATCATCCGCTTCAACTATAGAAGTGTCGGATGTGTTTGTCTCCTCGACAGAGGTAATCACATATCTTTCCTCACAAGTGCGTTTTGGATATTGCTTATCCTTACATGGAATTACATCTTTAGAGAATGATGCATTCCTTGATTCCATGATTGTATTGATGTGGATGTCTGATACATCTGACTTATGTACCAGAAATCGATAAGCACTACTATTGTGTGCATATTCGATGAAGATAGAATCCACAGTCTTAGGTCCAATCGTGACCTTTTTAGGAGGTGGCACTGTGACTTTTGCTAAGCACCCCCACACTTTGAGGTATTTGTACGAAGGTACGTTACCTTTTCAAAGTTCGTATGGCGTTTTGCCAGTTAACTTATGAGGTATTTTGTTGAGGATATTATTTGTGGTGAGCAGTGCTTCCCCCACCCCCCCCCCCACAGATTCTGGGGTACCCCAGATTCCTGCAACATTGCATTCATCATCTCCTTCAGAGTTCGGTTCTTTCGTTCCGCAATTCCGTTGGATTCTGGTGAATAGGGAGCAGTCGTTTGATGGATAATGTCGTTTGCTTGACAAAACGCATTGAAAGGTCCATCATATTCACCTCCTCTATCACTTTTGACTATTTTAATAGTCTTTTCCAGTTGGTTTTCAACTTCGAGTTTGTACTCTTTGAATTTTTCCAAGACTTCATCTTTACTACGCAACAAGTATACATAGCAGTATCTTGTGCAAAATACTTCTTACCACCTCTCGATTGTACATACTTTAAATCGCAGAGATCTGTGTGTATTAAACCAAGAGGTTCAGTTGTTCTTTCAACATGATGTGATGACATTTTTGTGAGCCTTGCTTGGACACAAATTTCACATTTTTCTTTGCTAATTTTGGATTTTGGGATCAAGTTAACATTCATTAGTCTTTGTATAGACTTATAATTAACATGTCCTAATCTTTCATGCCAAATATTAGAAGACTCAAAGACATAAGCAACTGGATTCTTATTCATTGAAATTTCAGGTACATCTTTGTTTTTCTTATGGACTGTCATTACACACATTTTGATCAGTCCAGACTTAACAAAACATTTTCCTATGAAAACACCACTCTTTTTGAGAATCAGCTAGTCAGACTCGAAATTGATCGTAAATCCATGCTTCCTCAATACGGTGCCAGAGATCAGATTTTTCCTCATGTCTGGAACATGCTTCACGTTGTTGAGAGTAACCTCCATTCCTGAGGTCATCTTCAGCACAACTTTTCCAGTACCTTCAATCTTAGATTGGGAGACGTTTCCCATCATTAGTTGTTCATCTGACTTGCACTTCTAATAGGTGATAAACATGTCTCTATCCGTGCAGATGTGCGTTGTGCCACCTGTATCGTACCACCACTGCTTTGGATTTTCTTCAACCATGTTAGCTTCTGTGACCACTGCGCACAGATCTACTTCAGTCAGGTTTGGTTGAGGTTGACCATTCCCATTTCGGGTTGTCACCTCACCCGAGCCTTCATTAGCTCCATTGACTTGAGAGTCAGTAGCTCTGTTATTCATTGTTGAATCTGTTCAAAATAACTGAAGTTAATATTGAGAATCAGATTTCAGACAAGCGATTAAAACGTTTAAGTCGCTATATACTGCGTTCTCCGAGAATTATCTTAGAATTCGCTAATATTTGTTCCCAGAATTGCCTAAATGCGTTCTTAAACACTATATCTTATATCGAAAATATCGTTAAAGATAAACGTATCAGACTATCGTTTCGCGAACCTGTCAGAGACTGACGCGTAAAGCGATTTTCTGATTTGTGTTTTTTCGTCTTTTTCAGATCAAAATTTTTCTGTAGAATAGCTAAAGAGCGTTCAGAGAACAGATCTAGATTTATTTGAAAAACGTTTTAATACCCGTTTTATAAAATCGTTTTTAGAAAATATTTTTCACAATATTCAATCTGATTCAAGCGATAAGCAGGAAACAGATTTATTGAGTTAAGATTGTTAGACCGCAAAAATCTAAATTGAAATCATGAATCAAACCCGATAATATAAAACAGTTGATTAAGGAAAGCGATTTAAATGAGACCTTGAAAACGTTTAAGAAAATAAGACGAAACACGGAGTCGAGATTTGATCTCTTTCCTTAACTCAATAAATCGCCCGTAATGTGTGACGGTTTCTGTTGCGATTTTTGAATCTCAGGATACAACCGTGATGAGACTGTTTTGCAACACCCAAAACAGAATCTGCAAACTTAAAATCTACGAATACTCTCGAGACACTTACGATTTTAAAAGACTAGAGAGATTGCTGAAACTATTCGATTTGCTCTGAAAGCTTTTATCGGATTCAGATCTGGATGATTTTTTAGAAAAGACAAGACATCTATTTATATGGGAGGAGTAGCTTGATTTTCAAGCTAAAAAAAAAGAATATATTCTGAATATTCTCTTTAATGAAAATATTTCCTGGATATTCTCTTTTTCCCACAAGGGAAATCGGAAATCTTCTAGAAACATTTGGAAGATATTCAAATTTATGTAAACACAATCTGTTGATTTATCTATTTTTATTAGACACAATTTTTCAGATTTATTCTTCCATTATGGGAAAATTTTGGTAAGATTTATCTTTGCATAATGATCTTTATCACTCCTTTTCCATAGCTTTCTTAAATAGGTCACTGGCTCAATTTCTCTTCACATTAATTCAAAATTTACCCAGCCCAATAAGCTTATAAATTTTGGGTTCCAACAATGACAGCCTAATCCAGGGTCTTCACACTACCCCTTCCTGCTGCTGCTCCACAACTATTGACGTTAACTTTCCAGCCTCGTTTTGCAACTGCTTCACCATAGAATCAGTTTCCGCTCTTTTTGGTGCCATGATTTCTCCGGAATCAAAAATATAATAGATAAGATGTAAATCAAAATGATACCCGCAATTTAAAAAAAAACAAAAAAAATTCAAAAAAATTATTAATTATAAATATTTCTCAAATTTTTAATAAAAATATTGTATAATATATAAAAACTTTATATTAATTTATAAAAGTATTCATTATTTTTTAAAAAATATTTATTTTATATTATTAAATAAAATACTATAACTAAAAACATATATCTTTTTATTAATTTTAAAAATCTTTGCGGGTTTTGCGGGTCCCGCAGATAACCCGCAAATTTAAGGGGGGCGGGTGCGGATATGTTATTTTTTTAGGCGGGTTATACGGGTGCGGGTTTTGCGGGTTGAAATTTTTTTCAAAAGCTTGCGGGGCGGATTGGACCCGCTTCTCAGCACTAGACAGTACCGACACAATATTGGTAGGTGTACCAACAAATGAATATTAATTGTGTGGGATCAGACTGTGTTGGCAAATATATTTTTGGGTCTGTAGTCTCACTGAGCGATTTCTTTTCACTCACATAAGTTCTGATTTTCATGCAGACGAGGTTCCCGAGGAGTAGCAAGTGGGTGGATTTTAAAAACTTCTATTTCAGTAGTTGTAACACCCGTCTCATCGACACTCGAGAACGGCGTGCCACCAAACTTAACTTATGTCTCAAATACTCCATTTAATAAAATCTCAACTTTACTATCAGAAATCATTTAATAAATCTCATAAATCCAATAAATCGAATAAAATCTAAAATAATTTTTAAAATATAATACTGAAAACTGTAAAATCCAAAAAGTAGCACCCGATCGTCATAGCGTAAATCTACTCGTCGGTCTCACCTGAAAATAGAAGAAAGAGGGGTGAAGGGGTGAGTAACAGGGGAGTTACTCAGTGAGGTATGGGATGCTAATCACAAAAAACGCAATCTGGTCATAGCACTCCAAACACAGAAAACAGACTAAACATGCACAAACACGGTACCTAAAGTACTCAAAGAACAGTCAATATCCTAATACCGGATCCAGTGACCGGCGGCACCCTCCTCCCAGAAGGACAACTTATGGGATAGTGCCCAATCACACCGCCCGAAGATGATTTATCGATCTCTAATGGTACTAGACAACAGATCGACTGAGCTGCCAGCACCACTCGCACACAACACGCGACGCAAGTACAGAAGTCACGTCTCTGTACCCCCGCAATCCTATCGACTCACATAGTCGACTAATTCTAGCTCTAGCAAGTATAAAAGACTCAATTAACAATTTAATGCACAATCAATGGGTTGAATCATCTATATTCCTAGGTCTAATTTACAAGCAAAACTACCTAGACTCGATCAAGAAAAACAGATCACATTTAGTACTAAATTCCATATACGGCGTCCTAGACGAAAGTACAAAATTCTACGGAAAGCCCTCACCTTAGCCTAAACCACGAAGAACAATAGGATTCCTATGCTCTAAAGCTCCAGATCGGTTCTCCTTCAACCGAGATCTAGCTCCACGATTCCAGAAGCTCCCTGCAAAGATTCAGGTCAAACAGACCACGTTTGCCTAACCAAAACACACATCTCAACAGACTGGTCTCGGATCAGCACAACACAGACACGATTTGGAAACGAGGATACAACTTTCTACTCATACCTCCGACCGGGACGAACTTGGCTTCTCTGGAAAGAAGATATTCGGGGCTTTCTAACAATAGGTTGATCGTTCCGTGGATCCACACGGTTGATGACACGAATCCGCAACTGCGCCAAACATGCTCAAAGAAACAACTATAACTTTCAGTATACAGATCCGAATGATGAACCGCTTGCGGCAGTAGATCAATAAACGAGTCAAGAGTATACTTACCAAGTTTCAGGTCTATTGGATTAGATTTGCTAGTTCGATTCTCCCTTCTCCCAGAACTAGTCGAATCTGCCCTATAGGACTTTCTAGATGGCTCCGGTGGCTTTTCCTTCAACGTTACTAATCGACGGCTAGATTTCGCCAGAGTTTAGGTGTGGTTAGGCTTTACAGGGGAAATAAAGGAGGAAGGAGGCTATTTATAGGAAAAAGAACTTAGGGTTTTATTTAGACAAGTTGGGTCTTAATAGGTCTCAGGGTTAGGGTCGTTACAATTCTTCCCCACTTGACAGGAATTCGTCCCAAATTCCAAGACCCAAGAACTCCAGAAAACAAGACCCCAAAGCCCAGACGGAACGGAGAAAGCATTTAAAGAATTGATGGAAGCTCTTATAAGAGGTACGAGAACGAGAAAGATTCGAATGAGGAAAGATTTATCTAGAATTCTAAGCAAAGGAAGAAAAGAACTTTGATAGCTACGAAAGAAAGAAGAATACAAAAATTAGGAATAACTATGGAACAAGAAAAGATGAACTGGATAACTTCTACTGAAACTGAGACTAACTATTAATAGATCATACCAGACATAATGGGTGCTAATATTTTTCTTTTTCAAAATACCCCAGTCCCAGAAAAATTTGAAAACCGTTGAAAACCGAATTTAAAACGTTTTCTTTTTCAACTTCCGCCTCCCGGGTCAGAACCGGGATGACAAACCCGTTCTGATACCAAAATGTAACACCCGTCTCATCGACACTCGAGAACGGCGTGCCACCAAACTTAACTTATGTCTCAAATACTCCATTTAATAAAATCTCAACTTTACTTTCAGAAATCATTTAATAAATCTCATAAATCCAATAAATCGAATAAGATCTTAAAATAATGTTTAAAATAAAAACTGAAAACCGTAAATCCCAAAAGTAGCACCCGATCGTTATAGCGTAAATCTACTCGTCGGTCTCACCTGAAAAGGGAAGAAAGAGGGGTGAGTAACAGGGGAGTTACTCAGTGAGGTATGGGATGCTAATCACAGAAAACGCAATCTGGTCATAGCACTCCAAACACGGAAAACAGACTAAACATGCACAAACACGGTACCTAAAGTACCCAAAGAACAGTCAATATCCTAATACCGGATCCAGTGACCGGCGGCACCTTCCTCCCAGAAGGACAACTTATGGGATAATGCCCAATCACACCGCCCGAAGATGATTTATCGATCTCTAATGGTACTAGACAACAGATCGACTGAGCTGCCAGCACCACTACGCACACAACACGCGACGCAAGTACAGAAGTCACGTCTCTGTACCCCCGCAATCCTATCGACTCACATAGTCGACTAATTCTAGCTCTAGCAAGTATAAAAGACTCAATTAACAATTTAATGCACAATCAATGGGTTGAATCATCTATATTCCTAGGTCCAATTTACAAGCAAAACTACCTAGACTCGATCAAGAAAAACAGATCACATTTAGTACTAAATTCCATGTACGGCGTCCTAGACGAAAGTACAGAATTCTGCGGAAAGCCTCACCTTAGCCTAAACCACGGAGAACAATAGGATTCCTATGCTCTAAAGCTCCAGATCGGTTCTCCTTCAACCGAGATCTAGATCCATGATTCCAGAAGCTCCCTGCAAAGATTCAGGTCAAACAGACCACGTTTGCCTAACCAAAACACACATCTCAACAGACTGGTCTCGGATCAGCACAACACAGACACGATTTGGAAACGAGGATACAACGTTCTACTCATAACTCCGACCGGGACGAACTTGGCCTCTCTGGAAAGAAGATATTCGGGGCTTTCTAACAATAGGTTGATCATTCCGTGGATCCACACGGTTCGCCAGGAAATCGCCTCGCAAGGTGGCAGCGGAATGATGACACGGATCCGCAACTGCGCCAAACATGCTCAAAGAAACAACCATAACTTTCAGTATACAGATCCGAATGATGAACTGCTTGCGGCAGTAGATCAATAAACGAGTCAAGAGTATACCTACCAAGTTTCAACGTTGCTAATGGACGGTTATATTTCGCCAGAGTTTAGGTGTGGTTAGGCTTTACAGGGAAAATAAAGGAGGAAGGAGGCTATTTATAGGAAAAGGAACTTAGGGTTTTATTTAGACAAGTTGGATCTTAATGGGTCTCAGGGTTAGGGTCGTTACAGTAGTATCGCGAGACTTGATAGTTTTTTCCTATTTAGTGCTTCTTTATGTACTTTTTTAAGATTTGGATTCTTATGTTTTAATATATTTTGTAAACTCTGAAATTTTTAGTATAATTTTTAGAATAACATTATAGTTATAGAAAGAAATAAGGGAGAATTACTGGTTTTAACTCATTATTTGGTTTTGAATGCAAATCTAGACTTCTTATTGGACATTCGACAAAAATAACCCATAGGGATAGTGAAAATATCAGTTTCTCCCTAACGACCAAACAAAAAAGTGAAAGAAAAAATGACTCTTATAACCCTTGAGAAGACTACGTTTAAATAGTAGACTTCATGAGTAGACTTTTATATGAAGTCTACTCCGTGATTTTATTTTTAACTTTAATTATAAAAATTATAAAAATTAATTTGATAAAAAAATTTGTATGCATAAATATCACATACGTAATTATCACCTATATAAAATAAAATTTCATAAAAATCGGTCATTTTAAACAAATAAAGTTTTCATATCATGTAAAAGTGTAATAGTAGACTTCATAACTTCTATATGAAGTCTACTCTGTGATTAAATCTTAGATTTTAATTATAAAATTATTAAAAATTAATTTGATAAAAAACATTGTATACATAAATATCACATACGTAACTATCACCTATATAAAATAAAATTTCATAAAAAGCAGTCATTTTAAACAAAAAAAGTTTATATATCATGTAAAAGTATAATAGTAGACTTCATAACTTCTATATGAAGTCTACTCCGTGATTAAATCTTAGATTTTAATTATAAAAATTTAAAAAATTAATTTGATAAAAAAATTTGTATATATAAATATCACATATGTAAATTATCAACTATATAAAATAGAAGTTTCATAAAAATCAATTAATTTAAGCTAACGAAGATAAATGAGGGTAGAAACCAAATACATGTAAGGTTGGAGTATAGGGTTTGATATGGATAGATAGTATGGTTATGGTTTTGATAAAAAGAAATCTATATAAATGAGAGTTTAATGTTACATTTAAGCTTATTTGGAAAACAAAATTAAGAATATAATGATGAGTAAATTGTTTAATGTTAGATTTTATGTAACTTATCAATTTAGGGGTTAGGTGTACTGTTCATTCGAGGTTTAGGGTGAGGAAGACTTCGTCATGAAGTCTCCTTAACCGTCTCCTTAACCGAATTTTTAACTTAACCGGAAATTGACCCCCTTATATAAATCAGAGTTGCCGACACTCTAACCCTAATTTCTTAATACACCGTGTATCTCTCTCTCACTATACGGTGATTGTATTTTTCTGTCCCTCTCTAACAGATCTGAATATCTAGTAAGCCTCGAAATCAACTAGCCTCGAAATCAACTTGTTTATAGATTTGTTTCAAGTATATTGATGATTTAGATATCTAATACGTTTTGCAATGATTTGTATGTACCCAGAGATGGGTTGATACAGCTACAGTCAACCATCGAGTAGTTCGAGGAATCTTTGGAGTATCGGAGAACCAGAAGTGACCTCCCCCACTCCTATGCTTAGATCTCGAAAATCTGGTTTTCCCGACTGATGTTTCTGCGCTTTGGTGCCTATCATGAAATCATCCACTACATATGAAAATTCGGGTCACGTATTCTATGGATGCAAGAACTATAAGGTAATAAGGCTGTCGTTGTGGTTTTCGTTCTCCATTTGAGTGTTAACCATATTAATATGATGGTGGATGTCTATCTGCTTGTTTAGAATGGTGGTCATCATATATTCAAGTGGTGGGATGAGGCTGTGACGCAGGAAATCCAAGATCTCAGAGTCGCCCTGGAAAAGAAAGCGAAATGTAGGGACCAAGTAGAAGAAGAGACCTCTGCTTTTATGCCTCTGCTTTTATGCCTCTATTTGATGCAGAGTTATCTCAACTTTGCTATCAAATTGACGATTATTATCCTAGCATCATTATGAAGAAGCAGATGGTGGCTGGTGTAATCCTCACAGTCATAGGTCTGACCATCTAATTTGTATTCCCCTTTTTAGATCTTTGTTTAGGATTAGAGTAAGGTCTGTAATATGTATTTCTCCTGCTTGAATAACTGAGTCATCTGGCATATATATTTCTCCTTTGTTGAAATTTCTGCCAAATTTCATAAGAACATAACAGAAGAAAAGTAGACTTCTCTAGTACACTATCTAGTAGACTTCTCGAGTACACTATCCAGTAGACTGCTCGTGTAAGCGTACAAGTGAAGTCTACTGAGGAAGTCTAAAAGTTCAAAACCGAAAATTTGAAAATTTGAAACTCTAAAAATATGAAAATATGAGAATTTGAAAATCTGTAAATTTGTAAATCTGTAAATCTGTAAATCTGAAAATCTGAAAATCTTCAAATTTTTTAAATTTGACCAATTGAAAATTTGGAAATGTTGGAATTTGAGTAGACTTCGCTGTGAAGTCTGCTTAGGCGGGAAGTTAAAATTAATAAGCGGGAAATAAGTAATGATTGTAGCAGTTGACAAATAATAAAATATAAAAATAATGGGAAACATCGTTGTTTCTCTCGAGAAATAAGTAATGATTTTAGTAAGTTAATTGTCTCGAGAACTGTAACAGTTCAATATATACATTGTAGTATTTATTACTGTTTCTGTAAAAAAAACCCCTAAGCTTCCGCCATTCTCTGTCGCCAAATCCCTAAGCTTCCGCGCCGTTCTGTGACGCCACTCCTCGCCTCAATCCGATAATCTTTCTTCATCCTACTTCTCTTGATTTATCGATATGTGTACTTTCTTAATCTAATTGGTTTAATCGCATACTCTTATCCCCTCCTTTGCGCCTCTCCTCGCCTCCATCGCCTCCCCTCGTCTCTGTCGCCTCTACTCGACTCTGTCGCCTCTCCTCGCCTCCGTCGCCTCTCCTCGCATCCGTCGTCTCTCCTCGCCTCTGTCACCTCTCCTCGCCTCCGTCGCCTCTCCTCGCCTCCGTCGCCTCTCCTCGCCTCCATCACCTCTCCTCTACGTTGTACTTAGATTATTCTGCCGCTGCCGCTTGAGATTTGTATCTGGCCCCCTCGCCGTAAAACGGTAAAGGAGATTTCTTGAGTAGATAGCAGACATCTTAAGTATACATCTTAAGTAGACATCTTGAGTAGATAGTAGACATCTTTAGTAGACATCTTGAGTAGACATCTTAAGTAGAGAGCAGACTTCTTGAGTTGACTTCTTTTCTGCCTTTCTTTCCTGATTGTGGCTTAAGTTTTTCAGAATGGCAACGCCAGTGTTTCCCCGAAGGCAATTCAGCAAAGGTGATGAACCACAGCCACTAAAGAGCATTGCCTACTACAGCAACGACTCCAAGCTATTCCCCGCCTTAGAAGACGCACTTCTTCCAGATGAGTGGAATGAGTTAAAAGAGTTGAGACTGGGTGTCTTTTTGAAGTTCTACAAATTGGATTTTGGATGGGCATCGCGGGTGGTGCATCATATGCTCGGGTTCCAGCTCGTGTGCATGAAGAGGTACAAAATTTAGAGCCTAGTTGGAAATAACCCATAGAGGTTCTCTCTCAATGAGTTCGAGTAAATGACGGGACTCAATTGCAAGCACGTTGCAAATAGGGAGCAGCCCAACGTAGATGTAACCCCCGAGATGCAAGAATTCTGGGGAAGGTTGGGTGTCCATATCAATGTCGGTCCAAGTATTGATGATCTGACACGTGTGTGTACGTATGCCCCTACCTAGAGTAGGGAGGATCGTATCCGGTTAGGGTACCTAGCCATATATGCTGGCTTTATTGAAGTAAGGAAATCAAGTTCAGGCACAAGGATTCAGCTTGCCCGCCTAATAATGGGCATTGATGAGTTTGAGGAATACCCTTGGGGAAGGGTAGCATACAAGAACCTCATCGAGTCGGTCAAGGAGAAAGACTTGACCAGATCCTACACCATCGATGGGTTTGTGGAAGTGCTTCAGGTATGGGCCTACCAGGCCATGCCCGACTTTGGACACCAATACGGATGTCCCATTGTACACGGTGGCTCAGTTGAACCGATTCTGGCCTACAACGGACAGCAGGGTCGGAAGTATATGAAAGAGAACATGCTTAAGCAGGTAACTTATGAAGTACACTTTCTTGTTAGACTTATCGATTATATTATAGTGACTGTTTAGTAACGTGGGTCATGTTTTTTTTTATCCGTAGACCCGCTTTCACCACTGTGTGATGAAGAGTCCGTCAAAAATGTTCCCATTGTGGAATGATGATGATGAAGAGGATGCTGAGATTGACAACGTCGTCATTGCAGTGTTGGGTCAGTTCTCTGACGGTGTAACATGGGTGTGGACGAAAAATGATTGGCTTCTCAATGGTGTTAACGTCTCAAACAAAAATTTAGTCCAAGCGAAGGTCGCCGTCGTGGACAACAAGCAGAAGCAGAAAAGAGAAGTTGAGTCAGATTCAGAAAGCAGAAAGAGGTCTCGTGTAGAGACCTCTTCTCGGGTAGAAGACACCGGGCTGAATGTCGTGGAGGAATTGAAGACTTACTTGGATAAATGTGTCGCATCATTCTCTTCGGATGTTGTGGAGGCATTGAGGGAAGGCTTCGCCAACTGCGCGGGAAAGATAGAGGTCCTGTCCGAGAGAGTGGAAGCTGTCGAGCATTCCATTGCAAAGATGTTGGAGCAGGTGAAAACTGCGAGGACTGATGAGCATGTCACGTCCAATGACAAAGAGCAGCATGGTCGGGTTAGTTCCAATCCCTCCCCCCTAGAACAGAATGATGTGAGAAAACATCGCAGAAAACCGAGAAAATATGGCTTAGTTTAAAAACACGGGCATTTCAGTTATGTTAGAATGTTGCAAATCATGTTCTTCTTGTTCAAGTAATTCCTTGTGTTCGTGTTCGTTAAATTTTGTTATGGCAACAAAATAAATTTATTGAAGTTTCGTGTTTCTCTTGTTCAAGTTGTTTCTTAAGCGTTTTGATTTATGGTATACTATTCTATTAATATGCAGAAAATTCATGCAGAAAATAAAGCATTAACGACGGCAGAGACCAAAAACCACCACCTAGTGTCGAGTTTCTTGGGAATAATGAACTCACGCTGGAGGAAATTGCTGCTAGATTGGAGAAACAAAACACTAGGAGAAAGACCGCTCAGATTACCACAGCCGCGAAATTGGATAGGATGACCATAGAAAAAGCACAACAGAAAGAGGAAGAGATTCCTCCTTTGTTCCAGCAGCCAAATGAAAGAAAACTCAATTGCAGTGAGTATGACCCATTTGCACCTGTTGACAAAGACAAGACAAAACAAGTTATTAAGTGGCTTAAGACACAACCATAAGTACCAAATTTGTTAAGATTGTAGTTACTAATTTCAAGATTGACATGAAATGTTATTTGTTGGTTGCAGTGATTACCCGAAAATAAAAAAGGGTGGTACCGTTGAATGGTGGTACATTCTCCGCACTCTACAGCAATGGCTTAAAGACACAGTACATTGAATATACTTCTTGAGTAGACTTCTTGAATAGACTTCTTGAGTTGACTTCTCGAATACACTTCTTGAGTAGACATCTTAAATAGACTTCATGAGTAGACTTATCGAGTAGACTTCTCGAGTAGACATCTTGAGTAGACATCTTGAGTAGACATCTCGAATAGACATCTTGAGTATACTTCTTGAGTTGACTTCTTGTGTTGACTTCTTGAGTAGACATCGTTAACATATTTGCTACATTACATCACTTAGATGCTGCGATAAATCTCCTCCGGAAGCGCATGTCCGAACATCCTGAATAGTTCCGGTCGAATAGAATTTGCATTTTGGATACTCTTTTCGGGACGATGTGGTCGAAAAAAAAAAGATCAAGCCTTTAAAGACTGCCCACCAAACCCCAATGGACTAGGACGGATACTACCAGCGGGATCGTAAGAACTCCATTCAGGAGAAAGCCCACAATACTGCCAGTCAAAGAAGATGTGGGGGGGGGGGGGGGTTGAGATCCACAATATATATGCTCCAATGCACATAGGGACTGACCACTGGATAGCTCTCTGGATATCTATCCGGAAGAGACACATCACCATATGGGACAGTGCAGAGTCACCGTACAGAGACAACCAAGTAGCTGATACGGTGGAGCCGATCGCGGTGATGCTGCCATACCTTCTTCGGGAGATTGCCCCCAGTGACAAAGAAGATTGGTCGTCAGATGCTTACACACATGAGTGGGTCCTAAGAATGCCTCAGAACATCCAGAGTGGTGATTGTGGTGTGTTCTGCGTCAAGTACATTGAATGACATGCTTTGGGAATCCCTGTACCTGCGACCTTGTGCGACACCAACATCAAAGGCATCCGTGAAAAGTTACCCGGAGAGATATTTGCGGAGACGACATTAAGAGGTCTGGACAACCGCGACTGGACAGGCGTAGACTTGTATGAACCAGTAAGAGACATCTCACAGGTTCATACTAATTTTTCACACCATTTATTTTTTGAAACAATGGGTGTGATGCGGTTGCCTTTTGCTAACCACTAATATTTGTATTTTTCTGACTTAAACTATGTGGTGAATGTTATTATATATCAGTACGCAGAGTAGACTTCGTTAAAAATTAGACGTCATTAAAAAAAGTAGACTTCATTCGACGTAGTATATTTCATTACAAATAGTATACTTCATTAAAAAGAGTAGACTACATTGAAAAGAGTAGACTTCATTTAAGGGGAGGTTTCATTACAAAGAGTAGACTTCATTACAAAGAGTAGGTAAACGACATTACAAAGAGTAGACTACATTGAAAAGAGTAGACTTCATTTAAGGGGAGGTTTCATTACAAAGAATAGACTTCATTACAAAGAGTAGACATCATTACAAAGAGTAGACTTCATTGAAAAGAGTAGACTTCATTTAAGGGGAGGTTTCATTAGAAAGAGTAGACGTCATTACAAAGTGTAGACGTCATTACAAAGAGTAGACTTCATTACAAATAGTATACTTCATAACATCTTTAAGTGAATGATACAAACGGGACACGGAATAACTTTAAAAAAATTCCCAACTCCCTTGTCCAGAAACATTAATCACACATCCCAGAATCCTTCATTTCATCATCGTACCAATAGAACCATTGATTGTACGGAGTACAAGGGCAATTGTACAATTTGGGAAGCAAGAAATTATCAAACGCTTCCTCCTTTTCGGATAAGGCAGGCAGCGTAGGATACCAACCCCATCAAAATAGTAGGACACGGGTACTTACCGCATGGATAGATTTGCGGGTAAACCGAGACAAGTAAGAGGCATCGTTATGAAATACCTCGCGTAACATTGCATATGTATACATCGCAAACACAGATCTTCCATCAGCTGCCAGTTTAATCCTTTCCACCCAATCCTCAAGCCTCTCAGAGTGGTAGTAGTCTAGAGCGCCCTTCAGGAAAATCGCCCTCCCTGTGAAACGAATTCCAACTGAATAGATTCGCGGATGCGTATTCCGAGGGACGTTCTGAAACGTCTTTCAGTGTTTTGCAAGTTCTCTTCAAGTTAAAGAGATCTAGCAAAGAATTATTGGCGATGCGTTTGGTAATAAGCTCTTGAATCTCTGTTGGGAAAGAGAGTAAAGACTATTCGGTCATTCTGTTTATGCTTTTGGTTGTTTGATGAATCTGTAACTACTAAGGAAGAAGGCAATGAAAATGGTAAAGAAGATAATGAAACTAGTAAAAAAGACAATGAGGAAAGAGAGCATTTATACTAATAGTCAAAACGCCACGTATGTAAGGTAAGTGGAGACTAGTCGATATAAACGAAAGTTATTTATTACTTAAACTAAGTTATTTATTACTTAATAAACGAAACGACACGTACATAAAGGTAAGTATAGGCATCATTACAATGAGTAGACGTCTCGAATAGACTAATCGAGTATCTGACATGTAAAAAGTCACTTACTGCTGCATATTTATACTACGTCATAAATAAGAAACCGTTTAATAGTTAATGGTCCTCATTACAAAGAGTATACTACATTGAAAAGAGTAGACTTCATTTAAAAGGGTAGATTTCATTAAATATAGTAGATTTCATTAAAAAGAGTAGACTTCATTACAAAGAGTAGCTAGACTTCATTACAAAGAGTAGACTTTATTATATAGAGTAGACTTCATTACATCTTTAAATGAACGGTACAAACAGGACACAGAAGAACTTTAAAAAAATTTCCAACTCCCTTTTCCATAAACATTCGTCACACATCCCAGCATCTTTCATTTCATCATCGTACCAATAGTACCAATGATTGTAAGAAGTACAAAAGTGCAAGTGTACAAATTGAGAAGCACGAAATTCTGAAACTCTACCTTTTTTCGGATAAGGCAGGCAGCGAAGGAGGCCAACCCCATCCATTTAGTAGGACATGGGTACTTAGCGCATGGATAGATTTCCTGGTAAACCAAGAGAAGTAAGATGCATCATTATAAAATATCTTGTGTAACATTGCATAGGTATACATAGCAAACACAGATCCTCTATCAGCTGCCAGTTTAATCCTTTCCACCCCATCCTCAAGCCAATCGTAGTGGAAGTAGTCTTCAGCGCCCTTTAGTAAAATTGCGTCTGGATTTCCATGTCCGTAGCACGTAACCATGAACGATGAACCACCGTACCAGTGATACGCAGTCAAGCTGAATAGATTTGCGGATGCATAGACCGAGGGACGCTCTGAAACGTCTTTCATTGTTTTGCAAATTCTCTTCAAGTTAAAGAGATCTAGCAGAGAATTATTGGTGACGTGTTAGGTAATAAGCTCTTGAATTTCTGTTGGGAAAGAGAGTAAAGACAATTCAGCCATTCTTTCGGTTGTTTGATGAAACTGTAACTATTAAGGAAGAAGACAATGAAAATGGTAAAGAGATAATGAAACTGGTAAAAAAGACAATGAGGAAAGAGGGCAATTATACTAAGTAAAATGAGTAATAGTCGAAACGTCACGTACGTAAGGTAAGTGGAGACTAATTGATATAAACAAAGTTATTTATTACTTAAACGAAGTTATTTATTACTTGATAAACGAAACGACACATACATAAAGGCATAATTGCAATCGAGTATCTGACATGTAAAAAGTAGACTACATTAAAAGAGTAGACTTCATTACGAAGAGTAGACTTCATTACAAAGAGTAGACTTCATTAAAAGAGTAGACTTCATTACAAAGAGTAGACTTCATTACAAATCCATAACAAAGAGTAGACATCACTGTCCGGCTTCTCTCATCACCTATAACAAACAGCAACCATGTGAACAAACAAAAATTGGGAACACACAACAATACAACAGACCAATACAAACCCTGAAGGAGAGTAACTTACACAATGCGGTCGAGTATGTCCAGGTTGTCTGCAATTTGAACAACTGTAATGTTTGTGCAACTTTCTAGGTTTGATCCCCTTCTTCCTTGCCATTTCTAGCCAAGTTTGCCACCTCGATTTCTTCTGCCTCCTAGGAGCACGCTTAACAATTGGAGGAATAAGACTTGGAAAAGTTTCAGGTTCTGCAATAGATGCGGATGCGGAGAAAATATTACCCAAGTATGTCGCAAACAAATACTGAGTCATATACGTAGGGCATACAAGCGTAGAAAAATGAACACGCGCCTCAGTTGCAGCTCCAATAGCATGTGAACATGGCATTTTTCCACATCGAAAATACCACACACACACTTTCTAGCTTCCAGATCAACCATACAATGTCGTGTTCCACCCTTGACAAATAAATGCCAACCGTCTATGCGTTCAACCGTCATCTTATTTGCATAATGTTGACGAATGGACAATAAATACTCAACACCGCGGCTATGAAGAGTAGTTAGACTCAAAGCATCTTCCCGCCTTTTACAATGCCACCTCGCTAACTTCTCTCGAATAAACTCAAGGAGAAACCATATGGGGAATCCTCGGCCTTGCTTAAATACAGAATTTATAGACTATGCGATGTTACTTGTCTTTATGTTGTATCTATATCTGGGAAAGTGAACTCGTGACCATAACCTTGGATCCGCATTCTCCAAGTATGTTGTAAGGCTGAGATTAACATGTCGGAGTGCATCCATTTATCGGTTATAGTCGGAAACCGTATGCGCATAAGCAGCACCTTTCACCAAATACATGAGTTGCTTCCCACGAAAATGTGTGACAATGTTTTGTTGTAGATTATAGTAGCATATTCCGCGTGTTGCACATGGCAGAACAGTGCTGCATGCTTTAGCAATGGAGGAGTGCCTGTCAGAGACTATGACAATCGAATATTCGTCCGAAAAACAGCCACACAATTTTGTGAAAAACCACTCCCAAGAAGCATCGCATTCTGAGTCAACGATTCCAAAAGCCAACGGAAATATCTGAAAGTTGCCATCCTGCCCGGCTGCAACTAGCAGCACCCCTCCATACTTCCCAGTTATATGAGTTCCATCAACCACAATAACTCGCCTCAAGTACCTAAAACCAGCTATTGAAGACCTGAAAGATATAAACAGGTACTTGAACCGGTTCTTCTCATCATGTACAATGTCTGTGATACTTCCTGGATTTGCTTTCTCAATTTCATGCAAATAGGAAGGCAGTTTCTCATATTCATCTTCTGATGTACCCCTTACCATTTCTTGAGCATATATCAAAGCTCGGTAAGAAGTCGTACAATCCAGGTTCATCCCAAACATCGCCTTCATTGCATCTGTGATATGCTTCGGCATAATTCCATCAATGATTCCAATGTGTTCTATGAATAAACTTCCAATATATTTCGGTGTGTGCTGTCTACGAATAGCTGCTCGGTCCGACACAGAACAAGTATGCACCTTCACATACTTTGTCACCAAAAACGTGTTTGGTTCATTCTTCACAGCCGCTCTAAGCCTCCGAATGCATCCATCCACATGACATTTTGCCACAACCAAAATCTTCGTTGACTTATACACTTTGAATGCGAATTTTAACATCACGGCCGTCAAATTCAGCTCTGATACAAGCTTTTCTTTGCTAGGAAAGCTCTGCATGACAAAAATATTGTCAGACCAGGTGCCAATGGACAGTCCACCTTGAACACAACGACCCACAACATCAGGCGAGATATGATCCTCATCCTTAACATCATCCTCATCCTCATCATCATCATCATCTTTCACTTTCCCATAGTCACTGTAATCCACATCCAACGCATCACTCTCATCTTTTAGATCTGCGTCTACACCATCCGTCGCACCACACTCATCATCATTCTCACCGGCAATACCATTAACACCATCCGCATTATCATCTTCCATGTCACATGCTTCCATATCTTCAACATCATCATAATGCAAATCCTCCCCACGTGCCTCCACATCGACATTCCCAGTATCCATGCTCCTTCTAGTTACACAAAGGCGCAAAATATGTTCTTTGCCTAATTTTATAAAGCTCTTAACTTGTCTATCACTTGTCACATACGTATGAGGGGTATCTGTAGGCATTTGTTGAAGCATCGCATCTGGTAACGGATAAGATAACTACACAATATCTTCAACATCATCATAATGCAAATCCTCCACACGTCCCTCCACATCGACATTCCCAGTATCCATGCTCCTTCTAGTTACACAAAGGCGCAAAATATGTTTTTTACCTAATTCGATAAAGCTCTTAACTTGTCTATCACTTGTCACATACGTATGAGGGGTATCTGTAGGCATTTGTTGAAGCATCGCATCTGGTAACGGATAAGATAACTACACAATATCTACTTTCTTGTCCACGCGGAAATCATCTTCTACCATTTAAAGAAGCTCACTGAGTGTACAACCATCACTCAAGCTGAACATTCTTCCTCCTTTGTGTTTGTCCACTTCGAAATGTCAAGATTGATTTTGTATCATCCATACTCCGTAAACAACTGGTACGTGAACCACCATTCTCTATAAAAAGACAATCAAAACACATTAGAAATCTAAGTACAAAGAGTAGACTTCTCTATGAAGTCATCCGTGTAGACTCCAAATGACGTCTACTACTAGTGACCTAGTTGCAATATGAAACAATAAAACTGATTCAGAAATGCATATAACAAATAAACATGTCAAACTCACACACAAGCAAGTAGGTAGGCTAAAACCAACTCATGAAAAAGAAAATCTTAAAAATTTGTTTTAAATATGCAATAATTACAACTTTAATAAAATCATTCCGTAGTAGACTTCTCTATGAAGTCATCCACGTAGACTCCAAATGACGTCTACTACTAGTGACCTAGTTGCAATATGAAACAAGAAAACTGATTCAGCAATGCATATAACAAATAAACATGTCAAACTCACACACAAGCAAGTAGGTAGGCTAAAACCAACACACGAACAAGAAAATCTTAAAAATTCGTTATAAATATGTTATAATTACAACTTTAATAAAATCATTACGTAGTAGACTTCTCTATGAAGTCTACCGCGTAGACTCCAAATGAAGTATACTCTCCCAGGTTACTTTTGCAATTGACACTTAACGAAGCAGGCTTCACCCGACGTCTACTCGGGCGAGTAGACGTCTAGAGAAGTCTGCATTCGTTAATTCTTAATTGCAAAAGTAGACTTCACTTGAAGTCTACTCCGAAAAATGGGTCAGTTTTGCAATTGACCAAACTTTGACTTTCCGAGGTAGTCTTCTTAATAGCAGTAGACTTCTCTAAGAAGTCTACTTTTTTTAGTAGACTTCTTTCGGGTTAGTTTTGCAATTCAAATATCTGAGTAGACTTCTCCAAGAAGTCTACTGCTTCAGTAGATGTCTAGTGAAGTTTACTCGTGTAGTTCTGGTGTTGACCAAAATTGCAATTAAATTAACAGTAGACGGCTAGTGAAGTCTACTAATTAAATGATATTATTGGTCAATGTTTTGATGTTTTCGTCAACCCCAAAAGTAACCTCAGTAGACGTCACCCGAAGTCTACTATAAAAATCAAAATCTGGTCAAATGCAATATTAACCTCGCTTTAAAGTAGACTTCTCAAGTAGACTTCTCCGAAAAGCTCTCCTCTTGGTCAAATGCAAAACTAACCTGGCCACTACGAGTATGATGTGTCCTCTATTTTTTCTTACCAAAGCAAAATAGTAGACTGCAAATGAAGTCTACGAGCCAAATGGTCAAATGCAAAACTAACATATGCTTTGACTATCTACTTTCGCGAAACAGATGGAGAAACCCAGAAAATCATGTTTGAATTACCTGAATCTGGTTTTTAACTTCGTCGACTGTCAAAAACTGTGAGGCTGGCCACCACCAAAGAAACCCAGACTCTATGTATGCAAGAATCACCTACTATGCACATATAAAAGGGTCTGAAATTTGGAAAAAGTTGAATTTAGGAGTTTTAGAGATGACAATCAAGAGAAAATGGCGAAAAATGAGTAGGCGAACTCAAATGGTGAGTTTTAAGAGGTTAAATTGCGGTGGGTATAGCATTAAGAGCTTCAGATCTGGTTGTTAATGGTGGTTGGAAGAATTGATGTCGATGGCATTTTCGTGAATAAGTAAAGAAGATGAAGATGTGTCTGTCTTTGTCATTTTCAAAATAAATCAAATATATTCATAAGTAATGACATAGTAATGGTATTTTCGTGAATTATCTGATCTACCAAAGTTAGAAGGGAGACAATGTGGCATTTGTTGGAGAGAGAAAAATAGAGTGTTACATTTGCAATTAACATCAAATTATATGTCATTTTTGCAAGCAGCCCAAAAAACAATCGCAGTACATAAATTTTGTTCATTACAAACTTCATATTTGGCTCAAAACTTAATCCTGCAAAACAATTATATAAAAACTGAAAATTTAGTTAATTATTATTATTAAAATAGAATATACTTTGTTTACATCTTTATGTATACTTTACATATCTTAGATGTCAAATAAAAATTCAAAACCTTTGGTGTAACATAAAATTTGATGTAAATACGTGTTTTCTAATTAAGAGGGGTGTATTGGATATAGCATTTGAAAATATTTGAGATGATATGATTTTTAATAAGTTTTTAGATGATTTCGGTTGAATTAAAGAAGTTACTTTGATTTTAGTTTTAAAAACTCTAAAATTCCTTCTAAAATCATAGAATTTGGATTTTCATATTTTTAACAAAAAAAAAAAGTTCAACCAAAACACCTTCAAATTACAAGAAATTTTTTAAAATCCACAACCTAAAATATTTTCAATAATAGTAGATTTCAAACTATATTATAAAATCACAAGTTCAATAACACTCGATTTTAAATGATCTTTTAAAATTCATGTTCGAATAAATCACTCTAAATCTTTTCAAATCACATATTGAATACACCCCCTAAGTGTATAAATTTATGTATTTGGCGAAGAAGTGAATCACAACAAACTTATTCTAATTGGTAGGTTTCTGAATAGCTTACAAACTTTATTTTAAAAATATTAAATCTTAAAAATTTATCGAGATAGTACAAATCCTCCAGTTAATATATATATTAAAATAAATGTATTAATTAAGAAAGATACCCTAAAATAACAATATAATGTGCTTATGTCAAAAAAATAATACACAAAGTTGATAATCACAAAAATAGCATTCATTAAAGAGTATTAATACAATTTTATCCTTACTTTCCACTATTTTAATATTAATTAATTATAAAATAAAAAAATTCAGAAAAGTAAATGTATCTTAAAATTAATTTCGAGAAATATTTTCCAGAGAAAAAAATTTTCAGAAATTATTTTCAAATAGTTTTTCAAAATTATTTTTTCCAAAATTGTTTTGTTCAAAAAAAGAAAAAACCGATAGGATTTAATCATTTCTTAAGGGGGGTTTCTAAAACTATATTAAACATATGTAAAAAATCATTTTTAAATTGTATAAATAATTTGCTAATTACGAAATATATGTTCTGAGAAGTAAAAATATGCTTTTGAAAATTTAGTAAAAGTCTACTAAGTTTTTAGTAAATATTTAAAAGTAGTTTAGACACAAAATTGTTTTAAGAGCTTAAAAAGATGAGTATAACTATGTTAAAATGATAATTCAATATTAATATTAATACTAATATTCATATATTTATGACCTCTTGATGAATCGAAAGAATGGAAAACATGAATAAAATTTTATTTGAATAATTGAATAAATGAAAAATATAGGAATTTATGTTCTTAATTGTCCCTTATAAAATTTGGAGGACAAAAATATTTCTTCGTTAATTCACTAAAACATGAAGAAAAATGAGGAATGGTGAGACCCATATCTCAAATAATTGACAAAAATTTCCTTTTAGTTGGTATAAAGATATGTTAAAATGATATATTAAATATATATGAAATGTTTGGAAAGCTAAAAAATTGTTGTTAAAATTTTAAGAAGGATATAATAATTCTTAGGAATTATTTACAAATGTTTAGGAAGGGGCTCCTAAGACTTTAATAGATATTTTAAAATAGTTTTAATATACCTAAAGTGGTTCTAAGAAGATGAAAATTAATATGTTAAAATGACATATTAAATATATATGAAATTTTTGGTAGACAAAAAGATGTCTTAAAAGTTTAGGAAGGGTATATTAATTTTTAGGAAAGATATATAAATTTTTAGGAATTTTTACATATTTTTGAGAAAAAAGTTCATAAGACTTTAATAAACATTTAAAATAGTTTTGACATACATAAAGTGGTTTTAAACATTTAAAAAGATGGTTATATATATAGTAAAATGATATATTAGATATATATGAAATTTTTGGAAGATTAAAAAATGTTCTTAAAATTCTATGAAGAGTATACTATTTTTTTGGAATACTATAAAACGGTTTCTAAAATATTTTTTGAAAAAAATAAAGTTTGAAATTTTTCTTTGGAAAACCAATTTGCCAATGAAAAAAAAAATGTTTTCCGAAAAAAAATGTTTTCCGAAAAAAATTGTTTAATTTTTTGAGGAAGAATTTTGGTTTGATTTTTATATAAGAATATTTATTTATATTTTTGTTTAATTACTTTTGAATATTTTATTATTTATTAAAGGTATTTTCATATTTTTGTTCATCAATTAATGTTATTTTTATGATTTTCATGCTTATGTGCTATTTTGTGACTAGTTAGTACTACTCGAGATAAATACTCATATATTAAATACCTTTTAGGCTTTTACAATCAATTTTTAGATCAAAAGGAACTGCTTTAGGGATGCGACATAGTTCTGGCAATCCGATAAGTTTATTATACGGAGACAACCCTAAAATTTCCTGGAAACAGTTGCAGAGATATTGACGAGCAGATGGAGTCTCTGCTTGTTTGTTTATCTCGTATATAGCGGCACAACACTTCCCGGCTGATAGGCTGGTAAGTTGATACACCTGATACAAGCATGACTGTATCACTTTGCCTTGTGCCATTGCACAGTGTCTATCGCCATTCTCGCTATCCATCATTTTAGCATTGAGATTTAGTGATAGAACAAACACTAGACTTATACAAGCCACCAATATTGATTTGCTCATATTTGCTTGATTTTGATTTAGATTTTAATATAATTTTGTTATGAATAATTTATGTTCAAGATAGCCTATATTTATAGTACAGCAAAATATAGTAAAAAAATCCTTTGATTAATGTTTTTTTAAATAATTCATTTAAGACATGAAGAACTTCCCATCAAAATACAAATCCAATTATTTATAATCAGATCTGAGAAACTCAAATACAACAATCATTATTTTTATTTAACTTTATCCTTTTATAAACAATGTTATAAAACTAGTAACAAAATTCATTGTTACAGGATAGTTAATAATACATTTCAACAGAAAGAAAAAAACAATTAGCACAATAAATATTTATCAATACTGATTTGAAAGGACAATAAATATTTATCAATAGTGATTTGAAAGCTATCTTTGGTTTCTATAATTAAGTCCAATATTATATATAATTTTTGTTGATTAATAAAGTTTTAAAAACAAAAAAAATAGTGAGTTGTGAACAATATTCTTCGTAACCTTCAAAGACAATTGTTATCTAAAATACACGCTTGAGTAACACAAAAATATCTATACTATTTTGTCTTGAACAAAAACATATCTTCACTACATACAATTCCAAAAAGAAACAAAAACTCCATAGTGGTTGAAAAAAAAATTGCATATATTAATATATAAAAATTAACGTTAAATGTCTATAATGTTATCCACATAAGAATTAAAACAACCAATATAGTTTCACATCAATTTTAAAAATTAAGCAATTTTCTAAATTCCTGGGTTTCTTTGGTGATGGTCAGCCTCACAGTTTTTGACAGTCGACGAAGCTAATAGCCAGATTCAGGTAATTGAAACATGATTTTTTGAGTTTTTCCATCTGTTTTGCGGGAGTAGACTTCATTTGACGTCTACTAGTCAAAGCATAGGTTAGTTTTGCATTTGACCATTCGGCGAGTAGACTTCAGTTGCAGTCTACGATTTTGCTTTGGTAAGAAAAAAATGTAAGACACGTCATACTCGTAGTGGCCAGGTTAGTTTTGCATTTGCCCAAGAGGAGGGCTTTTCGGAGAAGTCTACTCGAGAAGTATACTTTTAATGGAGGCTAATATTGCATTTGACCAGATTTTGACTTTTATAGTAGACTGCGGGTGACGTCTACTGAGGTTACTTTTGGGGTTGTGGAAAGCATTAAAAAATTGATCATTATTATCATTTAAATAGTAGACTTCACTAGCCGTCTACTCGGGAAGTAGACTTCTCCAAGAAGTCTACTCAGATATTTGAATTGCAAAACTAACCCGAGAGAAGTCTACTGGAAAAGTAGACTTCTTGGAGAAGTCTATTTCTGGTATGAAGTCTAACTCAGAAAGTCAAAGTTTGGTCAATTGCAAAACTGACCAATTTTTTCAGAGTAGACTGCAAGTGAAGTTTACTTTTGCAAATTGCCAATTAACGAATGCAGACTTCTCTAGACGTCTACTCGGGCGAGTAGACGACTGGTGAAGTCTGCTTTGTAAATTGGCAATTGCAAAAGTAACCCGGGAGAGTAGACGTCATTTGGTGTCTACTCGTTAGACTTCATAGAGAAGTCTACTCCGTATGATTTTATTAAAGTTGTAATTAGAGCATATTTATAACGAATTTTTAAGATTTTCTTGTTCATGCGTTGGTTTTAGCCTACCTACTTGATTGTGTGTGAGTTTTACATGTTTATTTGATATATGCATTGCTGAATCAGATTTCTTGTTTCATATTGCAACTAGGTCACTAATAGTAGACGTCATTTGGAGTCTACTCGTTAGACTTCATAGAGACGTCTACTCCGTAATAATTTTGTTAAAGTTGTAATTAGAGCATATTTATAACGAATTTTTAAGATTTTCTTGTTCATGCGTTGGTTTTAGCCTCCCTACTTACTTGTGTGTGAGTTTTACATGTTTATTTGATATATGCATTGCTGAATCAGTTTTCTTGTTTCGTATTACAACTAGGTCACTAATAGTAGACGTCACTTGGAGTCTACTCGTTAGACTTGTCAGAGAAGTCTACTCTTTGTAATTAGATTTCTAATGTGTTTTGATTGTCTTTTTTACAGAGAATGGTGGTTCACGTACCAGTTGTTTACGGAGTATGGATGATGCAAAATCAATCTTGGCATTTCGAAGTGGATAAACACAAAGGAGGGAGAATGTTCAGCTTGCGTGATGGTTGTACACTCAGTGAGCTTCTTCAAATGGTAGAAGAAAATTTCCGTGTGGACAAGAATGTAGATATTGTGGAGTTATCTTATCCTTTACCAGATGTGATGCTTCAACAAATGCCTAGAGATACCCCTCCTACGTATGTGACAAGTGATAGACAAGTTAAGAGCTTTATCGAATTAGGTAAAGAACATGTTTTGCGCCTTTGTGTAACTAGAAGGAGCATGGATAGTGGGAATGTTGATGTGGAGGGACGTGGGGAGGATTTGCATTATGATGATGTTGAAGATATGGAAGCATGTGACATGGAGGACGATAATGCGGATGGTTTTAATGGTATTTCTGGTGAGAATGATGATGAGTGTGGTGCGACGGATGGTGTAGACGCGGATCTAAAAGATGAGAGTGATGCGTTGGATGTGGATTACAGTGACTATGGGAAAGTGAAAGATGAGGATGAGGATGAGGATGATGTTAAGGATGAGGATCATATCTTGCCTGATGTTTTGGGTCGTCGTGTTCAAGGTGGACCGTCCAATGGCACCTGGTCTGACAATATTTTTGTCATGCAGAGCTTTCCTAGCAAAGAAAAGCTTATATCAGAGCTGAATTTAACAGCCATGATGTCAAAATTCGCGTTCAAAGTGTATAAGTCAACGAAGATTTTGTTTGTAGCAAAGTGTTATGTGGGTGGATGCATTTGGAAGCTTAGAGCGACTGTGAAGAATGAACCAAACACGTTTTGGGTGACAAAGTATGTGAAGACGCATACTTGTTCTGTGTCGGACCGAGCAGCTATCCGTAGACGGCGCACACCGAAATATATTGGACGTTTATTCATAGAACGCGTTGGAATCATTGATGGTATTGTGCCGAAGCATATCACAGATGCAATGAAGGCGATGTTTGCGATGAACCTGGATTATACGACTTCTTACCGAGCTTTGATATATGCTCGAGAAATGGTAAGGGGTACATCAGAAGTTGGATATGAGAGGCTGCCTTCCTATTTGCATGAAATTGAGAAAGCAAATCCAGGAAGTGTCACAGACATTGTACATGATGAGAAGAACCGGTTCAAGTACCTGTTTATATCTTTCGGGTCTTCAATATCTGTTTTTAGGTACTTGAGGCGAGTTATTGTGGTTGATGGAACTCATCTAACTGGGAAGTATGGAGGGGTGCTGCTAGTTGCGGCCGGGCAGGATGGCAACTTTCAGATATTTCCGTTGGCTTTTGGAATCGTTGACTCAGAATGCGATGCTTCTTGGGAATGGTTTTTCACAAAATTGCGCGGCTGTTTTTCGGACGAATATTCGATTGTCATAGTCTCTGACAGGCACTCCTCCATAGCTAAAGCATACAGCACTGTTCTACCCTGGGCAACACGCGAAATATGCTACTACCATCTACAACAAAACATTGTCACACATTTTCGTGGGAAGCAACTCATGTATTTGGTGAAAGGTGCTGCTTATGCGCATACGGTTTCCGACTATAATTGATATATGGATGCACTTCGACATGTAAATCTCAGCCTTGCAACATATTTGGAGAATGCGGATCCAAGGTTATGGTCACGAGTTCACTTTCCCGGAGATAGATACAACATAAAGACAAGTAACATCGCAGAGTCTATCAATTTTGTATTTAAGCAAGCCCGAGGATTCCCCATATGGTTTCTCCTTGAGTTTATTCGAGAGAAGTTAGCGAGGTGGCATTGTAAAAGGCGGGAAGATGCTTTGAGTCTCACTACTCTTCATAGCCGCGGTGTTGAGTATTTATTATCCATTCGCCAACATTATGCAGATAAGATGACAGTTCAACGCATAGACGGTTGGTGTTTCTTTGTCAAGGGTGGAACACGAGATTGTATGGTTGATCTGGAAGCTAGAAAGTGTGCATGTGGTGTTTTCGATGTGGACAAATTACCATGTTCACATGCTATTGCAGCTGCAAATGAGGCGCTTGTTCATTTTTCTACGCTTGTATGCCCTACATATACGACTCAGTTTTTATTTGCCACATACTCGGGTAATATCTTTCCCGCATCTACTGTAGAACCTGGAACTTTTCCAAGTCTTATTCCTCCAATTGTTAAGCGTGCTCCTGGGAGGCAGAAGAAATCGAGGTAGCAAACTTGGCTAGAAATGGCAACAAAGAATGGGACCAAACCTAGAAAGTTGCACAAACATTACAGTTGTTCAAATTGCAGACAACCTGGACATACTCGACCGCATTGTGTAAGTTATACTCTTCATGGTTTGTATTGGTATGTTGTATTCTTGTGTGTTCCCAATTTTTTTTGTTCACATGGTTGCTGTTTGTTATAGGTGATGAGAGAAGCCGGACAGTGATGTCTACTCTTCCTTATGGACTTTTAATGCAGTCTACTCTTTGTAATGACGTCTACTTTTAGTCATGCAGTCTAATCTTTTAATGAAGTCTACTCTATGTAATGAAGTCTACTCTATGTAATGAAGTCTCCTCTTTTAATGAAGTCTACTCTATGTAATGAAGTCTCCTCTTTTAATGAAGACTACTTTTAACATGTCAGATAGTCGACTATAATTATGCCTACTTACCCATACGTACGTGTCGTTTCGTTTTTTAAGTAATAAATAACTTCGTTTATATTAACTAGTCTCCACTTACCTATGTACGTGTCGTTTCGACTTCGTGTCGTTTCGACTTCGTGTCGTTTCGACTTCGTGTCGTTTCGACTTTTACTAATTTTAATTAGTATAAATACCCTCTTTTCTCATTGTCTTTTTTACCAGTTTCATTACCGTTTTTACTGTCTTCTTTGTTAATAGTCACAGTTTCATCAAACAACCGAAAGAATGACCGAATTGTCTTTACTCTCTTTCCCAACAGAGATTCAAGAGCTTATTACCCAACGTGTCGCCAATAATTCTCTGCTAGATCTCTTTAACTTGAAGAGAACTTGCAAAACACTGAAAGACGTTTCAGATCGTCCCTCGGTCTATGCATCTGCGAATCTATTCAGTTTGACTATGTATCACTGGTACGGTGGTGCACCGTTCATGGTCATGTGTTACGGACATGGAAATCCAGACGCGATTTTCCTGAAGGGCGCTGAAGACTACTTTCACTACGAGAGGCTTGAGGATGGGGTGGAAAGGATTAAACTGGCAACTGATAGAGGATCTGTGTTTGCTATGTATACATATGCAATATTACACAATGTATTTTATAATGATGCCTCTTACTTATGTCGGTTTACCCGCAAATCTATCCGTGCGGTAAGTACCCGTGTCCTACTAGATGGATGGGGTTGACCTCCTTTGCTGCCTGCCTTATCCGAAAAAAGGTAGAGTTTCAGAATTTCGTGCTTACCAATTTGTACACTTGCAATTGTACTCCTTGCAATCATTGGTACTATTGGTACGAACATGAAATGAAGGATGCTGGGATGTGTGACGAATGTTTCTGGACAAGGGAGTTGGGAATTTTTTTAGAGTTCTTCCGTGTCCCGTTTGTACCGATGTAATGAAATATACTCTATATGCCAAAGTCTACTCTATGTAATGAAGTCTTCTCTATGTAATGAAGTATACTCTATTAAATGAAATCTACTCTTTCAAATGTAGTCTACTCTTCGTAATGATGACCATTGACTACTAAACGGTTCATTATTTACGACGTAGTATACATATGCAGCCGTAAGTAACTTTTCACATGTCAGATACTCGATTAGTCTATTCGTGACGTCTACTCATTGTAATGATGTTTATACTTACCTTTATGTACGTGTCGTCTCGTTTACTAATTAATAAATAACTTCGTTTAAGTAATACTAACATTTTGTTAATATCGAGTAGTCTCCACTTACCATACGCATACGTACGTGTTGTTTCGACTATTAGTATAAATGCTCTCTCTCCTCATTTACTTTTTTACCAGTTTCATTATCTTCTTTACCATTTTCATTACCTTCTTCCTTAGTAGTTACAGTTTCATCAAACAACCGAAAGAATGGCCGAATCGTCTTTACTCTCTTTCCCAACAGGGATTCAAGAGCTTGTTACCCAACGCGTCGCCAATAATTTTCTTCTAGATCTCTTTAACTTGAAAAGAACTTGCAAAAAACTGAAAGACGTTTCAGAATGTCCCTCGGTATACGCATCCACGAATCTATTCAGTTTGAATTGGTTTCACTGGGAGGGTTCCGAGTTCGTTACTGCATGTTACAGACTTAGAAATCCAGACGCGATTTTCATGAAGGGTGCTCTTGACTACTACCACTCTGAGAGGCTTGAGGATTGGGTGGAAATGATGAAGGTGGCAGCTGATGGAGGATCTGTCGTTGCTATGTATACCTATGCAATGTTACGCGAGGTAATTCATAACGATGTCTCTTACTTATGTCGGTTTACCCGCAAATCTATCCGTGCGGTAAGTACCCGTGTCCTACTAATTTGATGGGGTTGGCATCCTTCACTGCCTGCCTTATCCGAAAAGGAGGAAGCGTTTGATAATTTCTTGCAACCGAAATTGTACAATTGTCGTTGTACTCCGTACAATCAATGGTTCTTTTGGTACGATGATGAAATGAAGGATGCTGAGATGTGTGACGAATGTTTCTGGACAAGGGAGTTGGGAATTTTTTTAAAGTTATTTTGTGTCCCATTTGTATCATTCACTTGACGATGTAATGAAGTCTACTCCGTATAATGAAGTCTAACCTTTCTAATGAAGTTTACTCTTGTGATGAGGTCTACTCTTTGTAATGACGTCTACTCTTGTAATGAAACCTCCACTTAAATGAAGTCTACTCTTTGTAATGACATCTACTCTTCGTCAAGAAGTCTACTCGACGTACAGAAATATAATAACATTTACCACATAGTTTAAGTCATAAAGATACAAATATTAGTGGTTAACAAAAGGCAATCAAGTCACACCCATTGTTTCAAAAAAAGAAATGGTGTGCAAAATTAGTATGAACCTGTGAGAACATGTGATGTCTCACACTGGTTCATACAAGTCCAAGTCTGACCAGTCACGTTTGTCCAGACCCCTTGATGTCGTCTCCACAAATATATCCCCAGCTAACTTTTCACGGATGGTTTTGATGTTGTTGTCGCTCAAGCTCGCAGGTACAGGGATTCCCAAAGCATGGCATTCAATGTACTTGACGCAGAACACACCACAATCATCACTCTGGATGTTCTGAGGCATTCCTAGGACACGCTCATGTGTGTAAGCATCTAATGACCAATCTTCTTTGTCACCGGGGGCAAGCTCCCGAAGAAGGTATGGCAGCATCACCGCGATCGGCTCCACTGTCTCAGCTACTTTGTCGTCTTTGTACATTGACTCTGCACTGTCCCATATGGTGATGTGTCTCTTCGGGATAGATATCCAGAGAGCTATCCAGTGGTTGGTCCCTATGTGCATTGGAGCGTATATATCGTCGACCTCGACCCCCCACATCTTATTTGTCGGGCAGTATTGTGGGTTTTTTCCTGAATGGAGTTCATACGCTCCCGCTGGTAAGATTCGCCCTAATCCATTGGGGTTTGGTGTGCAGTCTTTAAAGGCTTGATATTTTTTCGACCACATCGTCCCGGAAAGAGTATCCAAGATGCAAATTCTATCCGACCGGAACCATTCAGGATGTTCGGACATGCGCTTCCGGAGGAGATTAATCGCAAAATCTAAGTGTTGCAATGTAGCAAATATGTTAACGATGTCTATTCAAGAAATATACTCAAGAAATCTACTCAAGAAGTCTACTCAAGAGGTCTACTCAATAAGTCTAACCAAGAAGTCTAACCAATAAGTCTACTCAAGAAGTCTTATTCAATGTACCGTGTCTTTAAGCCATTGTTGTCGAGTGCGGAAAATGTACCACCATTCAACGGTACCACCATTTTTTCTTTTCGGGCAATCACTGCAACCAACAAATAATATTTCATGTCAATCTTGAAACTAGTAACAACAATCTTAACAAATTTGGTACTTACGGCTGTGTCTTAAGCCACTCAATAACTTGTTTTATCTTGTCTTTGTCGAAAGGTGCAAATGGGTCATACCCACCGCAATTGAGTGTTCTTTCCTTAGGCCGCTGGAACAAAGGGGGAATCTCTTCCTTTTTCAGTTGTGCTTTTTCTCTGGTCAGGCTATCCAATTTCGCGGCTGTGGTAATCTGAGCGGCCTTTCTCCTAGTGTTTTGTTTCTCTAATCTAGCAGCAATTTCCTCCAGCGTGAGTTCATGATTCCCAAGAAACTCGACACTAGGTGGTGGTCTTCGGTCTCTGCCGTTGTTAACGCTTTCTTCCGCTTGAATTTTCTGCATATTAACAGAATAGTATACCATAAATCAAAACGTTTAAGGAACAACTTCAACAAGAGAAACACAAAACTTCAATAATTTTATGTTGTTGCCGTAACAAAATTAAATGAACACGAAGACAAGGAAGTACTTGAACAAGAAGAACACGATTTGCAACATTCCAACATAACTGAAATGCCCGTGTTTTTAAACTAAGCCATATTTCTCGGTATTCTGCGACGTTTTCTCACATCATTCTGTTCTAGGGGGGAGGGATCGGAACTAACCCGACCATGCTGATCTTTGTCATTGGACTTCACATGCTCATCAGTCCTCGCGGTTTTCACATGCTCCGACATCTTTGCAATGGATTGCTCGAGAGCTTCCACTCTCACGGACAGGGCCTCTATCTTTCCCGCGCAGTTGGTGAGGCCTTCCCCCAATGACTGAACGACAACCAAAGAGAGTGATGCGGCACATTTATCCAAATAAGTCCTCAATGCCTCCACGACATTCACCCCGGTGTCTTCTATCCGAGAAGAGGTCTCTACACGAGACCTCTTTCTGCTTTCTTAATCTGAGTCGACTTCTCTTTTCTGCTTCAGGTTGTAGTCCGCGACGGCGACCTTCGCTTGGATTAAGTTGTTGTTTGAGAAATTAACACCATCGAGAAGCCAATCATTTTTCGTCCACACCCATGTGACACCGTCAGATAACTGACCCAGCACTGCCATGACGACGTTGTGAATCTCAACATCCTCTACATCATCATCATCCCACAATGGGAACATTTCTGACGGACTCTTCAACACTCAGTGGTTAAAGTGGATCTACGAGTTCAAAATACATCACCCACGTTACTAAACAGTCACTATAGTATAATCGATAAGTCTAACAAGAAAGTGTACTTCATAAGTTACCTGCTTCAGCATGCTCTCTTTAATATACTTCCGACCCCGCTGTCCCTGGTAGGCCAGAATCGGTTCAACTGAGCCACCATGTTCAATGGGACATCCGTATTGGTGTCCAAAGTCCGGCATGGCCTGGTACGCCCATACCTGAAGCACTTCCACAAACCCATCGATGGTGTAGGATCTGGTGAAGTCTTTCTCCTTGACCGACTCGATGAGGTTCTTGAATGCTACCCTTCCCCAAGGGTATTCCTCAAACTCATCAATGTTCATTACTAGGCGGGTAAGCTGAATCATTGTGACTGAACTTGATTTCCTTGCTTCAATAAAGCCAGCATATATGGGTAGGTACCCTAACCGGATACGATCCTCCCTATTCCAGGTAGGGGCATCCGTACACGCACGTGTCAGATCATCAATACTTGGACCGATATCGATAGGAACACCCAGCCTTCTCCAGAATTCTTGCATCTCGGGGGTTATGTCTACGTCGGGCTGCTCCAAATTTGGAATGTGCTTGCAATTGAGTCCCGTGATATACTCGAACTCATTGAGAGAGAACCTCAATGGGTTATTTCCAACTAGGCTCCAAAATTCGTACTTCCTCTTTCACACTAGCTGGAACCTGAGCATATAATGCACCACCCGCGATGCCCATCCAAAATCCGATTTGTAGAACTTCAAAAATACACCCAGTCTCGACTCTTTTAACTTATTCCACTCATCTGGAAGAAGTGCTTGTTCCAAGGCGAGGAATAGCTTGGAGTCGTTGCTGTAGTAGGCAATGCTCTTTAGTGGATGTGGTTCATCACCTTTGCTGAATTGCCTTCGGGGAAACACTGGCCTTGCCATTCTGCAAAACGTAAGCCACAATCAGGAAAAGAAAGCAGAAAAGAAGTCAACTCGAGATGTCTACTCCTACACGAGATGTCTACTCCTACATGAGATGTCTCCTCCTACACGAGATGTCTACTCCTACATGAGATGTCTACTCCTACACGAGATGTCTACCCCTACACGAGATGTCTACTCATATATGAGATGTCTACTCCTACACGAGATGTCTCCTCCTACACGAGATGTCTACTCCTACACGAGATGTCTACTCTTACACGAGATGTCTACTCCTACACGAGATGTCTACTCCTACACGAGATGTCTCCTCCTATACGAGATGTCTACTCCTACACAAGATGTCTACTCCTACACAAGATGTCAAGATGTCTACTCCTACACGAGATGTCTCCTCCTACACGAGATGTCTCCTCCTACACGAGATGTCTCCTCCTACACGAGATGTCTACTCCTACACGAGATGTCTCCTCCTACACGAGATGTCTCCTCCTACACGAGATGTCTCCTCCTACAAGAGATGTCTCCTCCTACACGAGATGTCTCCTCCTACAAGAGATGTCTCCTTTACCGTTTTACGACGAGGTGGGGAGGGGGGGGGTCAGATACAAATCTCAAGCGGCGGCGACGGAATAATCTAAGTACAAAGTAGAGGAGAGGAAAGACGACGGATGCGAGGAGAGGCGACGGATGCGACCGACGCGAGGAGAGGCGACGGAGGCAACAGAGGCGGCGGAGGCGAGGAGAGTCGACGGAGGCGACAGAGGCGACGGAGGCGAGGAGAGTCGACGGAGGCGACAGAGGCGACGGAGGCGAGGAGAGGCGACAGAGGCGACGGAGGCGAGGAGAGGCAAAGGAGGCGACGAGGGCGACAGAGGCAACGGAGGCGACAGAGGCGACGGAGGCGAGGAGAGGCAAAGGAGGCGACATAGGCGAGGAGATAAGAGTATGTGATTAAACCAATTAGATTAAGAAAGTACACATATCGAAAATCAAGAGAAACAGGATGAAGAAAGATTACCGGATAGATGCGAGGAGTGGCGTCAGAGAACGACGGAAGATTATGGCGGAAGCTTAGGGTTTCGGCAACAGAGAATGGCGGAAGCTTAGGGTTTCGGCGACAGAGAATGGCGGAAGCTTAGGGTTTTTTTTTTATTACACAAACAGTAATAAATACTACAATGTTATTGAACGGTTACAGTTCTCGAGACAATTTACTTACTAAAATCATTACTTATTTCTCGAGACAAACAACGACGTTTCCCATTATTTTATATTTTATTATTTGTCAACTGCTACAATCATTACTTACTTCCCCCTTATTAATTTTAACTTCCCGCCTAAGCAAAATTTCGAAATTTCGGAATTTTCAATTGGTCAATTTAAAAATTTTAAGATTTTCAGATTTGCAGATTTTTTAAGATTTACAGATTCTCGTATTTCATATTTTCAGATTTTCAGATTTTCGAATTTGAAAATTTTCAGATTTTGAAATTTTCAGTTTTAGACTTAGGTCCCCAGTAGACTTCACTTGTACGCGAGAAGTCGAATGAATAGTGTACTCGAGAAGTCTACTATAAAATGTACTGGAGAAGTCTCATTTTGTTCAGTTATTTCTTTGAAATTCGGCATAATTTTCAACAAAGGCGAAATATATATGTCAAATGACTCAGTTATTCAAGCAGGCGGTTCATACATATTACATACCTTACTCTAATCCTAAACTAAGATCTAAAAAGGAGAATACAAAGGTAGATGGTCAGACCTATGACTGTGAGGATTACACCAGCCACCATCTGCTTCTTCATAAGCATGGTAGGATAATAATCGTCAATTAGATAGCAAAGTTGAGATAACTCTGCATCAATCCGAGGCATAAAAGCAGAAGTCTCTTCTGCTACTCGGTCCCTACATTCCGCTTTCTTTTCCAGGGCGACTCTGAGATCTTGGATTTCCTGCGTCACAGCCTCATCCCACCACTTGAATATATGATGGCCACCATCCTAACCAAGCACATAGACATCCACCATCATATTCATATGGTTAACACTCAAATGGAGAACGAACAACACAACGACAGCCTTATTACCTTATAGTTCTTGCATCCATAGAATACGCGACTCGAATTTTCATCTGTAGTAGATGAATTCATGATAGGCACCAAACCGCAGAAACATCGGTCGGGAAAACCAGATTTACCAGATTTTTTATATCTAAGCATAGGAGTTGGGGAGGTCACTTCTGGTTCTCCGACACTCCAAAGATTCCTCGAACTACTCGATGGTTGACTGTAGCTGTATCGGCCCATCTCTGGGTACAAATCAAACAACAAATCAAACAACAAATCATTGCAAAACGTATTAGACATGTAAATCATCAATATACTTGAAAAAAATCTATAAACAAGTTGATTTAGAGGCTAGTTGATTTCGAGGCTTACTATATATTCAGATCTGTTAGAGAGGGAGATAAAGAGACAATCGCCATATAGTGAGAGAGAGAGAGAGAGAGAGAGAGAGAGAGAGAGAGAGAGAGAGAGAGAGAGAGAGAGAGAGAGAGAGAGAGAGAGAGACGCGGCGTAAGGAGGTCAATTTCCGGTTAAGTTAAAAGTTCGGTTAAAGAGACGGTTCAGGAGACGATTAAGGAGACTTCATGATGAAGTCTTCTTCACCCTAAACCTCGAATGAACAGTACACCCATAACCCCTAAATTGTTAAATTACATAAAATCTAACATTAAACAATTTACACATCATTATATTCTTAATTTTGTTTTCCAAATAAGCTTAAATATAATATTAAGCTCTCATTTATATAGATTTATTTTTATCAAAACCATAACCATGCTATCTATCCATATCAAACCCTATATTTCAACCTTACATGTATTTGGTTTGTACCCTCATTTATCTTTATTCATTTAATTTGAGTGATTTTTATGAAATTTTATTTTATATAGGTGATATTTACGCATGTGATATTTATGTATACAAATTGTTTACCAAAATAATTTTTATAATTTTTATAATTAATATTTAAGATTTAATCACGGAGTAGATTTCATAGAGATGTTATGAAGTCTACTATTATTCTTTTTCATGATATGGACACTTTATTTGTTTAAAATGACCGATTTTTATGAAATTTTATTTTATATATGTGATAATTACGTATGTGATATTTATGTATACAAACTGTTTACCAAATTAATTTTTATAATTTTTATAATTAAAATTTAAGATTTAATCACGGAGTAGACTTCATATAGAAGCTATGAAGTCTACTATTATAATTTCACATTATATGGAAACTTTATTTGTTTAAAATGACCGATTTTTATGAAATTTTATTTTATATAGGTGATAATTACGTATGTGATATATATGTATACAAATATTTTATCAAATTAATTTTTATAATTTTTGTAATTAAAATTTAAGATAAAATCACGGAGTAGACTGCACAAAGAAGTCTACTCCGGAAGTCTATTGTTTAAACGTAGACTTCTCAAGAGTTATAAGAGTCATTTTTCCTTTCGCTTTTTTGTTTGGTCATTAGGGAGAAACTGGTTTTTTCACTACCCCTATGGTTATTTTTGTCGAATATCCAATAAAAGGTCTAGATTTGCATTCAAAAATAAATAATGAGTTAAAATCAGCAATTCCCAATCTTATATGTAGTGTCGATGAAAAAGCTAGTAATAATCTATAAAAATAAATAAATATATTTGGCTTTTTTTTAAAAAAAACCTAGACATTTATTTTTTTAAAGTACAACTATAAAACTAACCATCAACACTCAACAAGAATGAAGTTAGAAATAAGTAACCCAATAAAACCCTCTTAAATGTACCAGCCTTGGAACTGCCAGGTTCTATCACTACAGCAAATAGTTTCAATCAGGCATCGTTTACTCACATTACCTATCTAGTATACATGAAACCATCCATGAATATGTGATAATGAATTTGCAAATAATGGTAATTGTCGAATCCTAAAATCCACATAGAGGTATATCTTTTGATATAGCTGCGTATAGAATTTACAATAGTTATCCGGCATGATTACGTAGAAAAATTATCTCAGGTGAAGAGAAGTTACAATAACAATGTATTGAGTCATGAGGTAGTAATCTGTGTCAATTCTGCATCCACGTGTTCGTCTTCTTCCTGTCTATCTGACTCAATAAGCATGAGAACAACTTGTCGCATTGATGGCCTCGCGACGGGAGACACACTCGTGCAAAGCAATGCAATTTTCAACACAGTTAGCATATGAGAGACGATTCTCTCGTCTTCTAGCTTTAACCGAGCATCAAGAACTCCAGAGGACAACGCATCTCTTCTTATGTAACTCCTTACCCAACTCACCACATCACCACCTTGGTCTATCGGCTGAACCGGTGCTTTTCCCGTTAGCAGCTCCAACAGAACCACCCCGTAGCTATAGATGTCAGACTTCTCTGTAACTTTCATGGTATATGCATATTCTGCAAATTTATGCATAACTTAACAAAGTTAATGTTTCAGTTTAGTCACTCTCACTTGGAATAGACAAAGCATTCGGGTATTCGTGTCATTTCTATTTGGTTCGGGTAACTCAAACTTCAGATTTCAGAATTTACAATATATATATATATATATATATATATAATTTTATGTGTATTAGTTTTATATTTTTTGGATCCCGGTAGTTCAGTTTTGGATTAAAAAAAGACTACAACTAATACTGTAGATAGTTAGATACTATTATTTTAACGTACTTAAACAAAAATATTAGTATTGACAAAAATATTGACTTTTTAGTGAATTTTGATTAATTTGGTTAAGTTGCATAAAAATTCGAATTCGGTTCCAGTAAATTTGGCACAGACATTTTATACACGTTGGGATTATAAAGTGTGATAGACAAATTTCGGTCTTTTTTTTGATTCAGTTCCAGTACTTTGCACACCCTTAGCCGTGAAACAAAATTGCACAAACTAAAAGGCAAGAACTATACCTGGGGCTATGTAGCCGTAGGATCCAGCAATGGCGGACATGGATTTTGAATGTGGCATATCAATCACTTTCGCTAGTCCAAAATCACCGACATGAGCTTCAAACTTGTCATCAAGCAGGATGTTATTTGATTTGATGTCGCGGTGAAAGATTCTCGGCTTGCAATCATGATGTAAATAAGCAAGACCCTGAGCTGCACCAAGCGCGATTTTAAATCTTTTAGACCAATCCAAATTTCCCGAAGGATCATGTAGTATTTCTCCAAGGCTTCCTTTGGGCATGTACTCGTACAGAAGCAGATTTGATCCTTGGTGATTGCAGAATCCATGTAGCTTGACAATGTTACGGTGCCTAATATTCCCAAGAGTTAGAATCTCTGCTCTAAAGCTATTATCGACATTGTTGTTGTTACCACCACCTTCGTGGTTTGATGCTAGCTTCTTGACAGCTAGAGTGTAACCCGCGGGCAAAACCGCCTTGTAGACGGTTCCACAAGCTCCTCTGCCAACTACGAAGCTCTCATCAAAATTATCAGTGGCTGCAACCAAATCTTGGAAAGTGAATCCTTCTTTTGGTGGGAAGTAAATGTCCAGAGAGGTTTCTGAGGGTTTCCCATCTTGAATAGAAGAAGTGACTGTCCTCATGGGGCGTCTGATGAGGTAGACGATGAGAACAATGAGTATAAGAGAGACACCGCCTATCGCAGCTGCAGTGATGGCTATGATTTTGCTGGTACGGAGTCCTTTCGGCTTTGCAGCTGACTGAGAAGGCGAGGAAGGCTGTGTTTGGATACATTGGTTGAGCGGCGGGCCGCAAAGTCCTTCATTACCAATGAAACTAGAGATGGACATGTTACGGAGAAGTGGGATGGGACCAGTCAAGTTGTTGTATGAGAAATTGTAACCAAACAGGCTGGAGAGATTAGCAAAAGAGCTTGGTATTTCACCAGACAAATTGTTGTTGTTGAGGAGGAGTAACTCAAGCATAACAAGATTACTTAGCTGAGAAGGTATCTCTTCACTGAGCTTGTTGTAACTGAGGTTTAATGCTATCTGCAAACCTGTCAGACTTCCCAACTCTCTTGGAATGCTACCGTGGAACAAGTTACCCCCCATTTGTAGCTCGGTTAAACGAGACAAATTCCCTAGAGCCAATGGTATTGTACCCGAAAGTCTGTTGTTTGAGAGCTTCAGAAGCTCAAGCTGGTATAGAGAACCTACGTCGGTTGGTAAAGTTCCAGAGAAATTGTTGCAGCACATGTCAAGTCGTTGAAGCATCTTGCAGTTAAAGATTTCGGAAGGGATCTCTCCAGTAAGCTTATTGGAAGATATATTCAAGGTCCCAAGCTCTGAAAGTGTTCCAATCTCTCTAGGAAGCTCGCCCGTAAAGCCATTGTCTGCTAGCTGCAGCCTTTGCAAGGCGCTGCAGTTCCCGACTTCCCGAGGGATTGAACCACGGAATCTGTTTTGTCCCAACTCAATGGCTGTGACATTAACAAGTTTACATAAGTTCGATGGGAACCGGCCCACGAGCTTGTTTCCGGCTAGACGGAGTTGAACTAGAGTTTTGCAAGTGGTGATGCTAGTAGGAATGTTGCCAGAGAGGTTGTTGGCACCTAAGTTCAAGATGATCATATTTGAATGAAGGCAGAGATAGCTTGGGATTCTTCCTCGGAGATGATTATCAGACAGATCAAGAACCCAGAGATTGCTATACACGCCAAGTCTTGGCGGTATGATCCCACTAAGAGAATTCTGAAACAGCTGCAGCATGAAGAGCTTTCTTAAATATTGAAACCCCAAAGGAATAGGACCAGTTAAAGCATTGATGGAGAGATCAAGCTTTGTAAGATTCTTCAAAGTAGTAAGCTCCGCAGGGATTGTACCTATGAGTTGGTTCTCAAAAAGATGAAGAAGCTCAAGCCCTTTTATGTTCCCAAACTCTAATGGTATCTCTCCGGTCAAACCGTTCTCTGAGAAATCTATCTCAATTGCACTTGAGAGATTCCCAATCTCTCTTGGGATTGTTCCATTCAACATGTTTCTGTAAAGGTATAGATACTTCAAAGACACGAGATTCCCGAGTTCTTTCGGAATCGGACCAACAAGCTGGTTCTTGTAGAGAGCAAGAGTTTGTAAGCTTGTGCAGTTGCTAATCTCCCTTGGGATAAACCCTGAGAACTGATTTTCCCAAAGAATCACCTGTGAAAGCTTCTTGAGCATACCAATCTCTTTTGGTATTTCACCACTCAACTGGTTCTGTGCAAGACCAAGCATCACCAAGCTCTCACATTCACCAATCTCAGAAGGCAAACTTCCAGAAATCATGTTCTGACCAGCTCGAAAGCTTGTCAGATTCTTCAGCTTGCCAATGGAACGAGGCAATGATCCACTGATGTTGTTGCTGTAAGTCACAAGTTGAGAGAGAGACAAGAGGTTCCCAATCTCCATAGGAAGAGACCCTGTGAATCTGTTGTTGTATATGATCAGCTTCTCCAATGACAAAAGCTTTCCTATTTCCACTGGTAGCTGACCTTCAAACATGTTATTATTCAACCTAAGAATCTCCAGGCTTGAACAGTTCCCAATTTCTTTAGGAATATTCCCTGATAACCCATTATATGATAGATCCAGATCCTTCAGACGAACCAATCCACCTATGCTTGGTGATAGATTACCCGAGAGAGCCATTGAGGAAAGATTCAGTGACAAAACCTCTGGATTGGAATAATTGCTGCACCTCACACCGCTCCATCCACAAGGTGCAGAATCATTTGAATTCCAGTTTTTCAAATTCTGCAAATCATCCACCAACTTGCTCTTGATATCAAGAAGATATTGACCTTCTAAATTTAACCCTCTCGTCTCAGAGATCAAAAGGGTAAGAAGAAGAAGAAATACAGCAAAGACAGTAAGCTTCATCATCTCCTTCACGATTCATTCATACACATAATCCATTAAATCTTCCTTACAAGAGATCAAACAAGATGTTGTGATACCATAAAGACCATCCAATCAATTCATCTGAGCATAACTAGAATATTGGAAAAAAGAAGATAGACCCTAAACCATGGATCTAAATCCTAGACACATACCTCCGAAGATTCTAGCTAGGCCAAAAAACGACCTTTGAAACTGGTTTCTTGAAGGGAAAACAGAGAAAAAAGAAGAGGTGCAGACCTTTTTTTCTTCCCTGGAAAACAATATTTAAAGGAAATGGTCAAGCTATGATTAGTTTTTTGATCATTGAAAGCTTTGAAGTTTGAAATTCGTTTTTCCCATTAATATAATCTCTGTACGTACTGGCCTGCGTCTTTTAATATTAGTTTCAGAAGCTTTCAAGTGTAATGGCAACTTTGTTTTTGTTTATTTCAAGTAAAAAAGAAAAAAGAAAAACTAAACTGAATATTCGTTTTGTCTTTGAAGCTACCAAAATAAAATAAAAAAATTTATTAGTTAAAGTTAACAGTAGAATGCTTAAAAAATTGGTATTTCGTCATTTGTGTGAAAATGAAGGTTTGAACTTTAAAATCGAGAAGATGGAGAAGGCCGTCATGGTACGAGAGCTTGGCTTTCCTCCTTCCCTCACGATCATTTTTCATTCGTTATTCTATTGTAAAATACAAAATAGGCAATGTTGGTGCAATTTTTATCAAGTAGTTATAGAATCATCTAGAAAGATACAAATATATAAATATTATGAAAACATATTTTAGAGATTTGTGTATATTTTTATATGATTATATTAGTTGGTAATTAGGTTAAACATTAGATCTATATAAATGTATGCATTTCAACATTGTGATTATAAGAACAATATACAATTTTTTCTAAACACTCAGTGTTTTTCTTTTATCAATATCTATATGGTATCAGAATTACAATGATCTAACGATTGGCTATGTTTCTGTTTTTAAAAAAAAAAAAAAAATTAAAAGCTTCTGTTTTTCGTTCCAATCTACATGCCTCTGAATCCAAGCCAAATGCTTTTAAAATTTAAGTTCATCTCGAATCTCTAAATCCAAGCCAATGAGCTTCCTATAATACAAGTCTCATAGACTTTTGAATATGAAATTTTATGTTTCTTTAAACCTTTCAAGTCATAGTGCTTATGGTTTCAAATATCAAGCCTTAGTGCTTCTCAAAATTTCAAGCCAATCCTCTTATTTTTTTTATTATTACTTTCCAAATTTATTTACAAAGCTTACGTTTTCTGAAAACTTACATACTTCTGTCTTTTTTTGTTTAAAGTGTGCTTGTCAACCTTTTTTGAAATTCTTTTCATTTTGTTTACCACCAATATTTGAAAAACAAAAAAATAATAAAATAGGTCCTCAACTTCTCTTGAAACAAGGTAAGTTTCATCACTTTATGTGGCTTCCACCGCGCTGCCTCGATCTGCACCATCACCAGATCTGTCGCTATCAATCGTTGCTTCCACCAAAACACTGGCTCAAATCGAACTATCTAGCAATGTTGCCAACACGAGATCTTTGATCTCAGCCATGGCCCATCATTAGTTCTAGTGGTCGCTGCCAAGTCTTCATTAGTAGTCTCGGTTCACGGCCACCGCCGAAACAACCTCTTACTCCAATGACTCTTGCAGCTCATCTCTCAATGAATTCCTCTCTGCCACCGTGGTGTAGCTGCCACAACTATCACCTGATGCTTGTCCTACCACAACATCTTTAAAAGTTTAAAGTCCAAATTTTGAATAGATCTACCAAGACATAAACAATAATGGAGTCGTGTTTCAAACTGAACTTCTCCAAACATTCAAAGCCTAAATCAACATTTTTTGAAAGATCCAAAAAATGTGATTGATAAATGCAATTTAATCTCAAGACGTTAATTCATCTAACCCATGAGATTGAGGGGGCTTATAGAAGGATCTAAGAAGATCCAAACATATTATAAATATTATGAAAATATATTCTGGAGCTTTGTGTATATCTTTATATGATTTTACTAGTTAATAATTATATTAAACATTAGATCTATATAAATGTATGTATTCCAACTTTGTGATTGTGAGAGCAATATACAATTTTTCCGAAACACTCATGTGTTCTTGTCTCATCAATATCTAATAGTAGATCAATCCGCAGGACTGTTTGCTATTTGTACTAAAAATATTTTTATTATATGTGAAAAATTATTTTCACTATCTATTATTCTCTTTACTGAAAATTTTGATTTCTGGTATATCTTTATTATTTTATTTTTAAAAAATTTGGATTCATTTGTTTCGTATCTATGATGCATATAAGATAAAATATTTATTGACTCAAAGAACTTCACTCTTTTTATGTATTTTTTTTTTTTTTAACTTGTTAAGCTAAAGAGACCAAATGCTTAAAACCCTCAAAGTCATGGACTTCTCCCTTGAAACCACAATTTAATTAATATCTTTATAAATTAATAAGAAGATCCAAACATATTATAAATATTATGAAAATATATTCTGGAGCTTTGTGTATATCTTTATATGATTTTATTAGTTAATAATTATATTAAACATTAGATCTATATAAATGTATGTATTCCAACTTTATGATTGTGAGAGCAATATACAATTTTTCCGAAACACTCATGTGTTCTTGTCTCATCAATATCTAATAGTAGATTAATCCACAGGATTGTTTGCTATTTGTACTAAAAATACTTTTCTTATATGTGAAAAATTATTTTCACTATCTATTATTCTCTTTACTGAAGATTTTGATTTCTGGTATATCTTTATTATTTTATTTTTAAAAAATTTGGATTCATTTGTTTCGTATCTATGATGCATAGAAGATAAAATATTTATTGACTCAAACAACTTCACTCTTTTTATGTATTTTTTTTTTTAACTTGTTAAGCAAAAGAGACCAAATGCTTAAAACCCTCAAAGTCATGGACTTCTCCCTTGAAACCACAATTTAATTAATATCTTTATAAATTAATAAATTATTTAAATTCTAACATTATTAATTTTCAAAAAAATATACTAGTAATTGATCCGCGTCGTTTTTTGATATTATATTATATAAAATTTGTGGTCTAAAAAGAAAAAAAAATGTTTAATATAAATATTAATAAGAAATATGTTAAATTTAAAGAACATATTTTACATTACATTTCATTAATTTCATTAATTTATTTTTCCAAGAAAAATAAAAACTGGAGAACATATATTACATTATATTAGAAATATGTTAATTATTAAGAACATAGTTTACATTATATTAATTTATTTCAAAAGTTTCTTACAAATCAATTATTAGTAACACAAAATAAAAAGCAAAGCTAAAAGATGAAAATATTAACAAAGATTGTATGTCACTTACTTTGTATTTTGAAAATAAATTAAAATAAATAAATTATTTAAAACTAAAATCACAAAAAGACAAAAAAATATATATAAGCTACTAAAAAATAGATGTGTTTCTTAAGGGGTGTTATTGGGAGGTGAATTTTTAACGGTTGTTAAAATTTTCATATTTCATTGTTATTGGTTTATGAATTTTGACATTCTTACTAAAATCTATTGTTATTGGTTTGATGATTATTTAAGTCTATACAAAATCCGTTGTTATTAAAAAAGTTTGGTTTTTAAAGATTTTATAATTTCATTAAATCTGGTGTTATTGGAACTTGAATTTTAAACCATTTAATTCATTAAACAAAACTTTGAGAATATCATCTATATGCATTAAATTCTTAAAATCATTATTGTAATAATATTTATAAATATTTTCTAAATATACAAAACTCTTTATAAATTTAACAAATCTCTTAACTTCTAAAATCAAGTAACTCTCATCCTACTCACCACCCCCCCCCCCCCGATGCTGATTTTGAAAAATATGTTACTCTCTGTTCATAAGCCGATCGACGTCTGACACAGACCTATACTCTCTATCCCAAGGGCCAACAGTAAGTCTTCGAGACTTCATAGAGAGATTCAAGGTGATAGTGTCTAAAGTCGACTGTTTAAGCGATAAAGCCGTGCTAGATTCCCTGAAGAAGTCCATATGGTTCGAGTCACGCTTCCGCGAAGAACTTTTCCTGAGAAAGCCGCTGACCATCTAGGATGCCCTCCACTGCGCCTCGAACTTCGTTGTCCACGAAGAAGAGATGAAAGCCCTGACGAAGATACATCGTCCATCGAAGCCTGCAACCAGGACGCCGATTCAACCATCTCACATACCAGCCGAAAGATGAAGCTGTCATAGTAGCGGGTACATCAACCACGAAGGGTCAAACGCCGGCAGAGCGAATAACTACCAGGTAAGCACGGAGAGATCAGCCGACGAAGCCGGTCGCGGACGGGGGTCGTGGAATACCTGGACTCGCAACACAAGCTACGACGAAAAAACTTTTTGCGATTTCCACCAAGCTAACGGTCATTCGACCGCAAACTGCAAAATTATTGCAAGAAGACTTGCAGCCAAGTTCTTGGCAGGAGATTTCAGAGACGCAGTAACGATGCAAAGCCTCGTTGTGGCAGAAAGAAACGCCGAGATGCATGGCATCCAGCTCGACGAGGAGTGCCCTCAAAATCCGGCAGGAGAAGCCCCTAAACGGGGAAGGAGATCAAATGAAAAAACCACCACAAACAACCGAAGAAAAAACAACTTGATCATGGGAGGTTCTCAGTACTGCGGAGACACGGTTGCTTCCATAAAGGCCTTTCAGCGAAGAAGAGATTATAATTCAAATCTGCAGGAACCAATCAACTCTAGATGACGACCTGATAACTTTTAGGGAGATCGACGCCGAAGGGCTCGACCAACCTCACGACAACCCCCTGGTGGTTAAATTAGTCATCAATGATTGTGATGTATCCCGAATCTTAATCGACACAGGAAGTTTGGTGGATGTGGTATTCCAAGAAACGTCCGAAGGATGGGTGCAGTCTATCTGACGTCCAACCCAACCCTAGATCGTTAACCGGATTCACTGGCAAGGTAACCATGATGGATGGAACGATCCAACTTCCGTTCCATGCCGGTGGAATCACAAAGATTGTGGATTTCTCGGTAGCCAACCATCCCACAATCTATAACGTCATAATGGGAACCCTATGAATCAACTTGATGCGTGCCATCCCGTCGATGTACCATTTGTGTCTTAAATTCCCTTCCCCAGACCGAATTAAGACGATCTGAGGAAACCAGAAGGAATCGCGAATCTGCTTCTTGGCTGAGCACAAGCTCCAAAGTCTGACGACCCCGTCGAAAGATAACCCGAAGCGCAAGAAGTCAGACACGTGCATTGAGCCGCATCCCAAGACCTCTAAAACCGATAAAGACGATAAATCAGAAAAAGAACAATCCGGAAAAGAGGAAGTCATTCCTGAGGATCCACCGATGACACCTGCAAAAGAGGACAGCCTGTAACGACCAAACTTACTAAAGATGATGTCATTTCCTAAGACCAGTCAAGGATAAAAAAAAAAAAAAAAACGGAACTACAGGTGGCTTGATCCCTTTTTTGAAGGGTATGTAGGCAGCTCACCTAAAAAACAAGTTCAGCTACACCCTCAAAAAGGGGGGGGGGGGAGTGGGTCCGTATATAACTATACTCCCGGAAAGAGCTCGGGCGAAGTCATAATCCGTGCAACAGTTTGGAGGATGAACACTTGGACTTAGCATCTCACAACCCATCCAAAAAAACAGACGATTTCTCCGGAAGAACGACGGAGATACGAACTCTGGATGAACACTGAGAATTGGCATCTCACAACCATCCAAAAACCGTTATCTGATCTCACCTAAGGAACGACGAAAATCATCAAGGCAATCCGACTAATGTTTCCACAACTCTCTCGACTTTTCGAAAACCTGTATGTTGCTGGCCACAACTAGACACCTGTAGTCCAGGCAAGGGCTTTAACCATGGTTCATTTGACATCCAGATAAGGATAAAAGTAGCGCGCTATACAAATTTCCGGACTAATATCCGAAGTGATAGATACCGGGGCACCGTACCGAGCCAAACGTCCACGGATTGCTCGGAAGATGAGGAACAGCACGTACCGGAGCAGGACGGGCCGGGAAACCATGCTGAGGAGCAACCGGAAGGGACCAGAAGGAGCAATGCTTGTAAGGAAACCGAGGTTTATAGAGAGGAACCCAGTTCTGCCAGAGGAACAGGACGTCTGGATGCTACGGCCGTGTTCCGCATCGACCCGACTAGACCCGGAAGCAAGCTACGTATGGATGACCGAGCTAGGGACCGAACCTCTCGGCACACTCGATCCTAATCTCGAGTCAAAGGTCATGAGGAAGCCAACGGTCAAGACAGAATCCAATTAGCCCGAGCCGATTCAGAGATAGAAATGTGTTACCCCAGTTTCAGCCCGGTACGACCGTCCGGATATCGAGCCAACTTGGGAAGAAACGAGTTTCCATGATCTATTGGATTTTTCCACCGAGCAAAACTTGAGGCAGCGTGTTATGGGACTAAGGGAGATGATCGAACGTGGAAGTTTTCAAATGGCACGTACTGAACCAGTTTTGCCCCATGAAGATCTTGTTTGCTCCATCCGTGCACAAGAAACACCGAGCTAAACTCTCAGCAACTCAAGGGTCATCTTCACCAAACCGCGTGGAATGAAGTCTTCTTTGACCAGATCTGGATCTTAGTCTTCTTTATTTATTTTTAAGTCTTGAAACCACAAGAACTCATCGTTTTTCTATTTTCCTTTTTTCCTTTTCTTGCATAAGAATTCTATAAGTCTTTCTAGACACCATTTAAATAAGATATCGAGTTTTTATCATCTTTTCTTGAGAGAACATCTCATTGTTCTTCAAGAACATTTCGTTGGTTTGGCAAGGGTTACTTCCTAAACAACAAGCCTCCTTGTATTCATTTTTAAGGGTTACTTCCTTGAATCTTTGGAATGGAGAATACCAAGAGCCTTCCACATCTCTTGACGGTCTCCCTCGATCCACCAGTTTGATCCGTGAATGCTAGTAGCTGCGGATTCATTCATATCCAAACTACCATCAAAGAGCAACATCCTACCAAGGGATTCATTACGTGGTATCAGAGCCACTTTTTGTTTGTAAAGCTGTTCATCTTTTCCATCTATTTTCTTCACAAATTCTGATTTCTTCTTCTTCTTTTCCATTGCAAATCCGGGCCACTCTCTTACCCTCCATATTTCGATTTCTAAAATTTTATATTTATATAAAAAAAAAGGTAAAAATATTATACACAAACTGAAGAGAAAGCCAGTTTGGGAAGGTGGTGGAAGAGTAATCCTGCTGGCTGAAGAGAAACCCCAGCCTTGAGGTGGTTAAAGCGGATTTTCCTTCAGAAATTTCTGTCCATTCAATCCCCTTTGTTGTTTGGAAGTCACTTGCTGGATTTGGCTTGATTTGTTAGTGTAGAACCTTGGGAAACAACTCTGAGTGCTATTTAAGCAAAAAAAAAAAAAAAAAAACCGTGAGATAAAACATTTGAATGGTGAGGATAAACACTTGAGTGTGGGAGTATTTCTGCTTTTAACATCGTTTGTTTAAGTGTCTTTTCAGGAAACCATGACTGATATTGAGGAAGAAAGGAACAACAATCCTAGAGGCGGTTTATCTAACATTCAAATGAAAGCTTTGACTGACCATCTAATGAGAACTGTGAATCTAGGTCTTGAAGAAGTGAATGTCCGGCTGGACAAAATACAGGAAGATCAACAAGGCCAGGCGAGGCCAGCCCAAAGAAGAACTTGTGGAAGGAGGAACAGCCGATCTTTTGATGGTCAGGACATGGAAGACCACTTAGATGACAATCGTTCCTTCAGGGCAAGGAGAGGCCAAAGGAACCAAGTTGAAGAGAACCCATTTGCCAGAAGAACGGATGATGGGCTTGGTGGACTCAAGCTAAGAATTCCTACCTTTGATGGTAAGAATAATCCGGACGCTTATCTAGAATGGGAAAGAAAAACTGAGCTTGTTTTTGATTGTCAAAAGTTTTCTGAACTGAAGAAAGTAAGACTAGCTGCTTCTGAATTTAGTGGTTATGCCATTAATTGGTATGATCAAGTAGTTTCTCTTAGAAGAAGGATGGGAGAAAGTCCAATAACTACTTGGCAGGAACTAACTGAACTAATGAGAAAGCGATTTGTTCCTAGTCACTATAACAGGGATCTTCATCAAAGACTAAGGCGTTTGACACAAGGGACAAAGAACGTTGAGGACTACTTTCAGGAAATGGAAACACTTATGCTTAAGGCTGATGTCGAGGAAGATTTAGATGCAACCTTGGCTCGTCTTCTGGCAGGATTAAACCGAGAAATACAAGACCGGTTGGAGCTTCAGGAGTTTGAAAGTGTGGAAGACATGCTCCACAAAGCGATCCTTATTGAACAACAAGTTAAGAGGAGAGGTTTCTCTAAGCCTGCCTACACACCAAAACCGGCCTATGCACCTAAGCCAAACTACCAAGACAAAGGTAAGTCTCCTCTTCCAGCAAATACCGAGTTTAAATCTAACCAACCTTCCCGTTTTGACAAAGGAAAAACCGTGGAATCCACGAGTAAAGCCAGAGACATCAGGTGTTTCAAGTGTCATGGACTAGGACACTATGCCAACAAGTGCCCAAATCAAAAGGTCATGATCTTACTTGACAATGGAGAAGTGGAATCCGAGGCTGAGGAGGAAGAAGACATTGGACCAATCTTTGACGAGGAAGAATCATATGATTATCCGACCCAAGGCAATCTTCTTGTGACCATGAGATCACTAAGTGTCCAACCCAAGACCAGTGACCAAGAACAGAGAGAGAATCTCTTTCATTCTCGTTGTCTTATCAATAATAAGGTTTGTTCTTTGATCATTGATGGTGGAAGTTGTACTAACGTCGCTAGTGATGTCCTTGTCAGGAAACTGGGGCTAGAAACAAGACCACATCCGAGACCATTTAAGCTAGAATGGTTAAATGAAGATGGAGTCCAGCACGTCAAAGAGCAGGTCACGGTTCCTATTACTATCGGCCGATATCAAGACGAGGTTGTATGCAATGTTTTGCCTATGGATGCAAGCCATATTCTCTTGGGCCGACCTTGGCAATTTGATAGAAAGGCAGTACATGATGGATACACAAACCGGCATATGTTTGAGCACCAAGGAAAAAAAATCACTCTTATACCTTTATCTCCAACCGAAGTACACCAGGACCAAGTACAGCTTAGGAAGAGCCGTTAGCTAGAGAAGCAGCCAGAACAGGTCGGGAACTCCAATCTTTATATCAAGCCAAGTCAGGTAAAGAAAACTTTGTTTTCTCGTCCATATCTTATCTTGCTTATCTATAAAGAAACACTAATGGCTTCTAACATCCCACCGGAACTGCCGAGTGAACTTAAGCCTCTTATGCACAGGTTTCAGGACGTGTTTCCAGAAGAAACTCCCAGTGGTCTACCTCCCATCCGTGGAATAGAACACCAAATCGATCTGGTACCGGGAGCCTCCTTACCAAACCGTCCAGCCTATCGCACCAACCCGGTTGCAAAGGAAAGTTGATGAACTAATGGACAAAGGCTACATCAGGGAAAGTCTAAGTCCCTGTGGGGTTCCAGTCTTACTCGTACGTAAGAAGGATGGAACTTGGAGAATGTGCGTGGACTGCCGAGCCATCAACAATATTACGGTTAAGTATCACCATCCCATTCCCCGTTTAGATAATATGTTGGATGAATTGCATGGTTCCAGGGTATTTTCTAAAATAGATCTTAGAAGTGGATACCATCAGATTAGAATGAAGAAAGGGGATGAATGGAAAACAGCTTTCAAAACTAAGCATGGACTTTATGAATGGCTTGTTATGCCGTTTGGCTTGACTAATGCTCCTAGCACCTTTATACGATTGATGAATCATGTTCTTAGAACATATATAGGTGAATTTGTTGTCGTTTACTTTGATGACATTTTGATCTATACTAAGAGCATGAATGAGCATGTTGGGCATTTAGAAAAAGTCTTAGAAGTGCTTAGGAAAGAATGTTTGTTTGCTAATGAAAAGAAATGTGTCCTTGGAGCAGATCACCTAGTTTTCTTGGGCTTTGTTGTAGGAGCTGATGGCATCCGCGTGGATGAAGAAAAAGTCAAAGCAATCAAAGACTGGCCCAGTCCTAAGACCGTGAGTGAAGTCCGGAGCTTCCATGGATTAGCTGGTTTCTATAGGAGATTTGTCCAGAACTTCAGCACCATCGCAGCCCCTCTTATTTAGGTCATTAAGAAGAACGTGGGGTTCAAATGGGAACGAGCTCAAGAAGATGCCTTCCAGGCCTTGAAAGGGAAGTTAACCCAAGCTCCCTTACTTGTTCTTCCCAATTTCATGAAAACCTTTGAAATAGAATGTGATGCATATGGTGTTGGTATAGGTGCTGTCCTGATGCAGGAAGGAAAACCATTAGCATACTTCAGTGAGAAACTCGGTGGGGCAACCCTGAATTACCTGACCTATGACAAGGAATTGTATGCTTTGGTCCGTGCCCTCCAAACTTGGCAACACTACCTGTGGCCCAATGAATTCGTCATACATACCGACCATCAATCCCTAAGGCATGACAAGGGCCAGCAAAAGCTCAACAAGAGACACACACGGTGGGTGGAATTTATTGAAACCTTCCCATATGTCATGAAGTACAAACAAGGTAAAGAGAACATAGTGGCCGACGCTCTATCTCGGAGGTATGTGCTTCTTTCTTCTCTTGGAACCAAGCTGTTGGAATTTGAGTTTATAAAAGATTTGTACGAGGCTGATACTGACTTTAGGGAACCATATCTTGCTTGTTCTAGACACGCTCATGGCAATTATTACCTTTCCAAAGGTTTCCTCTTCTTTGAAAATCGATTGTGTGTACCTCATTGCTCTTTAAGAGAAGTGTTTACCAGAGAAGCTCACGGAGGGGGATTAATGGGACATTTCGGACCAGCCAAGACTCTTAAGGTTCTCCAGGATCATTTCTATTGGCCAGAGCTAAAGAAAGATGTAGAGAGGATTTGTAGCCGATGTGTGACTTGCAAGGAGGCTAAGTCTAAAAACACAAACCAAGGTTTGTATTCTCCTTTACCGATTCCTAACCATCCCTGGACTGACCTTTCTATGGATTTTGTTTTGGGTTTACCTAAGTCTAAATCAGGTAGAGATTCCATCTTTGTTGTGGTAGATAGATTTTCTAAGATGGCACACTTCGTACCTTGTTTGAAAACGAATGATACCTCTCACATTGCTGACTTGTTCTTTAGAGAGGTTGTTAGACTTCATGGTATGCCTAGAACCATAGTTTCAGATCGTGATGCTAAGTTCTTAAGCTATTTCTGGAAAACCTTGTGGACCAAATTAGGTACTAAGTTGTTGTTTTCAACCACCTGTACCCCTCAGACCGATGGTCAAACAGAAGTAGTTAACAGAACCTTATCTGCCTTGCTTAGGTCGTTGGTTAAAAAGAACCTTAGGTCATGGGAGGAGCATTTGCCACACGTAGAGTTTGCATATAACCATTCAATGCATTCGGCTACTAAGCATTCACCTTTTGAAATTTTCTACGGCTTTATCCCATTATCTCCTCTTGATCTAATTCCTTTGCCTGTTGATGAAAGGATAAGTTTAGATGGCAAAAAGAAGGCCAAACTTGTTAAACAGGTTCATGAAAAGGTCCGAGCCACCATAGAAGCAAAGACAAGGCAATATGAAAAGTATGCCAACAAGCGTAGACGTAAGGTGGTGTTCCATCCAGGCGACCTTGTTTGGGTACATTTGAGGAAGGAAAGATTCCCAGAGGAAAGAAAGTCCAAGCTGATGCCAAGAAAAGATGGACCATTCACAGTGGTCAAGAGATTTCATGACAATGCCTATCAACTAGATCTTCAAGGTAAGTATGATATCTCTTCAAGCTTTAATGTATCTGACTTATCTCCTTTTGTTTCAGATGAACCAGACTTGTGGACAAGTCCTTTTCAAGAGGGGGAGAATGATAGATACCGGGGCACCGTACCGAGCCAAACATCCACGGATTGCTCGAAAGATGAGGAACAGCATGTACCTGAGCAGGACGGGCCGGGCAACCATGCTGAGGAGCAACCGGAAGGGACCAGAAGGAGCAATGCTCGTAAGGAAACCGAGGTTTATCGAGAGGAACCCAGTTCTGCCAGAGGAACAGGACGTCCGGATGCTACGGCCGTGTTCCGCATCGACCCTACTAGACCCGGAAGCAAGCTACGTTTGGATGACCGAGCTAGGGACCGAACCTCTCGGCACACTCGATCCTAATCTCGAGTCAAAGGTCATGAGGAAGCCAACGGTCAAGACAGAATCCAATTAGCCCGAGCCGATTCAGAGATAGAATGTGTTACCCCAGTTTCAGCCCGGTACGACCGTCCGGATATCGAGCCAACTTGGGAAGAAACGAGTTTCCATGATCAATTGGATTTTTCCACCGAGCAAAACTTGAGGCAGCGTGTTATGGGACTAAGGGAGATGTCGAACGTGGAAGTTTTCAAATGGCACGTACTGAACCAGTTTTGCCCCATGAAGATCTTGTTTGCTCCATCCGTGCACAAGAAACACCAAGCTAAACTCTCAGTAACTCAAGGGTCATCTTCACCAAACCGCGTGGAATGAAGTCTTCTTTGACCAGATCTGGATCTTAGTCTTCTTTATTTATTTTTAAGTCTTGAAACCACAAGAACTCATCGTTTTTCTATTTTCCTTTTTTCCTTTTCTTGCATGCGAATTCTATAAGCCTTTCTAGACACCATTTAAATAAGATATCGAGTTTTTATCATCTTTTCTTGAGAGGACATCTCATTGTTCTTCAAGAACATTTCGTTGGTTTGGCAAGGGTTACTTCCCAAACAACAAACCTCCTTGGATTCATTTTTAAGGGTTACTTACTTGAAACTTTGGAGTGGAGAATACCAAGAGCCTTCCGCATCTCTTGACGGTCTCCCTCGATCCACCAGTTTGATCCGTGAATGCTAGTAGCTGCGGATTCATTCATATCCAAACTACCATCAAAGAGCAACATCCTACCAAGGGATTCATTACGAAGGGTGCAACCTGATCCGGAATGCAGGAAGCGGCTGGACGATATTCGAGTTAGCTTATCTTTAGGAACGTTTGGTAGATTGGAAATACTACAGAGCGGAAACCGCGAAATAAGCTCGCTAACCCAGTAAACATCATCCAAGGAACAATGGTACGATTACATCTCGTGAACACAATACCAAACCGGCTCTGATATGAGATTATAAATGTGTATCACCAAAGAAAGGAGTTCATAGGTCGAACACACTGAAAGCTCCGAAACATCAAAGATAACGTCCAATGTTAACAACCATTCACAAACCCAAAAAGTATCTTCTATGATACTCTTGTCCGAAAGATCGGAATGCCCGGCAAAGCATCCCCTTCAAAACACCCAGGACTTAAGTTGATCAAAAAGTCCAAAAGAAACACAAATGATAATTCCGAAAAGATTTAAGTTAAATAAAAACGGATTAAAAAAACCCCCGAGAAACCAATAATACAACAAGGGTTTAAACGACCCAAAACAAATAACAGAACTACATATTACAAGGGCTGCTCTAATCAGAGCTAGCACCGAAACACTCATCCAGTAGTACCCCATCAAAGTTTGCATCAAGGCACGGAACGTAGTCAACCTCAATTGGGACGTCCGAAAGATCATGGAAAAAAGAAAGGAAAGGAAAGAAACAAGTGAAAACTCGGAGCTAGCCTCTTGGCGTGCGACCTACCTTCTCGATCCATCAATCCCGATAAAAACTTTAATTAAAGCTCATTGCCTCGACAAAATCCACCCCTCGAAGATTTATGGACCAAGAAGTCTGAACACTTATACGAAAGCTTATCCGAGGACAAAACCAGCTATTCAACTTCCTTTAGGAATAATTAGGCTAGCTGGAAACTCATACGAAGACACAAAACTCATTCGGAGACCCAAAAACTATGCACAGACCGCCCTTGGAATGTCCAGGCCGGAGCTTAGGCTGTCCAGCTCGCCCTTGGACTGTCCAGGCCGCCACTTGGTCTCTCTAGCTCGCCCTTGGACTCTCCAGGCTGCCACTTAGAGCCTCCTGGCTAGCCAGACCACTACTTAGAGTCTCCTTGCTCTCCAGGCCGCCGGTTTGCTTCTCTTTGTTCTCCAGGCTGCCAGTATGCTTCTCCTTGATAGCCAGGCCACCAGTTTGCCTCCCAGGCCACCAGTTTGGAGTCCATGACCTCCCAGGCCGCCAGTTTTGCTTCCCAGCTCGCCACTTACTCCCCTTGCTCAGGCTGCCACTTCTCCTATTGGCCAGGCCACCACATCTCCTCATGCTAACCAGGCCGCCAGTTTGGAGTTCATGACCTCCCAGGCCGCCAGTTTTGCTTCCCAGGCCGCCACTAAGGACTCCATGACCTCTCAGGCCGCCAGTTCACCTCCCAGGCTGCCAGTTTGGACTCCATGACCTCTCAGGTCGCCTGTTTGCCTCCCAAGCCGGAAGTTTGGAGTCCATGACCTCCCAGGCCGCCAGTTTTGCTTCCCAGCTTGCCACTTCTCCTCATGTTAACAAGGCTGCCACTTCCTCCCCTTTATCAGGCCACCACTTCTCCTATTGGCCAGGCCGCCACTTCTCCTCATGCTAAACAGGCCGCCACTTCGTCCCTTGACCAGCCCGCAGCTTCCTCTTCACGCTAACCAGGCCACCATTTCCCCTTGCTCGTACCAGCCCGCCACTTAGTTCCAAGACCAGCTTGCCACTTGACTTTAAGCTCGCCATTTGTCCCTTCTAAAAGAAATGGGCGGGCTGAAAGTACATACAAAAAAAAACGGGTGGGCTGAAAGTTCATACGGAAGAAACGGGCGGGCTGAAAGTTCATACAGAAGAAACGGGCGGGCTGAAAGTTCATACGAAAGAAACGAGCGGGCTGAAAGTTAGCATGCGAGCATAAAGCTTTAATCGCTTCGTTCGGAACACTGTTCATCCGTAAATATCCACAAAACACTATTCACAAAACACTGTTCACGAACCGGATACGAAGTCTGAGAACGAAGATTCGGTTTAAGGTAACTCGGTCTCGGTACACTGTTCACGAAGTACTGTTCATGGTACGGTTCACGTACCGATCCAGAAACCGGGAGAAGAGTGCAAGCAAGGTGGAAGACCAAAATCAGGGCGAACCAAACCAAACCGGAGGCGGGCTGGATCTAAACCAGACCAAGTGGCGACCTGCTAAGGATTTGGGACGCGGATCAGACCCAATATCTATCTAAGTCGGCGGATGGCAAAGTAAAAGGCGTCTGACATCGCTAATAAGCTTCTTCAGCACTATAGGTTGCCCACTATATATATGATAGCTTGTATTAGGTTTAAATCCATCAAATTCCAAGTATTAGACTTTTCGTATTGTAAGACATTAAGCTTTTACGAATTTTCTTGTACTTTGGCAAAAAAATCAATTAATAAAATAAACTTTTGATCTTGGTCCTTGAGTTTTTTTTTTTAAATTAGGATTTTTGAGCCCCATTTATTATAAATTTTGATTGTGTGTGTTTTGACTCTCACAAACTGGATCGAGACAAGACCAAACGACGGAGTGCTGAGAAGTTGGGTTGTGGATCAAGTCTAAGCCCGTAAGAAAATATCTAAGTCGGTGAACTTCTACACTTGGCAACATCCCACATCGCTAGCAGCACTTCTCAGCATCCCAAGACGTTTCATATATATAGGATAGCATTTACTAGGTTATGGATCATCTCTGAATACTTAGGATTTTCGTATTGTAAGACTTTACAGCAAATTTTTTTTGTACTCTTTCAAAAGATCATTCAATAAAACTAAAGTTTCATTCTTGGTCCTCGAGTTCTTATAAAATAAGATTTTTGATCTCTATTTATTATAAGTTTTGATTGTGTGAGTTTCGGCTCTCACAATTGTAGAGGTAATTATGGATGATTTCTTGGTGTATGGCCCCCTCTTTTGATGTTTATCTTTCTAACCTATGCAGGGTGCTAAAACGGTGTGAAGAAACCAACCTAGTATTAAACTGGGGAAATACCATTTCATGGTAAGAGAAAGGATAGTGCTTGGACATAAGATTTTTGAGAAGGGAATTTGAAGTTCACAAGACAAAGATAGAAATTATGGTGCACTTAAAACCACCACCACACAGTCAAGGAGATAACAATCTTCTTAGCCCATGCCGGATTTTATAGAAGGTTCATTAAAAATTTTTTGAAGATAGTTAGGAAGGCCCGATTGATTTTTTATCATTTATAAGGACATTTATTTTATAAGGAAATTGTGTTTAGTTATATATATATTAATCTACTATCTACTATATATATAAACATGAATATCCAAGTAGCTAGATTCGTATTTCAAAATATAATAATCTAAAAAGTCTCCCTTGTTTGGGCTCAGAATCTTCTGTTTGTAACAGAGGCTTTGGTTTCGTCCTGGTTTAAAACAATTTGAGTTTCTCACTGCCTATCTTGCTTCAGCTAGTGTATACTTTTGGGTTTTTGGTGTCCTGTTCATCGAATCTAGGGTTTGTGTTCTTCCCGAGTACTGTTCATCCTCTTTCGTTCTCGTTTTTCTGGGCTTTAATTTGAGAGGTTGACTTAGTGTGGGGTTTCAGCAAGAAGTATGTCGTCGTCTATTGACAAAGCCCTTTTAGCGATGTCTATTGAAGAAGAGGATTTGCCGTTCGATCTTCCAGATTTACCAGAATATTGCTCTAGCGAAAATAACATACTCAGTGTTATTGGGAGGCTGTTGAATCCAGAGTGCTAAAATATGTCAAAGCTTATTCTGGATATGCCTAGAAAATGGTAAATTTATGACAGGGTGCGTGGAGTGGCTCTGTCTAAAGAACGCTTTCAGTTCATCTTCAAATACGAACGGATTTGGAAGAAATCATTAGGAAAAGAGTTCAATCGTTCAATCAATTGACTCTCGCGATTGAAAGATGGGTGGAAAGGCCTCCTCCAGATTTCCTTCAACATCTCCATATTTGGGTGCAGATGCGGAACATTCCGGTAAACTATTACACTTTGGCCTCTATTACAGCTCTGGGAGAGTTCGCAGGTCAGGTTGTAGAGGTGGAATTTGATCCGCCAAAATCGCAGAACAAGGAGTATGTACGAGTTAAAGTCAAATTTGACATTTCTAAACCTCTAAGATTATCGAAAGTGGTAAATTTACTGTCTGGTGAGGTGGCTACTATCCGTTATGATTATGAAAACATACAGAAGAGATGTTACAAGTGCCAACGTCTCACTCATGAAAGAGAAAAATGTACTTTGCTTAGGAAAGTAGATGAAAAGGAGAGTAGAGAGCTAGTGAATGATGTGGGGATTAAATTGCCTCAGATTCCAATTATTTCGTCCTCAGATCCATTGTTTGGTGTCCTAGCGGAGGAGCAAGTCGGTGTGAATCCTATGACAGGCAGACCGAAAATTGCACCAGAAGTTTTGGAAGGTATGAGGCAATATCTACTAGTTGCAAATGGGCCTGAAAGATTTATTCGAGAGGTAAGAGTAAAAAGCTCTGTTCGTGAAGCTGAAATCGACCCTATCACCCAAAAATCAGTGTTGAGTCTTAAGCCGATCCCTGTTATCTCGAGATCAATAGACAAAGGAAAGGGTAGAATTTTTAATTTTGAACAGCAAGAAAAAATTTCAAAGATGGAAGAAATCCAGATGAACAGGGATAAACTGATGTACTCGGCTATGCATGCTGGAAATGAGTCTGAGTTAAGGAGAAAGACGGATGTATTCAATGACAGGATGTCTCTAGATGGTTTCGTGAAAGGTTTCTCTGCAAATCCGATGGGTTCTACGGTTTATATGATCGGCTCTGCAGGAGTTAGTTCATCCGGGACCAATCGGAGAAAAACTAAACAAAGGCTTAGACCAAAGAAGAGCATCCGAAAATTAAAGAAAGACAAGTGTGAAGGGAGAAAAGAAGACATTACTTTGAAAGAGGGAGTACAAAAAGGAGCTGTCGTTAAATGAAAGATGGAAGAAGAATCAGGTGGACAGATTAAAGTCGCTAGGCGCAAAAAATATGAGATGGTCCCAAAGGAGGGACCGTCCAATATCTAATGGCCATGCTCAGTTGGAATTGCCAAAGATTGGGACGGTCCCATGATTTGGTGATTCCGAGGCTCAAGGAAATGCGTAAAGAACATTTCCCTGAGATCCTGTTCTTGATGGAAACAATGCACAAGAAAGATGTTTTAGTGGATTTGCAAGTGTGGTTGGGGTATGATAGGATTTATACAGTGAATCCTATTGGTAGAGGCGGAGGGTTGGCTCTTTTTTGGAAGAACAATGTGGATATTGAGTTCAACCATGTAAATAAAAATTTGCTGGACTTTCATGTACAGTTTGGAGCAGTTGGTTTTTTTCTGTCATGTATATATGGGGATCCCTATAAGAAACACAGAGATGCAGGATGGGAAAGATTGAAAAGGATCGGGAATACAAGGAAAGAACCATGGGGAATGATGGGGGATTTCAATGATATTTTGTGTAACGAGGAAAAAGTGGGAGGACCTAGAAGAAGTGAAAATTCTTTCCTTGAATTCAATCTGCTGATCCAGGTTTGTCAGATGGTGGAGCTTCCATCTTATGGAAATGAATTCTCGTGGGGTGGAATGAGAAATAAAATGTGGATTCAAAGCAGGCTTGACAGATGTTTTGGAAACAACGCTTGGTTTAAATTGTTCCCAGGTTCTAATCAATCTTTTTTGGAAAAACGGGGATCTGATCATAGACCGGTTCTGGTGAAACTGTTGGCGTCTCAAGAAGTTTATAGAGGCAGCTTCAGATTTGATAAATGGTTTTTGCATCAACCGGCTGTGAAAGAAGCGATTGTTGAAGTCTGGAAAAAAACTGATCCGATCTTTGAAATTTCTGTAGCTGACAAGTTAAGAGGCTGTAGGAGAGCTTTAAGCAAATGGAAAAAAACCAACAATACAAATTCCAGAAGCAGTATTATTCGGTATCAAAGGGATCTTGAGTTTGAACAATCTTCAGTTTTTCCTGATGGTTTGAAAGTGGATTGTATAAAGAAAAATCTGATGCGAGCGTATAAAGATGAAGAAGAATTTTGGAGTAAAAAAAAGAAAGGAAAAGTGGTTGAAAGAAGGATATGGTAATACTAAGTGTTACCATGCTGCAGTAAAAGCAAATAGATCCAAGAAGAGGATTGAAAAATTGGTGGATGCGGAAGGAGTCATTCAAAAGTCTGAAGCATCAAAAGGAAACATTGCTGCTGCTTATTTTACGAATCTTTTTAAATCCTCAGATCCAAAGGATTTTGCAAGTATATTCCATGATTTTCAGCCTCGGGTTTCGGTGGGGATGAATGAAGCCCTCTTAAAAGTTGTTTCAGAGGAGGAAGTCAAAGAAGTTTTGTTCTCTATCAAACCGGGTAGTGCCCCAGGTCCTGATGGTATAACAGGTCTGTTCTTTCAAAGATATTGGGATGTTGTAGGGAAACAAGTGACAGAAGAGGTTCAAAGGTTTTTCTCAAAAGGTTTTTTCCCTAAAGAATGGAACTATACTCATTTATGTCTGTTGCCAAAGATTATTGACCCTTCCCTTATGTCGGATCTCAGACCGATAAGCCTTTGCTCGGTCCTTTATAAGGTGATTTCAAAGATAATGGTGACAAGAATGAAACCGTTGTTAGATGTGTTGGTCTCGCCGAATCAGTCAGCTTTTGTGGCGCAAAGGTTGATATCAGATAATATCTTAATTGCTCATCAAGTGGTACACTATCTGCGTTCCCATCCAAGGATTTCAAGAGAGTATATGGCAATCAAATCTGATATGTCAAAGGCCTACGATAGGGTGGAGTGGAACTATTTGAGTACATTATTGAAAGCTTTGGGTTTTGACCAGAAGTGGATCGATTTGATCATGTTTAGTGTTTCCACAGTCACTTTTTCTGTTCTGATCAACAATCAACCATTTGGAATGATCACCCCTTCGAGAGGTTTGAGACAAGGAGACCCGCTCTCTTCTTTCTTATTTATTTTGTGCACAGAAGGTTTGACACATTTACTCAACCGGGCTGAAAATCAAGGTCTCATTCAAGGTATTCAGTACTCCCTTTCTGGACCCTCGGTGCATCATCTGTTATTCGCTGATGACAGTTTCTTCATCATTAAAGCAATGGAAGATCAATGTGAGGCTTTGAATCAGATTTGATTTTGTATGAAGAAGCCACGGGGCAGTAAATTAACCTTGTGAAGTCTTGTATTACCTTTGGAGCGAAAGTGCAACAGGAAGAGAAAATGAAGATTAAGGAAATCTCGGGTATTGATAAAGAAGGTGGATCAGGAACCTATTTGGGTTTACCAGAATGTTTTTCGGGGAGTAAAACTGAAATGGTGGTTTTCATTTATCAAAGGTTAAAAGAAAGGCTTTCAGGATGGTTCACAAGAACTCTCTCACAAGGTGGGAAAGATACTCTTCTCAAAGCCGTCGCTTTAGCTATGCCTGTTTACACAATGTCTTGTTTTCAGTTAACAATGGAGATGTGTAACAAGATTTCCTCAGCTATGGCGGATTTTTTGTGGAATTCTCTTGAACACAAACAGAAAATTCACTGGGTAAGCTGGGAACGTATGTGTCTTTTCAAGGAAGATGGTGGTCTGGGATTTAGGGACATTCATGCTTTCAATCAAGCTTTATTGGGTAAGCAGGCTTGGAGACTTTTACTATACCCAGAAAGTCTTTTTGCCAGATTCTATAAAAGTAGATTTTTTGATCAGTGTGCTTTCCTTGAGGCAGAGATGGGATCCCGACCTTCATATGGGTGGAGAAGCATCCTTCATATGGGTGGAGAAGCATCCTCTTTGGAGCAAAGGGCTTCAAAGAATGGTTGGTAATGGAGCTTCTATCAGAGTTTGGATTGATCCATGGATAGCGGATGAGGAAATGAGAAGACCTTGGGTAAAGAAACTACTCTTATGATCTGATGTTAATGGTTCCAGATTTAATTGATCCTCAATGGAAGGATTGGAGAATTGATAAGCTTCAGGAACTGTTCTTACCCGGGGATGTAGCATTAATTTGCTCCAGGAAGCCAGTAGTAATGCTGCATGATTTTTGGTCATGGAGATTTAATCGAAGTGGGGAGTATTCAGTCAAGTCAGGGTATTGGCTAGCAAATAAGGAGAGATTGAAAGAAACGTTAGGACAGACGCAAGTGAGACCCTCTCTAAATGATCTACGTGTCAAAGTGTGGGATCTATTTACTTCTCCGAAATTGGAAGTATTTTTGTTGAAAGCATTGTCAGGAGCTCTTCCTGTGGTTGATCTAATTACTAGAAGAGGAATGCAAAAGGATTCAAGGTGTCAGGTGTGTGGTAGAGAGGGTGAATCTATTAATCATGTGCTTTTCTCTTGTTCTTTAGCGAGACAAATTTGGGCACTATCTGGTTACCCTTGTCCCAAAAGTGGATTCAGTGATGATTCGATTTTTGAAAATTTCCATTTTCTATTCTCAAATTTAAAGTTCAATCACATACCCCTTCGGTTGTGCAATGCTTTTCCTTGGATTATGTGGTTTCTTTGGAAGAATAGGAATAGTTTGATGTTCTATGGAAAGGTTTTCTTGGCGAGTGATATTGTATCGAAAATATTCAAAGAAGTTGAAGAGTGGTTTCTGGCTCAAGAAATTGATAGAGAGCGGGACCAAAATGTCAGTCAGGTTTTGTTGAGGGGAAAGAAGAAATGGTGTTGTCCTCCTAAGCATTGGTTGAAGTGTAATATTGGAGTCTCTTGGTCGAATGGTTCTGCGACTGCAGGAGGGGCGTGGGTGGTAAGAGATTTCAGGGGTAAAGTCCCTTTGCACAGTAGAAGAGCTTTTACTAATATAAAGTCTATGGAAGAAGCTAAAAGAATTGTTACTCTGTGGGCAGTTGAAAGCATGACTAGTCATAGATTGAACAATATAATTTTTTGTTTGGATTTTGTGGAATTGGTGGGAGCTGTGCAAAGACCGCAGGCCTGGCTTTCTTTTCTTCATATTGGGGCTGAAGTTTTAATGGCAATTAAATGTATTAGCTTTTGGCAGGTTTGTCAGGAAGATAAAGAGGCGAACAGAGGGGCCTCACTCATTTTTCAAAGTGTCACTGCAGAGAGTCGACTGAATTCTTACGTCGCGTCTGGGTACCTTGTCTGGTTGAAGGATTTGTTTGAAAATGAGAGTATCTTGCCCTCTTCGTAATTTGTCTTTGTAATTGGTTTTATTTTAAATAGTAGTTTTTAGAACGATGGTAACTGCCCTGGTTTTGTGGCTTAGCTGTTGGTATCTTGTTGCTGTAGCTTTTTGTGGATGAAGATATCCCGTGCAGATGCCTTTTCTTTTTGTGTTTTGGCTAGGGGTTTAAATATTTCGGTGACTTTGTTGCGTAGGGTTGTAAAGTGCTGGCTTTAAAGTAATGAAATATTCAGATGTCAAAAAAAAAAATATAAACATGAATACCTCTCCATCTTTGTGACACGTCGACAAAGAAGAAAGAGACACGTGTCCTCTATATTAATTTTTAAAAACACTAATAATCGTAAAGTACTTTATCTCACTCCTTTCCGTGGACCATGAGCTAAAATGCGGAACAATGGCTGAGATACCCTCGTCAACCAAACATTAATCTCATTTTGGTTCATTGTTAATGGCGTTCCCATTCGGTATGGTCTTAGGGAACACGCTCTCATCTCTGGTTTGAACTGTCGCAGCTATCCTCGGGACTATGACCAATTGGGTAGTATGGAGTTCGTGGAGAGACACTTTAAGGCGGGAGCTAGTATTAGATATGCCGAAGTGAAAGAAAAACTATTGTCAATGAGATATTCTGAAGATCGGTTGAAGATGGCTGTCCTCTTCTTTTTATCAAGTGTGATTATTGGACAGTCGAAGACAGGACCCGATGCTCCTTCTGTGGAGCCCTTCTTTCTCAGAGCTGTGAATGATCTTAATTTGTGCAAGACATTTCCCTGGGGGAGATTGTCTTTTGATAACAATATGAGAGAGATCGAACACACTTTGGATCATTTTGGAGGAGAAGTTTGCGGGTCAAATTGGGCTTATCCAAGTTTTTGCATTCCTTTGGAGGTAAATATGAATAAATGTATTTGTCAGTATTACTTGTATTTCGTTATATTTGAAGCTAACTCAAATTATATCTTTGGTTTGTAGCTTTTATCGTTTGAGGCAATCTCATCACTGAGGAAGAAATTCCGAGAAGATGTTCCAACTGCGAAGAAGACGTGAACAGGTGATAGAGAAAGAGGCAGAGCATGAGGTAGAAAAAGAGGCAGAGCAGGAGGAAGAGGAAGCCGAGAAAGAGGAAGAGGTAAATACCGTTTTAAATAATTGTGAAACTAGGTAATACTAAATATAGTAACTTATACAAAATAATACTGATTATGTTTTGCAGGAGAAGTTGAATAAAGCAAAAAAAGTGAAGGGTTTAAAGAGAAAAGTGGGTACCACTCTCACGCATGGGAGGAGAAAGAGGACCAGAAAAGTTTCCCAACTAGAGGCAGAGAAGGAGACAGATAAGGAGACAGAACAAGAGACAGAGCAGGAGGTAGAGGCAGAGAAGGAGGCAGAAAAGGAGGCAGAGCAGGAAATAGAGAAGGAGACTGAGCAGGAGGTAGAGGCAGAGAAGGAGGCAGAACAAGAGACAGAGCAGGAGGTAGAGGCAGAGAAGGAGGCAGAGCAGGAAATAGAGAAGGAGACAGAGCAGGAGGTAGAGGCAGAGAAGGAGGCAGAAAAGGAGGTAGAGCAGGAGATAGAGAAGGAGACAGAGCAGGAGACAGAGCAGGAAGCCGAGAAGGAGGAGGAAGCAGTGAAGAACGCAGAGAAGAAGGAGGAGGAAGAGGTAAATACCGTTTTAAATAACTGTGATACTAGGTAATACTAAGATATAGTAACTAACTAATACAAAATAATATTGGAAATTTAAAGAAAGCAAAAAGGATAAAGTGGTTAGCCCTGTCACGTATGGGAGGAGAAAGAGGACCAGAAAAGTTTACCAACTAGAGGCAGATAAGGAGCAGGAGCAGGAGGCAGATAAGGAGGCAGAGAAGGAGCAGGAGCAGGAGGCAGAGAAGGAGCAGGGGGACGACGCAGAGCAGGACGCAGACACAGAAGAGGTAAATACCGTTTTTAAAAAAATTGTGATATTTGGTAATGCTAGGTAATATTAAATAATAGTGGTTGTGTTTTACAGGGGAACGAAGGAGAAGAGGACGATTCTCCATTATCACTGGAGAGGTGTAGCACTGTGAGAGTTAAAGACGGGAAAAGAGTAAAGGAAGTGAAGCGTACCCCTGTCTCGTATGGGAGGAGGAAGAGGACCAGAAAATTTTCTCAACATGTGTTACCTCCATACACAGAGGAAAAAGGGCAAGAAGTTCAGTAAGAAGTGAACTATGCTGTGCTATGTGTTGTGTTTTCCATTTTAAAACTATGCTATGGTATGATGTTTTGTGTTTCCATTTTAAAACAATGCTATGTTACAAGGACAATACTATGTTATAAACTATGATATGTTTGTGTTTTAAAACAGTGGTAAGTTATGTTATAAATTATGTTTTGAAACAACGATAAGCATTAAACTCCCAGAACATGAAACATTAAACATGAAATATTAAACAGAACATTAAACATAGACAAAACACCACAATTTCAGCTCGATTAAACATTGTCTCGACCAGCAAGAATCTTCTTCAGCTCCGCAATTTCCTCACGCATTTTTGATAGCTCGTATCGAATGGTACCGATTCCTGAAACCTCTCTTTCTGCTCGCGAAGCTCAGTATGTAACATTTCAAGTTCCTCTTCGACACCATTGAGCCAGAATTTCCTTATGTGTAGGCCGTCATTCTGCACATAAAAAGATATTAATAAGGACACATATTCAACTAACCTAAGGGCGAAAGGACTCACCTCATACGCTTTGCAGGTAAAATATCTCTTTGCGGCGTCGGGTTCAGTTGAGGTTTCAACAACCTCACGAATTATTTTCTCTCCACAAGGACAACGTCTCCTAATGCCATAGTCAGCATAAGGGATCCACTCTAATCTCTCCATTAACTTCTTGTTCCTCTTGTCCGAACGGTAGTTGGGGTCTAGGAGATCCATTACGTAGATCTACAAAGCGTAAGCAATTTAAAATTTGACAGCAAACCCAGAATAAAGCGTAAGCAATTCCAAATTTGACAACAAATCCAGAATACACTTACTTTCAGATATGAGAGGACAGTTTGGATAGATGAGAAAACGAGGCACTGCCCGAATATGGACAGTGTGGGAAGTGTGGGGAGAGAGGGAAACCTAAGGAGGGGGAGGGAAACCTGAATAATAAAATGGGAGGGAAAGGGAGGAAAACCTGAATAATAAAATGGGAGGGAAAGGGAGGGAAACCTGAATAATAAAATGGGAGAGAAGGGGAGGGAAAATGAGAAAAATTCTGAAAACCCTAGATTTTTGGGATTTTTGTGAAACCACATAAAAATTAGAGGACCACTTGTGTAAAATGGATACACGTGCGCCGTCATGTGTACACGTGCGCCGTTTTTTGCTTACGTGGACGCCGCCAAAATTACACTTAGTTCTTCCCAGTTTTGTAGTTATACCAATTTGTAAATAGTTATACTTTTCGGTGTTTTGAAGTTTAATTAGTTGTACAGTACCACAAATATTAAATTTGTAGTTTAACAGATGTTTTTAGTCAATACTTTCACAATTCTGAGGTTTTTTTTATGTATTAACATGTTTTAAAAACCATTTTCTGTACGTTTGGCTTCCTAATGTGATTAGTCTTAAGAAAGTGTTTATAGAAGTGTAAGGTATTGTTTCTATAAATATGCTAATAATGAACTATATAATTTAATATATATATATATAATTTGTTAATAAAAAGAAATGAAATTATAACCATGTAAGAAGAATTTCTTAATAAAAATAAATGAAAATATATATATATTTGTTATAAAATATATATATAATATATATTTCAGATATATAAAAAAACATAAACAATAATATAAGAATATATATATATATATTTAATATATTAAACCGAGTATTTCAAAGTTACACCAATTATACATAATATTTCAAAGTTACACCACTTATACATAATATTTCAAAGTTACAAACAAGAAGACGAAATACAAAGATAAACTAAGCATCACTACCACTTTGAAAATATGCATACATCCCTGATAGTCCTCTACCTCTCCCTCTCCCTCTCCCTCTCCCCCTCCCTCGGTGTTCTCCAGCTGATGGGAACCTTCTTTCTTGATTTCTTCCAGTCTTCTTGACCAACTCCGGTGGAAAGACACACAAATTTTGTATATGCTCAGGAACAATCCAATCAGACTTATGAGGTACTGGATAAATCGTCCTGAAATACGCCAATGACCATACCTCCATCGAATAATAGTTGGAGCAAAACTCTTGGAGATGGAGATCCGTCTCTGTCTCCCCACTCATGAAGATGGCAGCAGTAATTGCATGCACACATGGGTATCTATCTATATCAAAGTGCCTGCAACTGCAAGTTTTCCTTCTCATATCAACCAAATAAGACTTGCCATCACGTCCAATGACGCTGTATTCACGAAAGAAGCCGTTCAACTCATGAACCGTCAATTTCTTTGCTTCAGGTGATATTTTATGGAGTTCTTTCTCCACATACGGCACAAGCTTCTGTGTGTTTGATCCTGCAGCAGTGTTTCTATGCTTGTTAAACCATTCAGCCATTTTTTCAACTATCACATCAATCATTGGTAACAGCGAGTATTTTCTAGCCTTCCTTAAAACACCATTAATAGATTCAACAATATTGGAGGTGTCTATGTTGTATCTTTCTCCTGGAAAATAACATCTCGCCCATTTCTCGACAGCAACACTATTGTCCAGATACTCTGCTGCAGCAGGATACTTGGTTCTAAAAGCAGCATAAAGAGTCAAGAACTCACTCTCTGTATAGGCATGAGCACATTCCTTGAATTTATGTACACATGTATCTTTGTTGACGTAATAAACGCTTCCTTTCACGTTTTGAGACAAATGTTGTATACAATACCCATGCTCAGATAACGGGAACACCGCAGCCATCGACTTGATGAGGCTAGGGTTTCTATCAGAAAGAAACACCATTCCAGGATCATCCGGTATTACTGATTTCAACCTATTCAAGAACCACATCCAGCTAGCCTCTTTCTCACCGTCAACTATACCAAAAGCAATTGGATAATGATGATGATTAGGATCTTGAGCTGTAGCAATAATTAAAACACCACCATAACTAGTCTTAAGGTGGGTTCCATACACTACAATGACTTTTCTCATGGCTTGAAATCCCTCAATGGGAGCTCCCAGAGCAAAGAATAGATACTTAAACTTTTTCCCCTCATCCAATTCCACATAAGTCCGTGTACCAGGATTCATCAACTCTAGCATGTACATATAACAATACAACATTTGGTAACTCTCCTCTGGACTTCCCCACACATCATTCACAGCTTGTTGTCTTCCCCTCAACGCAGTAGAGTATGATACTTTAACACCAAGTCTCCCTTGAACCATCCCAATCAAATTTTTTGGAGTAGGAGTGTCGAATTGCCCCGGATAATCTTCATGTAAAACAGATGCAACTAATCGTGGTGTGTCTTTCCTTCTATTTCGGCTTGTAACTGAAGTAGCTCTAGAGCATGTATGCATATTGTTGTAAGTTCTAACGGTGAAACTATCTGAATTCATAAGCTTTGCAGCTCGTAATGACCACTTGCAACCAGCTTTAGCTTCACGACATTTTACCACATATCGCTTTCTGTCAGACTTGATTGTTTCAACCTCAAAACAATTCTGATGTGAAGCTTTATGAACTAAATCTTGCACTGTCTCTTTACTTCGAAATTCTTGGCCTATGGTCATATCAATACCATCTTCCCAACCAGTATTTACACTCGATTCTTCTTCTATACCAGCTGGAACCTCATCTTCCAAGTCAGTATTACCAAGTTCTTCCCTTGAAACATTTCTTCCTTCATACTCTTCCGATCCTTCGCCAATGTAGAAAGTAACCATATCATCATTACCATCTCTATCTTCATCACAATCTCTACCATCATTAACATCTCTACCAAACAACTCTTCATTACTTATACCATTACCACTTTCATCATCATTTTCTTGCCCAATTCCCTGGTTTTCATCAACCTCTTTCACAATCTCCACATGCAACACACTTATACATGTTTGGTTATTAACTTACATTAGGTAGCCAGGAACTTCATCATCATTCCGGATATATGATGGTTTCTTAGGATCCACTACCAATGGAAAGTAACTAACTTTCAGTTGTGTCATTGCTTCATCTTTCTTAATCTTTGTGCAAATTCCCTCAACTAACCAATCATATGTGACTTCCTCAACAGATGTCTTTATCACTAAAGTGTGAATTTCATCTTCTCCTAAGATCCATCTAATCTCTTCACCGTCCTTTCCATAACATCCCCCATAATCAAAACAAATAACAGTGTATCTACCATTATTCATTTCCCCTGTACAAGAATAAAAAATACCATTAGCATATGTCTCAATCATATGAGTTCTCTCTGTAATACAACTTAGTTATACCAGTTCGTTTATGTAATACTGGTTCTATCAGTAATACCAGTTTTCGAATTACACTCAGTAATACCAATTGCACTAACTAATGTAATACCAGTTGCGGTTCAGTAATACTCAGTTCGTCTAGCCAGAAATTTTCTTTCCATCTGCCAAACTACTATGATTTACTACAATTCAGAATGATTCGATACGCATTTAACCATTATAATTGCTCTTCTTTAACATGTAATCACCTTTCCAATCAACTTACCAAATAATTTCAATTATCAAATAATCCAAAAAAAAAGAGTAAAACTCCATCTTGTTATCTAAGAGGAATGTAACACTCTCCTAAACACGATTTTACTAAGATTAAAAGCGCAGAATCATAACCGCAGCAAAAACACTCACCTTTCGAAGAATTCCTTAAACGTTGGAGAAGCTGGAGAATAATGGTGGAAGCTGTCTGTTTTTGGGAGACATGGAGGAAGAGGACGAAGGTGGAGACAAAAGAGAGATTCACTTTGTGGGACCCAGTGACAGTTGAATTTGTTGTTGAGAGTAGTAAATGAGATTAGGTAATTTTTAATGTTTGTCGTCATGTCCATTTAATTTATTAATGCGATTTCGATTTAATTAATTGTTAAAAGCGAGAGGGTAAAAGTGAGAACAAAATAGCAGAGGGTAGTGAGATTAGCAAAGGGGTAGTGAGATTGTTTTTAAATATTTAATGGTATCTCAGCCTTTCACCCCTAAAATGCCCTTTTGGCTTCTAAAAAAATATGTATACCCCTCTCTTAATCTCCCTACCCCCTTCTTATTTTTTTGTCAATCTTACCCTCTTTTTTTTTTTTTTTTTTCTATTTTCATTTTTTTTTCCTTTCTTTTCTCTCTCTTTTTCGACAGGTTTCTCTTCCCTCCAAATTTTTCTACATTTTGGACAATCTCTTCCCTCCATTCCATTTTCTTTTCATATATTAATATTATATTATTAATATATTCTATTAATAAATTCTAATTAGATGAATCATAAATAAACAATTTTATTTATTTCCAAACAATAGTTTATGTCATCTTTTACCATTAAAAATTTCAAACTTTAAATTTAAAATAGGTTTTTTGCCTGTTTCTACTATTTTATTGTGCGCGATTGATTTTTCTGTGTAAATCAATATTTATTTTAAATTTTATAATCTTGATGATCAATTTAAAAAAAACTTGCAAAATAGATCTGTTTATCATAAAGAGATTCACTGCTATTACTGGATCGTTGGACTAATTTTATAATATTTTTATAACTATCGAAAAAAATTTATAATAGTTTTCTGTGTAAATCAATATATATTTTAAGATTTTTTGTATTTTTATTGAATCGCTGGACTTTTATTTTCTAAGTTTGGGCCTTATAATAGTAACAAATTCAAATATCTGGTCACTAGATACAAAAAGTCTTATTTTTACTAAATTATCTTACACTTATATGGTTAATGTGTAAATACTAACATCATTGTCATGTGAAACAAACAAATTTAATATTTTAAGACATGAAAGTATGGTAAATAGTTTTTAATTACCTAATGTCTTTAGTACAACTACAAAAATTTAGATTTTAATATAGTATAACTAAATACACGTAAAAACTATCAAAATATAACTATGTATATGTTAGTATTACTATAAACTCCAGTATAACTATGTGAAAATTATATAACTATGACCTATTATGTACCACTGGTGTAACTGATTGTATTATGAACCCATATTCGTTCTTTTCTAATATATTAACTGGTATAAATGATATATAACTAAGTATTTTATAGAGAACTAGGTATTACTAGTATGACTAAGTATTTTTGAGACAACTAGTATATCCGGAATAACTATATGGTTTGGATACAACTGGTACGACAAATATAACTAAGGGTATCTTGGACAATTAGTATAACTGGAATAACTAAGTGGTTTTCGGACACTTTGTAATAGATAATTTTAATTTTATTAGGCCACATATTTAACACATGCACCTATTAAAAATAAATATTAAAAGATGTTTAGTTTTATAAAACTTTTAAATTTGACCAACTAAAATTTAAAAAATTTGTCATTTTAACCAAAGTAACATTATGCTTACATGGTTAATGGCCCAATATTAACCTCATTCTTAGGGTTTTCATATAAATTATGCATTTTCAACATTTTCATTGTATGAAAATATGTTAAATGTGTTTTAGTGTTCTAATATCCTAAGTTCTACTACAAAAAATTAGGGTTTCACTCGGTTTAACTAAATAAACTTATAAATTGCCAAAATACAACTATGTGTAAGTTAGTATTACTATAAACTCCAGTACTACTATGTGACCATCTTGTACAACTGGGTATGACTAGTATGACTAAGTGTTGTTGGACGACTAGTATGACTAAGTGTTGTTGGGACGACTAGTATAACTGATATAACTATACGGTTTTCAGAAACATTATAATATGTGATTTTAGTTTTATTAAGCCACATATTTAACACATGCAATTACTAATACTAAATCTTAAAAACTATTTAGTAATGTTTAGTTTTATGAAACCTTTAAATTTGATAAACAAAAATTTACAAAACTTGTCATTTTAACCAAAGTAACCTTATACTTTATAAGGTTAATGGTGCAATATTATCCTTATTGTTAGATTTTTCAAACAAATTTTGTATTTTCGACATTTTCATTGTATGAAAATATGTTAAAAATATGTTTATGTTTAAATATCCTAAGTTTAACTACAAAAAAGTAGAGTTTCAATCGGTTTAACTAAATAAACCTATAAACTGCCAAAATACAACTATGTGTAAGTTAGTATTACTACAAACTCCAGTACAACTATGTCAAAAATTTATTTATTTTTTTTAAATGACGGCGCCATGTTTTAAATTATGTAGTTTTTTATTATTATTAATATTAAACACGTATTAAATGTGATATTCTTGTAGTTTTATTGTTTACTCATAGTAATACCTAAGCCATCCAGTAATACAAAACATTTTTTAATGCTAGTAATACCTTATAAAAGTCAAGTACATACCTATTCCAATCATCCAAAAAACATGCAAAAGATGATTCAAATATCCAAAAACATAGAAATCATGTCTCAAAAAAGTGTCAAGTTTTAAACATCAAAAAATATAATTCCTAGTAAAATACAAAATATTCAATATGAAACATAAAAATAAAAACACTCAAGTCATTTATGCAGATATTTACTGTTCAAAGGGAACAATTTGAGCACATGAGTTTCCTCATTTCGGACCAATTTGAATGTGAACATGTCTCCTGCTTTCTTTCCGTTAGCAACACATAATCTTCTCCAGCCTCTGATCATGTAAAACCGGCCTGAATATGACTCGTGTCTCAAATTTGTTGTCCATGATTGCCCCTCTTCATTCATTAAAACAATCTCAAATTTCTTCATCAGACCATTTGACATTGCAAACGCTATAGGAAGATCTGCAGTTTAAGAACAGTCTTCTTGAATATAACTAAATAACCTCTCACTCAAATACAAACATATAAGTAAGGAGTAATAATGGAAGTAACAAAACCAATGTGTCGCACCTTAGATTCGAAGCTGTGACAGTGGCCATAAAGCTGTGAAAATATATGGTATTGTTTATAAAACAAGAACATAACATAGTCAAATTTGAGCCAAACTACTAAAAAGAAACAAAGCAAGGACTGCGTTTAACATTAGAGGAATCACTGCATCTCAAATATGCATATCACATATCGGAACAAGTACTAAACCCTGCCTCATCACTATACTTGTGTAAAACCAACATGAAGCTAACTTTAAGCACTGCAAACTAATATGAGTTCATCTAATGGTTTAAGGATAGATGGCATATGTAAAAAAAGTCAAGGGTACAGACCCCAAGATCTCCATCATCGATGCAGTCCATATGCGCATCGAAAGCATCAGTGGAGAGACTAGGGAAGAGCTTGAAGTAGCATGGAATCAGCTGCGACGCAAGCTGCTTTGCCTTCATACTCGTCTCGGACATCTTGATAATCCCTTCGTAATCCTCAACATTCTGCTAAAACGAGAAACAAAGTCAGATGAACTGATCCAAAACTGAAAAATTAGCACAAAGAAAACTAAGATCCAAATAGCAAAGAGCATAACTTTGGGGGGAAAACAAAGCAGATATCCATTTTCAGACCAGCCCAATACGAATCCAAAGCAAAAATCCACTTCCCATACATAAACGATTGTTCAAACACCTAATCCGGAGAAGAAACAGAGAATGCTCGATTTTCAAACACTAGTGAGAAATTGAAGCCAACCTGAGAATTGTCCGTGGCTGAATAATTGGACGAGGAATGGACCGTTCAAGTAGACTCCAAGCACCATTGGAGTGTGGATTGCGTCGGCAGAGAGGCAACCAGCTTTGGTATGATTGAGAATGAATCAGAGATCGCGAAATCAGAGGAAGTAAGTGGAGAAAGAGGAGACACCTGATTCCAAACCCTTAGAGGTTGAGCGTTTTTTTTCTTGAGGAGAGCTAGCAAAGCAAAGGGGAAAGAGATGAAAAGAGAACGACGAAGAAGAAGAAGGAAAAAAAAAAGAGTTTGTCAGATAAGTTGGAGAAAAATAAGGATGTGATCCGACTTTAGCCGGGTTTGGATGGACAATCCAATTAGTAAATTGGCTGGGTCGTAATTTATTAGATTCATTAAACCTTTTAGTGTCTTTTCATATATTTTGGGTAAAAACAAAAATCAAAAAGAAAATGATTTTTAAAAGTAGGCCATATTAGCTTTTTTTTAAGCATGAAAGGGCATGATAGATTAATGTCCAAGTCCCCTTTCCGCTCTCCCGGTCTTTCCTATTCCTCAACCCATCGAAATCGTTTCGAGTCTTTAGACGGATCCCAACACAAAAGCCTCCTTCTCCGTTTCGCCCAAATATCTTCTGAACAATCCATTTTCGTGTCTCAATTTCTGGTAATCTCTCTGCCATTTAGTTTGAGTTTTGTTAATGCAAATAATACATATGCAATCACCTTTCAGTTCTTTGTACCCAGTTCTAGACCGTCTTATCTTCCTCTCGTGGGCCACGTCGTATCCAACGACTCTACGAGTTTCTTTACCAGATTCGACCATCTGATACCACAAAACAATATCAAACGAACTTTGCATGTCATCCTCATCTACTCGAGCCAGTGGAAACAAGATCACTGAGTTTTGAAGCAAGGGTGATGTGGTCATCACTAATCAGTACAATTTAATGTAAATGGGTTTATATTCTATTATTAATTGGATCAAGAATTTTCAAGTTGAGACGCTTTTATTGAGATTTTCGTCTCCGTGGAGCATTTGATTGATTTCATGTCCACATTCTACAGCTTGTAGAATGTAATTTTACTAGTTTAAGTTTCTATTTCTTCTTCTGGTACGATTCTCTCCACTTTAGGCGTAGTACTCTCAAGAATCCGACAATTCTACCAAGCGTAATGGTTTTTTGTGTTTCTCAACTAATATTGTGCTTCATTGCGAGCTATCTTGTGTTTAAGTTCTTCGCTTTCTTCTTATAATTCCATGTCCCAGTATTATATGTTGACCTTCGTGTTATTGATTATGCAGCTTTCAAGGCTAGAGGTACTGATCTCAGGGTTCCTTTCAAGGTATTTATTACGTCTTTACTGTTTCTGATGTGATAGCTAGAAATCGTGCAACTTAGGATCAGAAATTGTGATATTTTTGTAAATGTTTGTGATAAATAAATTGAAAAAATTTGGTATTCTTTTGACTCATTCGAAACCCTTAGAAGAATTTTTTTGATTTGTTTGTCCTCATTCATGTCATTAATGGAATTGCTGCCTAAAATAGTCTTCTGCTGTTCAATATATGTTTCCTGTTTCTGTTAGTAATGTTTCAAGTTCAGAGCCATCTCAGTGTCATTCTGATTTATTTGGAATTATATTCTAACAATCCACTAGAGAAACAATGCATGCCATTAGGAAGTTGCCATTTTTAAGGCGAAAATCTACCTTAAAGATGTTAAAGCTCACAAGCAAACTATCCCTTTCACACGTTTTTTTTTGTCGTGTCGGACGACCTACTCAAGCTAAAGATAGAAATTCCATTGGTCAAGGTTGGTGGCCCGCTAAGTCTGCAAACTTCTGTAACGACCCAAAACCAAGCCCAGCAAGGCCTAGTATAGTTTCAATAGGAAACCCTAGGTTTTCCCTTTAAATAGCCTATTCTCCTTTTCTTTTTCTTACAAAACTTCATCAAAGCGAAGCTCTGTCAAAATTAATTCATCGGAGAGTGTTAGAGGCGATTTCTCCGGTAAAACATCGCTGCCGCCGAGTTGACTCATCCGAGTTGACTCAGTGACCCACCGAGTTGACTCAGTCGACTCGGTCTGGTCCGGTCTGGTCCGGTTTAGGTCCGGTTTGATTTTGAGTCCGGTTTAGTTTGGTTTGAGTCCGGTTCGACTGTTGACCGTTGACCGCTGACCGCTGACCGTTGACCGCTGACTGCTGACCGCCGACCGTTGACTTTCCGTTGACTTTTTCTGTTGACTTTTTCCAGCTGATCCGTTATCCGTTTTTCGCCGTTCGAAGACCGTTCTCACTCGATTTTTCGTGCTGATTCCAGATTTAGCATCCGTTTTAGCATCCGGAGTCCAGAAGCCGCAGTATCAGCCATTTTTGCTAAGGTGAGGGTGGCTTTTCCACAGAGATCCGTACTTTCGCCTAGAACTTTTGAGATGGAATCTAGTACTAAATGTGTTCCATTTTTCTTGATCGAGTCTAGGTAGTTTTGTTTGTAAATTGGACCTAGGAATATAGATGATTCAACCCATTGATTGTGCATTAAGTTGTTAATTGAGTCTTTTAAACTTGCTAGAGCTAGGATTAGTCGACTATGTGGGTCGTTAGGGATTGCGGGGGTATAGAGACGGACTTCTTTACTTGCGTCGCGTGTTGTATGAGGAGATGGTGCTGGGCAGCTTAGTCGACCTGTTGTCCAGTACCTTTAGAGGTCAATAATCGTCTACGGGCGGTGTGATTGGGCACTCTCCCATAAGTTGTCCTTCTGGGAGGAGGGTGCCGCCGGTCACTGGATCCGGTAGTAGGGCATTGACTGTTCTTTGGGTACTTTAGGTACCGTGTTTGTGCATGTTTAGACTGTTTTCCGTATTTGGAGTGCTATGACCGGGACTGCATTTTCTGTGTGTTTAGCATCCCGTACCTCACTGAGTAACTCCCCTGTTACTCACCCCTCTTTCTTCCATTTCAGGTGAGACGGACGAGTAGTAGGTGTATCGGATCTGGTGCTATTTTGGGATTTTCACGTTTTCTTCGTATTTTATTTTAGACATTGGTTTTATGATTTATTCGATATTTTTCAGTTACGGATTTACTTACGGATTTATTTATGGATTTATTTATGGAGTTATTTATGGATTTCCGGAAATCAAGGTGTATTTATTAAATGGGATTATTTGAGTTTTGAGATGTGTTTAGTGGCACGCCGTTCTTGAGTGAGGATGAGACGGGTATTACAACTTCATCCTTCACTTGCTCAAGGACACCGAGAGAAATGGTGAGATATGTGAAACAATCAAAAATGTGCAAGAAAAGATCTTTAGGACCAAATGTTAACTATTATTATTCAAACTTTCCAAGGGAAATATCTAGATGTGTATGCCCTCTTCGATAGTGTTTGACTTTCCTTGCTTTGCTGAAAAAATAGTCTATCATCTTTTGTTTTTCAGGTTATATGTCAAGCCTATGCCACAATGAGCTCATCTTGTCAAAGAAAGAGGTTTCAGGGAAGAAAGAAGTTTACATTCAATTCAAGGGTGTTCTTCATTCACCTTTGGTAATACCGTTGTCTTATTTTTATTGCTGTTGCTGCTTCTTCTGCAATTAATACAGCCTGAGACACAATTGGCTGTGAGTTATAAGAGACAGTTATAGTGTGTTTTAACATATTGTAACAGTTAAAGGACAAATATAGTTAGTTTTGTATTGACCAAGTCAATAGCGCTCTCTTATTCATTGTCTCATGTTTAGGCTTGCGAGTTATCTTCTGAAAACATTTTCGGAGCGCAACAAGGTATAATTCTTTTGTCTGAATGAAGATTTAGTGGCTGTTGAAATGGGTATAGTTACTGAGCATTATAACAATGACACGTTGGAAAGAGTTGGAGTTGAGATTACAAAAAAATTAGACCATTTATAAGCATGCTCAAGAAGAACTAAATAGAGAGAAAAACCATTAAAGAGAAGTATTATTGAGGATATTTGCAGTGATGAAAACTCTAGCTCAAAGAAATCTGGCATTTAGAGAAGATAATGAGAAATTTGGTCAAGCGAATAATGTGAATTTTTTGAATGCGACTTTGCTTTAGTTCAAAGATGAATAAAGCTTCTCCAGGGCCTTCACCAGTTGGTGTCGAATCTTTATCTGCTATCTGGTGTAGATCAAAGGTAATTGGCTCAGACTTCTCCACTTTATTGGTTGGTGGTGCATTTGTCTCAAGTTGCTTGTCTTCATCTTTCTCATTCTCCTTTGGACAAGTCTGGTGTGAATCTTCTTTTCTTCACCTCTGTTAGTAGATTTCTCTTCTTGTCCTGTTCGTGGATCAAAACTCTTTGGCAAAGACAAGTGTATAAGTCTTGAATTGGAATAAAAGATCAGCTTGAACTAAACTATCATTCTCTTTAGATATTTCTGATTTTATTGCTATTGATGGTTGATCTTTTAGCAATTTTCTAGATGGATAAGTTGTAGCAAAGTGACCTCTCTTATGACATATATAACAAGTACATTCTTTTAAATTAACAGACTTAGAGTTAGAAGACTTACCTTGAAGTGATTTTCTTTGAAGTTCAAGTGAGGGTACAAAAATTGAACTTTGTTGAACCTCCTTCACCTGAATTGGTTTCTTAGCCTCTCTTGTAATTTTCTGAAACATAAGCCTCTTAGGGGTGTAGTCCTGGTTGTGGAACCTCAGTACAAACTCCCTGTACATTCGCTGCTTGAAGTCTCCCCAAGTAAGAATTGACTTAATATAGTGGGACATAAGTTCTTCACTTATCCACCATGAAGAAGTTTCTTCAACAAGTGAGTTAACAGCATGGACTAGTGTCTCCTCCTTTGTGGATGTTGTGGAACCGAAACCAATACTCAAGTTCCATCTCACAATTCATATAAGCTTCTGGTCCTTGCTTATGACCTGAAAAGGTTAGGAGTTGAAAATCAAATTGTTCACAACTATTACCTTGGTTGCTTTGGGTTTGATGGGTGTAACCATGTGAAGTATGGTCTGGTGGAGCTGGCTCCATGTCACCATGTCCTTGCTCATCTCCTTCCCATCTCTCAACCTCATTGATGTCTTCACTCTCAAGAGCATATTCCTCTTGGTATCCTAATTCTTCACTATACTGCTCAGTTTCTTCTAAACTGATTAGTGAATCAGTTTCTTCTTCATGTTTGTAAGGCTCCACGAACTTATCTTCATGATTGAGTTCTCCATGTTCAGCTTTAATTTCGTGGTCACCTTCTCCTACACTGAATTGAGATTCAGTCTGTTCATGCCACGAGTCTCCATGGCCTTCTTCTTCATTGGTTTCTTCTCCGCGCCACTCATATGGGCTTGTATCATCTTGACTACAATCTGGTAGTTCTGGTTCAAGATCTCCATCATTTGGATCCTCCTTTTAGCTGGCATTTGAATGCGCTTCAGACCAAGTGTCTTCTTCATAAGCATCATCTTGATAATGGTCTGGCGGTTCTGGCTCAGTATCCTCATCATTTGGATTCTCCTCATAGTGGTCTTCTTCATCAGTTGACATTGGTTCTTCTTGCTCCCATTCATCTTCATATGGGTCCTCTTCTTTCATTGTTTGTACCTGAAAAAATAGTACACAATGTATGAATTGTCCAGATTATATTACCAATAAAATGATTTGTCCCAACTGAATTAATAAGATGAGTTGTTATAAATGATTTTCAGAAAGGACCGATTATTTTCAGAAAGTATGGAAGTGAAATGTTAAAACAATATGGACTGAATGATTTGGATGGATTGGCTCTTTTTTTCTTCTTCTTTTTTTGAAATGACATGAATACAAAAAAATGACTAATATTACCAAGTTCTAAATTAGGAAACAAGTGCTGAACACAAAACTCTATTGCAAATTCTGTATCTAATGCACATGGTTTTCACTTATGGAAACAATAAATTTTATGCTTTGACTAATCAAGAATTTCTAATTTAAAGGCTAATTGACTTTTGAAGACCATGATCAGTGGATACAAACTAAATGATAATTATCAACAAATGCAATGGAAATGCAGCAAATAGTTTTTAAACAATTGCAAATGATGGTGAGATGATTTTAGGTGGAATGCAAAACTAAATAAAGTAAGTTAAATCAAATTATGAACAAATCAGGCAAACCTTTTATGGATTAAAATTCACGACAGCATATGGAAATCAAATGCAATTATCTTGGTGATAAATGAGATTCTAAATGCAAATCAAACACACAGTTATATGCAATGACAGAACTTTTTTTTTTTTTTTTTTTAAATGGGTTTCAAATGTAACACAAAGTAAACAAGAAAATGATTCAAATGCAGCAATATTTTATTTTTTTATTTATTTTTAAATTCGAATAAAATAATTTTTTATAAATAAAAAAAATCAGAAAAAAAATAACCAAAGCAAATAATTTTTTTTTAATTAAACGATTGCAAGAACAAGAACAAAATGCAGAAAAATAAGAACAACAAAGAAAAAGGATAAGTGGATAGATAAACCTCATTTATGAGCCTTTTAGGCTCTGATACCAGATTATGTATCCTCAAAAACTGAGGATGTGATGGTGGTGATGGATTAAAGGCTGGCCGTACGACGCTTTCCTTTCAAACCGGTTGAATGGATCCCAGACGAAGTGGTGTGGCGGAAGAAGTTTGATTGACTCACTCAATCGTTGATGGAATGATGGATAGAAGCGATTGACTCTCTCAGTCAGTGAATGAAGAAGCTATCTGAATCACACAAAGAGCTTACTCCACAGTTTTCTAAAGAACCTAAGTGAATCTCACACCTAAACTCTAAAGACCAAATTCAAAGACACATTTCTTTGAAAGAAAACAATACTTTTGTATTAAAATTATGATGCCAGGGTGCGTACAAAGTGAGGGTGGGGATGAGCTTATATATTGTTCATGTACAAAGAAATTAAACACAAAAATATTCTGCACATAATAGAAAACTAGCTGTTAGAGATAATGTGGGAAATAGGCTGAATGAGGGGAATTTGTTGACTCTTATGAATCTGGATAGCTTGGGCAGGTAATGATGATCCTTTGGAGTGTCCAGGTTCATGGAATATAGTCTCAATTCGTAGCTGTCTTGAAAATATATCTGTTGGTCTTTGTCAAATGATTTCATGTTGAATACTCTTGAGTCCTGAATACGTTTAGAGCTTATTTGGAGGTTATAGATCATTCTGGAGCTAAGTTGGAAGTTGTGTAGAAGAATTCAAGCCGGAAACTACTTTTGGAGATGGTGTCGGTCGACAACATACTTGGTGTCGGTCGACACCCATCAGACAGGCAATTTTCTGCGCCAGTTTTGAAGATTTTTGAAGAAATTGAAATTTGCCCAGATTGTTCCTTATTCGAAAATAAGTCTATGTTCGAGTTTTTGGGATATTTATACTATTTTAAGGTCATTGTTTAGTCCTATCTTTATCTAAGCTTTACTTTATTTTGAGAGAGATTTGTAGCAACGTTGTTGGAGAGAAGAATTCAGATTCCTTTAGAGAAGATTCAGAACTCCTTTTATTCTATATCGATTTCTTTTATGCAATCTTATTGAATCATGTTTATCGTTTCAATCTCCATGTCTGAGTAGTTTGCTAGTTAAGTTTAAAGTTTCTCATTAGGGATTACATGGATTATTAAGTTGATTGGTTAGTTAAGAATTCTGGAACACTAGTTCTTTATCTAGGTTATGATTAATGCTTGATCTGAACTGACGAGTTAGATTAATGATCATAGGTTGATTTCCGCAACGAAATTTGGTTAACTAGCTAGAAAGAGCCTTAGATGAGCAAAATACCTATCTGCAAATGAATTTGATTTAGGGATTTTGTGAACTTGTCGAACCTGAGATTATTGCATGTTTATACTTTAGAACTCGCAAAGAAATTTGGTTTTCTAGGTTTTAGACATAGATAGTTTTCGCAGCGACAGCTGGTTCACTTTATCATTGTGTTTCGAGTTATAGAACATAGCAGAATCCTGATTGACTGATTAGCTTGCATTGCTGATTTCCTGAGCATTCTCTAAGCCTGACATTTTCCCATTTGATTTACAACCGATTTTACTGCACTGCTTGCATAACATTATTTCTTGTTTAGCTTAATTCGAAAACCAGTAATCTATTGTGTGATCTTGAGTCTCTGTGGAATTCGACCCCTAATTACAATAATCGATCTCATAATTTGGAGAGTAGCTCTACGGTATTTTTGAGCATATCAAATTTTGAATTAGCTTGCTTTACTGATGTCCAGACTAAGAGATCGATTATAGTACTCTAGAGCTACTCTCCAAATTAAGAGATCGATTATAGTACTTAGGGGTTGAATTCCACAGAGACTCAAGATAACACAATAGATTATTGGTTTTCAAATTAAGCTAAACAATAAATACTGTAATGAAAGCAGTGCAGTAAAATCGGTTGTAAATCAGATGGAAAAAACATCAGGCTCAGGAAATTCTCAAGAAATCAGGAATGCAAGCTAATCAGTCAATCATGATTCCGCTATGGTCTATAACTCAAAACACGATGATAAAGTGAACCAGCTGTCGCTGCGAAAACTATCTATGTCTAAAACCTAGAAAACCAAATTTCTTTGCGAGTTCTAAAGTATAAACATGCAATAATCCCAGGTTCGATAAGTTCACAAAATCCCTAAATCAAATTCCTTTGCAGATAGGTATTTTGCTCATCTAAGGTTCTTTCTAGCTAATTAACCAACTTTCGTAGGGAGAATCAACCTATGATCATTAACCTAACTCGTCAGTTCAGATAAAGCATTAATCATAACCTAGATGAAGAACTAGTGTTCCAGAATCCTTAACTAACCAATCAACTTAACAATCCATGAAATCCCTAATGAGAAACCCTAAACCTAACTAGCAAACTACTCAGACATGGAGATTGAAACTGAAACACCCCAACCCGGATACACGATCCAGATCGGTTGTCCCACTTCTTAGTCCCCGAGGGACTAAGGCCCTATCCAAACAACTTAACATTTCTAATCCAGGAGGTTCCTCTATCTACCATTATGCGGAATTTAAAGGAGATAGATAATTAAAAAGGAACTCTTATTGATATAAAGGATTTGATACAGCATGTTAAAGTTTGCCCAAAGGCTTTACATGGACCGATCCTATCCTATTCTGAGTTCCTAAGACACACCACACATCATCAGGGGGCCGCCGGACCGTGCACCTAGGCTTGGTCCGTACTCTGACCAACCTCACGTCCTGAAAAGATATAAGCATGTCAGAAACCGGACTAATCCACAACCGAACTATGCATATGCTTTCCCAGATCCCTTACGCCCCGTTAGTATAGCCGAAGCCTATCCTAACTCATCCCAAGACTTCCCCAGTTGTACTTAGTCATTCAACCAACCGCCCCACATGACCAAGTAGCAACTAGGTAGCGTTAGGGACAAACGGCCGAACCATTTGTCCGGAGGGACCAATGGCCAGAGACCGTGGCACTCCTTGGCACGTATCGGCCTTTCGGCCGACCGCGGCACTGCTCCGAGTTCTCGCGACCGGACCACTTGTACTGACCGTAGAGGTACGGTCACCCAAGGATATGCTCCTACACATCTGAGGCATGCCGACTCTCACACCGGTTCTTTGGGTCAAAGTCGGGACTCGGCCGTGATGGCCTTTGAACCAAACAGGTGCAATCACGCCGAACGGTCGCGATGGTTCACAAGCGGACCAGGTCCGTTGGCCAAGTGGTTTTACCGGCCAAAGACACGCGTGACATGTCCCTGGTACGTTTACACACTCGTACCGGTTCACCCTATCCAACTCGCAACCGACCGTAAGGCCCCTCGCTCCAAACGGTGTCATTGGCCGAACAGTCGCGAAGGTCCACAGGTCGCGTGTAACCGACCCTTGCCACCAACCGTCCGTTCCGTTCAGGTTCCTTACGAACCAGACGATTCCCATAGGCAACCGGCAGTTATTGTTCGCAACCCTTCCTAGGCATCCGGACGTGACCATACGGCCAAAGGTTCGTTTATGGATTCAACCCGGATCGGCCCGTAGCCTTGATCCAAGCGCACTAAGCGACCCGACCTTGGTAACCGTCTTTCTCACTCTAAGTAATGCCCAGAGCAATCGCGACACAACGTAACTGCTTTCACATGAGATCGGCCGAAGCCAGATCTCACGGATCAGCCGTATAAGAAAGGTAGAGAGGGAGACAAGTCAAGGTAGCAAGACCGAGCCCTGTCAATCCGGTTCCGGGATCGCAACGGTTGCCACCGGCGATCCAGGATTGACGGTTAGACACGGGTTTAGTCAATCGTACCTTTCGGGCTTGATCAGGATTGGCAAGGCATTTGCCTTTCTCGACGGCCGGAACTTCCCCTTCCCCGGACATCTTTCCCGGTCGTAGCCTTTTTCTTTCTCACTTCTGATCGTAATCGGTTATTCTCTATTTTCTTTCTGTTTACGGTTTTTTCTCTGCAGGAACTGATGTCGAACAAGTCGCAAGGGCCTTGGTATTTATAGGCGAGGCCCTGCCCTGTTCGACATGCACCAATCGACCAGACACCTCTTTTCAGGGAGAGTCGCCCTGGTTCGTGGTGTCCCTGCGAACAGGCACCTCTTCCCCCATACCCCTTCGCCTGTCGAACCCAACTGCCCCGAGCACTAGCTGACCCAGCTAGCCTACTGGGTCACCAGCTGGCCCCAGCTGAGGGTCACTCCCTCCAGCTGGCCGAGCTGGCCACGAGCTGAACCAGCTGACTTAGCTGGAGTGTCACTGCCCCTTCTGGCCCGTGAGCTTCCCCAGCTGTCCCCAGCTGACGTTCTTGCTCGGGAGAGCTGTTTTCCTCCCATACTTAGCTCGGATTAGGACCGTCGTCCTGTCCGGCCATCACCCTTAGGGACCATGACCTTAAACGACCAAGGTCTTTCGACCCGACCTCCTTTTCTGGCCCCATGGTCCGAGTTCAGCCTTAGTGTGGTTTTGGGACGTTACAGAAACAATAAACATGATTGAATAAGATTACATAAAAGAAATCGATGTAGAATAAAAGGAGTTCTGATTCTTATCTAAAGGAGTCTTAATTCGTCTCTCAAAAAACTCGGCTACAAATCTCTCTCAAAATAAAGTAAAACTTATAACTCAGCCGGAAGAATTATAACTCATCCGTAATATATACTTTTGACATAAAACAGTCCATAAAACTTCAATATACGAACAAATAACATATAAAGCAAAATAGCCTACAGAAATCCATTGGTGTTTTTATGTTTAAAAAAGAAAATTTAAGTAAGAGATATGGTTAAGCAGTGTGATATGAAAGGTTGTATGCGACTCATTTATTTACCACAAAAAGTGTATATGGGTACAGATATATGTAACTTCCATCATGAGTCTATAAGTCTATTCGCTATAATTACTGAGGATTTGCATCGATTTGGGAAAAAGAGAAAATCAATAGCTTTAACCGCCTATAATACTTTCCGTATATCGTGTATATAACACTTTGTCTCTATTCTCATTAAAATATTTTCAATATTATAATCAATTTTTATTTAATCGGGTTATTATTTTGTTCACGATATGTCAGACCGGAAATTATTATAACGAAAGGCTGAGTTAAATCATAATAATTGTGGTATTATTGATTTACTCTGCTCCGTTTTACGGTTGCTGAGTTACTCTGTTTTCACGGTTGAGTACTCTGTTTTACGGCCGAGATATTTTTTTTTAATTACAACCCATTTTGTTAAGAAACAACATAAAAATAAGAAAGATTGATGTAAAACAAACCCTAAACATAAACATAAACTGCAACCGATGTAAACAAGTTTAACAAACATTGAAACACTAATAGCCAAGAAACAACATTGAATTTGTTTCCTTTCCTTTACCAGCTAGTAGGTAAGCAATACCAATCGTCAGAAAACAAAGCCAGACAAAGCACACTTTCAACCACACTTTACACTTGCCGATTTCACGTTTACTGAACTTTACATCATATCGCAGTTCTTGTAAAACAGCACTTACCTCTGACTTAACGTTTGTGATATCATTTACCAAAATTTCCAGTTTTGGTAAAGCATCTTCAACCTCTTCATACACACATCCTCAACCCACTTAAATAAGTGACCCTATTTCATAAAACATAAACAAGATTGAATAAAGCAACAATAACACACATAAACATCAAGAACCAAAATAATCTACTTACATCTTTTTTATTTGTCCACGAGTTTGCATCTTTCTTACTTTCGCAACGCAAGAACGGTCTGCCAGGATTGTCTTGAGTTTTTGCTGTAAAAATCGTAACACCTAATCCACACACACACTTCAATGGCAATCCACGGTCACTAAGTACGACTAATGACTCGGAACAAGAACTCATTTTTTAGTTGAGACGAATAGAGAAATAAAAAAAAATTAATCGACGAAATTGAGTGTATTTTTTCTTAGGTTTTGAATTGGGACTTTTTTTTCTGAGTGGGTAGTGAATATTTTTTTGGGAATGAGTCGATTTATTTTTGTTGTTTCTTTGCAGCAAAAGCGTGTATATTGGGAAACACAATCTATCATTATGTGTCTATCCGCATAGTCAATTCAGTAATTATCACGTTTGAACAGTGGTTTGGCTGAGTTTCGGAACAAGAACTCATTTTTTAGTTGAGACAAATAGAGAAATCAAAAAAATTAATCGACGAAATTGAGAGTATTTTTTCTTAGGTTTTGAATTGGGACTTTTTTTTTTTTGAGTGGGTAGTGAATATTTTTTTGGGGATGTGTCGATTTATTTTTGTCGTTTCTTTGCAGTAAAAGCGTGTATATTGGGAAACGCAATCCATCATTACGTGTCTATCCGCATAGTCAATTCAGTAATTATCACGTTTGAACAGTGGTCTGGCTGAGTTATTATCTTAAGTCGGCTGAGTTATTATTCCAAAATAATAATCAATTAAGTTTTATTTTAAATTTTTAAATACAATTCTTATATTCATGTTCATTATACTATTGACAATAGATGTACAGTCATTCACTACCAAGGAAATATTATGAAAGAAAGTATAATTTGTGAAGCTGTCCAAATAAAACACAAAAGGGTTTGACAATGTAAGGGTTTATTGTTTAGGGTTAGGATATGTGTTATATCGTTTTGGTGGATAGGTTTGAAAATGCACAAACATGAGGTAACTTAGTGATATTTATCACGTAAGCTTCATAGAAATGGCAATTCTAACTTACTTTGTACATGAAAGTGTAAAATACTCACATTTACTGAATTCGTGGTTTGCCTGAGTTATCGTAACGAGACGGCTGAGTTAACCTTTGTCGAAGTAATCGACTAATATGTGTTATATTGAAAGAATCTGTTGCCCGATATTGTTCAGAGAACAAAAGTTCTTATTTGGATTTGTGAAGTGGATCGAGTTTTCATTTGGGGAATAAGAGAATTTTTTGAATTTTTATTTTCTTTGTAGGAAAAGCGTGTTTATGGAGAACAACAACACCAAGATCATTATGGCCATGTTCGTTTTTTAATCTGGATGTTGCATCTATATCTAGCATCTAGCTGCAACATTCAGGTGCAACATCTAGATATTGTTCGTTTTTTTAACTAGCATTTACATCTGGATGCAGCATTTGGATGCAATATTGTTTGTTTTTGAATTTATCAAAAAATATGAATGCAAATTATCATTTATGACAAAAAAAATGCTTCAAATAATTTTTTATTTATTTATAGTTGTACTAGTACAAAATATATAAAAAAAAATAATTAAATATCAAGTTTAGATTTAAAATTTTAATAAAAATATAAATTTTAATAATTGTAATATCACAATTTTGGCGGGAAAACGCAGATTGCGGTTTTGGCAGGAAAAATACGGATTTACAGTTTTGGTGACAAAAACATGGATATACGTTTTTGACAGAAAAATACATATTTGCGGTTTTGGCATAAAATGTAAATCTGCGGTTTTGCAAAAAATAGGAATTTATGATTTTGGCGGGAAACGTGAATTTGCGATTTAGATTGAAAAACGTGGATTTACGGTTTTGGCGGAAAAATGTGGAGATTTTGGCGGAAAAACCCAAATTTACAGTTTTTGCGGGAAAATGCAGATTTGCAGTTTTGACGGGAAATTATTATTTTTTGGAATTTATTATTACGACTGAGTTACGGAGTTGTTACTGTAAATCAGCAAAAAAAAAAAAAAAAAAGTTGAATATTAAGTAAAAGCATCGTAACTCAACCTTAATATGTAGTTTTGACTTCAAACATTATAGAAAATCGTCTTACTACTGCATCACCGGGAGAACGAGAAAATACTACATTTCTTATGTGGTGTTTCCAATATTTTCAATATTCTCATTAATATATTCTCAATGTTTAAGTCATTTTTTATTTAATCGCGTTATTATTTCGACACTAATAAAGTTTTACTACTACTTCAATAAATTATAACTCAGCCACAATACTTAAATAAAACAGTCACAAATGGATGTAATATAAGTCAGTCGAAACTATCATAACTCAGCCGTACTACTACTGTTACGGTACCAAAATACAACAACCGAATTAAAAAGCAATAAAAACTCGATCTGGGTTAACACAGTAGTAATCCGCAGATCAATACCCCAATTTCTCCCAATTCATCTCTGTCACCTTGAAAGCTTCCTTCTCCCTACCCGCCAACTTCACCTCCTCACGCGGCAAACGGATCTCTTCCTTCTTGTTTAATCCACGTTTATCCAACATCTCTAACAGATCAAGTTCCGCTATCTTCTCATGGTATATGATATCTAACCGGTGTGCTTCTTCTGTCTCCCTCATTGTTGATTTCACCATATTGATTATCGCTTTGAACCTTGTTTCTCGTTCAAACATCACCACCCTCGCATCATGTTCACCATACTTGCTCTTCTTTGAACCAGAACCGGAACCGGATGCATCCATTTACCACAGTTGATGTATTACCTGAAACGAAAATGGGTTTGTAAAAGGGTTATGTGCACGAAAGAGAGAAAAAATCAGAAGTAATTATGTAGAGTGCGAAAAAGTCGCTTTTATAACTACACGACGTTTCGGATGCTTTGCTTGGGAAGAGAAAAAATTAAGAACTTTGGAAGTGCATATATTACATTTTCGTGAATTGTGTTTCCAATTTAGTCAATACTCTCATTATTATTTACTGTATTAATTAATTTTTATTTAATCGGGTTATTATTTTGACAATAATGAAGTTTTACAAATATATCTTTCTAATATGATTTCAATTTTCTCATATACATCATCGTCAAATGAATTAGTTATATTGTATTCAGATGCGACGTTTTTATTTTAACATAATTATTAAATATATTTATTCTCATAACTCATCATGTACATTACTTCATTAAACAGTCGTCAAGGTCTTATAACATAGCCGGAAGAATTATAACTCATCCGTAATATATACTTTTGACATAAAACAGTCCATAAAACTTCAATATACGAACAAATAACATATAAAGCAAAATAGCCTATAGAAATCCATTGGTGTTATTTATGTTTAAAAAAGAAAATCGAAGTAAGAGATATGGTTAAGCAGTGTGATATGAAAGGTTGTATGCGACTCATTTATTTACCACGAAAAGGTGTATATGGGTACAGATATATGTAACTTCCACCATGAGTCTATAAGTCTATTCACTATAATTACTGAGGATTTGCATTGCTTAGGGAAAAGAGAAAATCAAGTAGCAGGTGGAGTTTTTTTTTTCTAGGAAGAGGTGATTTGTATTTGTCGCTTCTTTACAAAAAAGTGATCCTTGGGAAAAACGCAACAATACGTGTATACACGCATATTAAATTCAGTAGTTACCATGTTTCTTACATTATTTTAATTCATAATAATGCAAAACATCCGAAACTTAAATAAACAAATTTTAAAAATTAACGAAGTCGTATTTAGCGGTATTAACATACGTAATGGCTGAGTTATATTCTGGTTACGACTGTGTTGTTACTGTAAATCAGCAAAAAAAAAAAAAAAGAATCTGTTGATCCTGGGAAAACGCACCAATACGTGTATACGCATATTAAATTCAGTAGTTATCACGTTTCTTACATTATTTTAATTCATAATAATGCAAAATATCTGAAACTTAAATTAAAAAAAATTAAAAATTTAACAATGTCGTATTTAGCGGTATAAACATACGTAATGGTTACGACTAAGTTACGGAGTTGTCACTGTAAATCAGCAAAAAAAAAAAAGGTTGAATATTAACTACAAGCATAGTAACCCAACCTTAATATGTAGTTTTGACTTCAACATTATAGAACATCGTCTTACTACTGCATCACCGGGAGAACGAGAAATACTACATTTCCTATGTGGTGTTTCTAATATTTTCAATATTCTCGTTAATATATTCTCAATGTTAAAGTCATTTTTTATCTAATCACGTTATTATTCCGACACTAATAAAGTTTTACGACTACTTCAATAAATTATAACTCAGCCAAAATACTTAAATAAAACAGTCACAAATGGGTGTAGTATAAGTCAGCCGAAACTATCATAACTCAGCCGTAATACTACTGTTACGGTACCAAAATACAACAACCGAATTAAAAAGCAACAAAAACTCGATCTAGGTTAACACAGTAGTAATCCGCAGATCAGTACCCCAATTTCTCCCAATTCATCTCTGTCACCTTGAAAGCTTCCTTCTCCCTACCCGCCAACTTCACCTCCTCACGCACTAGACGGATCTCTTCCTTCAGGTTTAATCCACGTTTATCCAACGTCTCTAACAGATCAAGTTCCGCTATCTTCTCATGGTATATGATATCTAACCGGTGTGCTTCTTCTGTCTCCCTCATTGTTGATTTCACCATATTGATTATCGCTTTGAACCTTGTTTCTCGTTCAAACATCACCACCCTCGCATCATGTTCACCATACTTGCTCTTCTTTGAACCAGAACCGGAACCGGATGCGTCCATTTACCACAGTTGATGTATTGCCTGAAACGAAAATGGGTTTGTAAAAGGGTTATGTGCACGAAAGAGAGAAAAAATCAGAAGTAATTATGTAGAGTGCGAAAAAGTCGCTTTTATAACGACACGACGTTTCGGATGCTTCGCTTGGGAAGAGAAAAAATTAAGAACTTTGGAAGTGCATATATTACATTTTTGTGAATCGTGTTTCCAATTTAGTCAATATTCTCATTATTATTTACTGTAATAATCAATTTTATTTAATCGGGTTATTATTTTGACAATAATGAAGTTTTACAAATATATCTTTCTAATATAAGTCTATTCGCTATAATTACTGAGGATTTGCATCGCTTAGGGAAAAGAGTTATTACGTGGCTGAGTTATTATCTTAAGTCGGCTGAGTTATTATTTCAAAATAATAATCAATTAAGTTTTATTTTAAATTTTTAAATACAATTCTTATATTCATGTTCATTATACTATTCACAATAGATGTACAGTCATTCACTACCAAGGAAATATCATGAAAGAAAGTATAATTCGTGAAGCTGTCCAAGTAAAGCACAAAAGGGGTTGACAATGTAAGAGTTTATGGTTTAGGGTTAGGATACGTGTTATATCGTTTTGCTGGATAAGTTTGAAAATGCACAAACATGAGGTAACTTAGTGATATTTATCAGGTAATCTTCATAGAAATGGCAATTCTAACTTAGTTTGTACATGAAAGTGTAAAATACTCACATTTACTGAATTTGTCATTTGGCTGAGTTATCGTAACGAGACGGCTGAGTTAACCTTTGTCGAAGGAATCGACTAACATGTGTTATATTGAGAGAATCTGTTGGTCGATATTGTTCACAGAACAAAAGTTCTTATTGGGATTTGTGAAGCGGATCGAGTTTTCGTTTGGGAAATAGGGGAATTTTTTGAATTTTTATTTTCTTTGCAGGAAAAGCGTGTTTATGGGGAACAACAACCCCAAGATGATTAAGCGTCCACACGCATAATAAACTCACAGCACTGGAGTAATTAGTACATCGTTGTAGAATAAAATAAAATAAAAAAGTTTAATTCAGAATAATAAAAAGAAAAAATTCAAAATTTATTGAATTTGTGGTCTGGCTGAGTTATTATCTTAAGTCGAAGGAATCGAGTAACATACGTTATATTGAGAGAATCTGTTGGCGTGGTGGAGTTATCACAACTATACGGCTGCGGTCTAATTTGGTAATTCCACAATGAACCTTCACCTTATCGATGACGTGGCATCCGTCTACAACGTTTGAAAACGTAATCGTTGCCTGCATTATGATATTGAATTCGTGTTATGGCTGAGCTATCATAATGAATTTGCTGTTTGGCTGAGTTATCATACCGAACTCGCTGATTATACGTAGACACGCAAGAAAATATTTCGACCGTATCGTTTTAACGGCTGAGATATAATTAATTTAATAAACCAATATTGTTTAATGGCTTAATTATCAAAGCATTACGGCTGAGTGAACTACCACAAATGTTAATTTAATAAACCAATAGTCATTTGTGGAAAGACATGGGTGAACTAACACATATGTTTATTTTCAGATAATTCCCAATAATTGTCAAATATAAAAATAACCTAATTCACTAAACATGTCTGACAAATCTTTCCACACTATCATATTCATCCACTCGGGCTTATCGCCCAAACTACGCAATTTGTACTTGATATCTTGAATTTCTATTACGTATACTTGTCGAGCCGTCAAGTTAAACTGCCTCCAAACCGTTAATGTATGTCTCGGATCCCACGTGTATTTACGCTACACAGAAAAAAAAAATATTGATTCATAAGAGTCAAAATAAGTTTTTAGTTTGTTTACTATCAAGGGAAATATCGCTGCTTACCGCGAGTGTGAAAAACCATTTTTTCTTATAATGGAATGGAATGTTACGATAAGTCGGCCACGCATGCACCCAATTGTTTTTCAGGATCTCCTTGAAGGCGACAGATAATGTGAGCTCGAACTCTTCATACGTGTTAGAGGTCTTGTCAACATTGAAATTAAACCCACTACCAGGGTTTAGAACGGGAAGATTCTCACGACCAGCAGCGTTTAGGATCGCTTCAACCTCTTTCTCAAACTGACTGTTGATGGAAGGAACAACGTCCATGTCGAGAAGAAGTTGTAACACAGATAAAAATAGAGAAAATGAGATACAATATGAGACAGGGAGAATAAGATCTGAATATGAGATGAAAAGTTAGGGTAATCTAATATAAATAGAGAACTAACGGAGAGGAAGGCGAAAGGTTATGTTTGTAAATTATGTTTACGAGGCAAATTTCCTTTTCACATAATACGAAAGGTTGCGTACATATCACATGGTGATTATTTTCATGTCTGATTTCTCATAATCATTTGAGAAAGTACATGGGTGAACTAACACATATGATTATTTTCAGATCATTACAATAAAATTTCATTTTCAATAACCTAAATCCAAAAAAAGGTACAAGAAATCTTTCCACACTTTTTTTATCCATCCAGTCGGGCTTATCGACAAAGGAGTATCTTCTACGCCTCCAAATGAGGCTTCTAATCTCTTCTCTATATACTTCTCGAGCTACCAAGTTAAACTGCGTCCACACCGTAAAAGTATGTCTCGGATCCCACGTGTATTGACGCTACACATCAAATAATTAAATAAACAATTTATAAATAAATAAAAATATACTATTATTCATAAGAGATAAAATAAGTTTTTAGTTTGCTTAATATCAAGGGAAATCTCCGTGCTTACCGCGAGTGTTAAAAACCATTGTTTCCTATAATGGAATGGAATGAAGCGATAAGTCAGCCACGCATGCACCCAATTGCCTTTCAGGATATTTGGGATGACGCAATATAGTTTGAAATCGAACTCTTTAAACGTGGCAGAGGTTTTGTCAACATTGATACCAAAACCACCACCAGGGTTTAGAAGGGGGACATTCTCACGATCAGCAGCGTATAGGATCGCTTTAACATCTCCGTGAAACTGACTTCTGATTTGAGGAACAACTTCCATGTCAATAAGAAGATGTAACAGAAAGAAATAGTGAAAATGACAAACAATATGAGGGTAATCTGATATAAATAGAGAAAATACGGAGAGGAATGCGAAAGGTTATGTGTGTTAACCGATGGTTTCGCGCCAAAGTTTGTTAACCTGTTTTGGCAGCAAATATCTGAGTTATATTGTTAACTAATGTACTACTAATGCTTCATGGCTAATTTATCGATTCATTGTGGCTGAGTTATATTGTTAACTAATGTTCATTCATTTATTAATAATACTTAATGGCTGATTCATAAATGCATTACTGCTGATTTATATTGTTAATTGAAGTACTAATAATGCGTACTGGCTGAGTTAAATATAAGGGACTCTTAATAAATATTCCTAGAAATAAAACATAAAATTACATATTGTCTGCCTCCTTAATTAATAAATCCCTCGTATAATTTAGGTTCCTCCGCCAGTATATCTGCTCCCATCTTAACCCGTAAACCCTGAATGTTCCCATCACAGAGGCCATCGAATGTAACACCAAGCGCGAGACATTCAATGTATTTTAGCGTATACACACCGCAGTCTCCGGGACACTCGTTTTGAGGCACATTCTTTGGACTCTTCCATCTGAGAGTAAACTGCTTGCAGCTACTATAAGGTCGTACGGGGAGAGGAAATACATCGTTCAGCATGTACGGAATCATTTCCCTAAACGGCCTACAAGCTTCACGAATTTGTGATTCCTTCTCCGGATCCACAATGCTATCGTAGCAATCAATGTGGCCACGAATCAGGTCCACGTCCAGCGCCAACCAATGATTACCTCCGGTTTGTACAACGAAATACACATGCCAAACATCAGTCAGCCACATCTTACGAGACTGTTGATCTTCCGGATACAAACCTCTGGCTACAGCTTCATAGTTGGTCCCGTTAAACTTGAAGTGCTTAGGTCTCATTTTGAACTGAGGGTAATCATGGATCATGGCAGCTGTGAAGTACTGATTTATAAACGCAATGTCGTTGGTATGATATGGGCAGGGTTCTGTAATCAACCTACGTCTGATTACTCTCAGGTACACACTGATATGCTGGAATAAAAAAAGCATAACTCAGTCATAATGTATAATACGTCTATCTCAGCCCTAACGTATAAAAATTATTAGTATAACTCAGCCGAAATAAATCACAAGTCTTATATTACTTCGAAAAATTATAACTCAGCCATAATGTATAATAAGTTATATAATAACTCAGCCATAAAACTTACAGATTCGTCCAGCCATCCATACGTTGTCTCTGGCCACGCCTTTCACGGGGAAATGATGACCCTATAGAACTCACGAGGGTCTTTAGTCTTTCCCAATTTGATGCCCCTGACAGACAAACACAAGTCAATATGGTAAAACATTGTTAACAAGAAGCTGTAATTAACAAATTAATGAACAAGATCATACTTCATTGGTGCTAGGTGTTCCGTTAGTTTCAGTAATCTATCCGGATCAACAGGTGCCATAGGATCATATATTGCGGATGAAGGTTCAAAGTTCTTCCTCATGCATTTCAGTCCGTCGTCTCTAATATGAGGAAGAACACTTGTTGGCTTATCTTTTAGTTTACTCGTATCTTTCCCCTTAAAGGACAGCTTAACACTCTGATTCTTGAGATCACTTATCAATTTAAGCCTTAGCTGTTCATCCTCATCATCCTCAGACTCAGGTATCATGCGCATGTCGTCTTCCATAACATCAAGTGTGGTATCTCCTACTTCTTCATCATTATTGTCTTTTCCATCATCATCACCAGCTTTTTCATCAAGTATCTTCTGCGGTTCATCATCACCAACTTTTACATCAGTTATCTCAGCCACACCATCATCTTTAGTAGAAACGGTTTCACCAGCTATTTTAGAAACTGATTCAGAAACTGCTTCATCAGCTAAACTATGTAGCGCATCATCAGCTGATGTAAACTCTTCTTCATTCCGCTCTGTAATGATAGTTAATTTGTTCACATTTTCAGTCTTTCTAGGTCTTCCCCTAACCTTTTTTTCGGTTTCCCCTCCAATGCTTGCTTATCCTTTAAAGCTTTATTGGCATCTGCTTTTGCTTTTTTTCCTGTGCTGCTGTCTTTGTCTTCTTATTTCTCAAATTTACAGGAGACCACACAAAACCATCATGCTTCTTACCATCATCTTTCGCAACAGCCACCTCAATGAGATTATCAGTATCAGCCACTTCCATATTCGTAGTCAGGTTCTTCTGAACATTCTTAATAGTTTTGGCATCCTTCCCCTGTATAACATTTACAAATAAAATAAGATAACTCAGTTATAATGGCTTTTTAATTCAGTCGATATAATGATAAATCAGTCGTAGGTATGGCACTGTCAGCTTACCGGAGGATGACTACTTGCAGAATTCATAGGTGGCGGTGGAAAGGTAGATGGGGATGGGTCGACGGGATCTTTTCCCTGAGTGGATGCGTCGACGGGTACGGCTGATTTTTTAACCACAGTGGATGGGTCGACGGGTGTGGATGAATTAACAGCCAACAGATCGTGGAGACGGAAAAGGTTTGAATCTTTCCACTTGTTCAACTCTTTCAGTTCACTCTCCACCTTCTCTAGCTGTGAAGAAATGTCGTTCATGCTTGTAGCAAGATTATCAATTCTTGAGCTGAAATTAGCCTCCATATCCATCATGAGTTTTCTAAGCGACACATTATCTGCCTCCTCATTAAAATCCTGCAACACATGATACACAAAAAAACTCATAACCAAGCTAACCAAACATTAAATATCAACACAATATACCATATCAATTACCTTTGCTTCATCATTCTTATTCCCGACAGATTCATCAAAATCAACATCCTTCTCCTTCAAGCCTTTGTGCTTCTTTGCGATATGATGAGAATCATCCAAATCAGCTGGTTTTTTCTTCTTCTTATTATTATTCTCAATCATCTTTCGAGGCATCTTCTGATCCCAGAAGCCTGGGACAAACCTCTCATCATATATGTCTTGGATCAGATTATCAAGTTCTTGGTCTTCTGGTTGATCAGGCCACTCATGATATAGATCTCTATCATTTCTAATAATCGTATGCATCACACGCACCTACAACATAAGATATAATAAACAATAATCATCGTAAACCATAACTCAGCCATCAATTGTGATACAACTCAGTCATTTATGGTCCATAACTCAGTCACATTTAATTATAACTCAGCTATCAATTAACAATAACTCAACCGTCAATGACTCATAATAATATATAACTCAGTTTAAATCTTACTTTTTCTTTTTTTTCGATTTCTTCATCAATGACAGGACCCAAATCTCTTCGTGTGCGGTTTCCCTTCCATCGCAATAGAGGACTCATATCCCCGTCGGATGGGTTACCAAAAAGTGCTCCAAAGCATGTGATAGATTCATAAGCCCATGCTTGTAACGTGTACACCAGACCGTTGACGGTGTACGTCCTTCCGGTAGGACTAATGGTCTTGATAGACCCAACAAGAGACTGAAATGCTACCCGACCCCATGGATAATTATTCAAGGCTTCATCATCAAAAACTCTTTTAGCAGATTCCAACGGTATTCTAGAGTTGTGATGAAGTCCATGGATACCAATTGCTAACAGGAACAACCGCCCCATCCATTTACGCCTAATGTCTTGTGGTGGTCATGCCCGACATTTACCTAATCCATTAATAAGCTCATCTAAAGTGGGACCTTCTCCAGCAGGCACATTCAACTCTATGAAAAACGCTCTGTAAGCAGCTTCAGGTTCAAATGGCTCTGTAGGCAACGGATGTATGGTCAAACCCGTTACATGCTCAAACTCATTCAACCCAAATCTGATAGGTTGACCACCAATGAGAAACCAAACCTCATTCTTCCTTACTCTTAACTGACTGCATAGAAGGTAGTGGACAGTTTTACCAGACCATATAATGGTTCTCTCAAAGATTTTGGCTGCTATTCCAGTTGGGTGCTCCTTAATTTCATTCCACACAGTTTCTCCTACGGACTCTCTGATTGTATCTATATGTTTGAGTAGAACACTGTGGTTAATATCTTTATTATCCAGATTAGACTGCCCTTCCACATACAGTCTTCGTGGGTAATTCCTTGGTTCGTCCATCTGATAAGAACATTACATAAAACAGAGTATAGTTATATTAAACAGAGTATAAATCACAACCGAAACATTGAGATAGTATAACTCAACCGTATACTAAATATTAACTCAGCCGAAACATAAACAAATTCAGCCACAGATGCATCGATAAAATCAGGACATATAAAGAAACTCATCGACATATACCAATATAAACCATAAATTAGCCCTAACACAACCCGTAACTCAGTCGTAATAAACCAGACACCAAATCCAGTAGATCTATCAAATCAGCCACAATGACGGCGGAAATCAGCCGTAATAATCACCGATAAAAAGCCACATATTGGTATATCAACCATAAATTATCCCTAACACAACCCGTACCAGTCGTAATAAACCAGACACCAAATCCAGTAGATCTATCAAATCAGCCACAACGACGGCGGAAAACAGCCGTAATAATCACCGATTTCAACTCTTAGTATCACCGCTAGATGTTTCATATAACGGTTTAAAGACAAAAAGAGAGATATTCAAACTTACCGAGTGATGAAAGCAGAGATTTTTACGCAAGTTCAGGAAGATGAAGAACCCCGTTGAAACTGAGACGAAATGCGACGGAGATACGGCCGGAAAAGATGAAATTTCGGTCGACTTAGGGTTTAAGGTTCGTCGCCGGAAAGAAGGAAAGAAAAGGAGAGAAATTTTTTCGCCGGTCGACTTAGGGTTTAAGGTTCGTCGCCGGAAAGAAGGAAAGAAAAGGAGAGAAATTTTTTCGTCTCCGTCGAGTGAACAGTTGCTAAAAGTGATTGACTCTTCAGTTTCCCCTTTGATTACGATGTATTAGTGACGTGGATATTAATTTCTACTTAATTTAATTTTGTAGTTCAATCAAAAAAATTTTAAACAAGGGTGTTAATAGTAATTTTACAGGGACGGAGAACATACGAGTTATTTTCAAAAAATGTATCCCACAATAGCAATAAACAAACCTTTGTAGCCCATCTAAGTCAATCTTTCATAAATAAAACAATGGGAAGCCTGATATCTTGACACGTGATTTTACAAATCTTGGGAAAAAAACTTAAGTTAGGTATTAGACAAAGCCTGCATATGATTGCAACTTGAGATTACAGTTAGTCCGGAATAACAATTAGCCTCTTCTTATGGGCAATAACCGCGTATATAGTTTATTCCCCTTTTTCAACAACAGGAAGAGCAAACCGAATGGATTTGCAAACGAATAAATATTCCATAGGATTCAGTTTTCTTTGATTGTGACTACAATGGTCTAACTTTGTGATCTAAACTTTTTGTTTCAGAAAAGCGGAAGCCAGCAATTCTTGCAGCTTGGTATCATGATACTGGTGAGATGAATAGACATTGTTTATGTGTGTGGGCCAGGCCGGTCTATATTCAGCACGAGGGCAAAGAAACGGCGTCAACCTGCATGTATGATGATACAAGGATCCTATCACACAGATTACACTTCGAAGATGGTTTTGGATGAACTTTTACTCAACTGAACTACTAGCTCTCAAGAACAAAAGAATGGATCGTTTGATCGCATAAGGGATGCGGAAAACCCTTGATATTCCAACCTCAGCAGTCCTAAGATATGACACACTTAGACGACCGAAGAGAGTTTGTTGTTTGGATATGACTCACCGAGCAACAGGGGTTTTGTTCACATCATCCCCTCCTGGTTGCAAATGATTTGACCTCAAATCTTGATCATCTGCCACAAAAGGAATTAAGTCAGAAACATTAAAGCTTGAACTAACTAAGTACTTACCTTGCAAATCAACTTGATAGGCATTGTTGTTGATCCGCTTGACTACTTTGAATGGTCCATCAACCCTAGGCATAAGTTTGGACTTTCTTTCAGCCGCAAATTGGTCATTCCTCAAGTAAACCCAAACTTGATCTCCAACATCAAAGACTAGCTCGCTTCGGCCCTTGTTAGCTTGCTTAGTATACTGCTTGGTCTTCTCCTCAATGTTGATCCTTCCTTTCTCATGGATCTGTTTAACAAGTTTACCTTTCTTCTCACCATCCAAACTAGTTCTTTCACTCAAAGGCAGAGAGATTAGATCCAAAGGAGACAAAAGATTGAACCCATAAACAATCTCAAATAGAGAGTACTTTGTAGCCGAATGAACTGCATGATTGTATGCAAACTCAATATGTGGTAAGCATTCTTCCCAAGTTCTAAGGTTCTTTGTAATGACAACCCTTAACAAAGTTGACAAAGTCCTATTAACTACCTCTACTTGCCCATCAGTTTGCGGGTGACAAGTAGTTGAAAACAACAAACGATTGTTCTAGGCATGCCATGCAAACAAATGATCTCTCTAAAGAATAAATCAGCAACGTTCTATGATATGGGATAAAAATGAGCCATCTTAGAAAATCTATATACAACCACAAAGATAGAATCCTTCCCTGTTCTAGTTCGAGGCAACCCAAGCACAAAATCCATAGATATGTCATTCCACGGATGAGTAGGAATAGGCAAGGGAGTATACGTACTATTAGGCTGCACCTTAGACTTAGAATGTTTACAAGTAACACACCTGCCACAGATTCTTTCAAAATCCCTTTGCAAATGCGGCCAATAGATGTGTTCTTGCACTACCTTCAGAGTCTTTGATATCCCAAAATGCCCCATCAAACCTCCTCCATGGGCTTCCCTTACAAGTAGCTCTCTCAAAAAACAGTTAGGAATGCATAAGCGGTTTGCATAGAACAAGTAACCATCATTCCTATAGAACTTCCCACTTGCGGTTCTAGAACAAGCAAGAAATGGTTCTTTGAAGTCTAGATCAGACCCATATAACTCCTCAACTTGCTCAAATCCGAGAAACTTAGCATCTAGAGTAGAGATGAGCACATACCTTCGAGACAAAGCATCAGCCACAACACTTTCTTTACCTTTCTTATACCGAATGACAGGGAAAAGTTTCAATGAATTCTATCCATCTGGCATGTCTTTTGTTGAGCTTGTGTTGTCCTTTTAAGTGCTTGAGCGTCTCATGGTCAGCATGCATCACGAACTCCTTAGGCCAAAGATAATGTTGTCAAGTTTGCAAAGCTCTCACCAGTGCATAGAGCTCCTTGTCATATGTGGGGTAATTGAGAGTGGCTCCACCTAGCTTCTCACTGAAGTAAGCAATCGGTTTCCTATCCTGCATCAAGACAGCACATTTCCAAATCCTGAGGCACCACACTCAATCTCAAATTTTTTTAGGAAATCAGGTAAAACAAGAAGGGGTGCATTCGTAAGCTTCCCTTTCAATGTCTGGAATGAGTCTTCTTGTGCTTGCTCCCACTTGAATCCTACAATCTTCTTGATGACTTCTGTAAGCGGGGCTGCGATTGTGCTGAAGTCCTGAGCAAACCTTCTGTAGAATCCCGCAAGGCCATGGAAGCTTCTGACCTCTCCTACGGTTTTCGGACTTGGCCATTCTCTAATAGATTTAACCTTTTCCTCATCCACTTTAATGCCATCTGCCCTCAAAACAAAACCCAAAAACACGAGATTATATGTCCCAAAAATGCATATCTTCAAGTTAGCATAGAGCTTTTACTTCCTAAGCACTTCTAAAACCGATTTTAGATGATCAATGTGCTCATTAAATGTTTTACTGTAGACAAGAATGTCATCGAAGTACACTACAACAAAAACTCCTTAAAAAGCTCTTAGGACATGATTCATAAATCTCATGAAAGTACTAGGTGCACTGGTTAAACCAAAAGGCATAACTAACCATTCATACAAACCTAGCTTAGTTTTGAAAGCGGTTTTCCATTCATCCCCTTCTTTCATCCTATTTTGATGATATCCACTTTTCAAATCAATTTTAGAAAAGATGCATGACCCATGAAGTTCATCCAACATATCATCTAATCTAGGGATGGGATGTTTGTACTTAACTGTTATGTTGTTGATTGCTTTACAATCCACACACATACGCCAACTGCCATCTTTCTTGGGCACAAGGAGAACTGGCACAGCGCATGGACTCATGCTTTCTCTGATGTATCCTTTCTCCATGAGCTCGTTAATTTTTTTTTGCAGTTCTTTTGTCTCAACAGGATTGGTACTGTATGCTGGTCTGTTTGAAAGAGAAGCACCTGGTATGAAATCAATGTGGTGCTCAATGCCACTGATTGGAGGTAGACCATCCGGGTTTTCATCTGGAAACACATCCTTAAAACCTTGCAAAAGAGATTCAAGCTCACTTGGAAACTCCAGTGCATTGTTAGAAGAATACATTAGTGTTTCTTTAAAAACTAGCACAAGCATTGGTTGATTAGAAAACAGAGCTTTCTTGATCTCACTAGTTTTAGCAAAGAAATTTGGAATCGCTCTCCTTTGTTGATTTGGATTCTTGATCTCGCTTGGCTTGTTCTCTTCTTTTCCTTAAAAGCTTTTGATCCTGATGTGCTTCTTGAGGTGACAGTGGTGCCAACATAATCTTCTTCCCTTGGTGTTCAAAGGTGTGACGGTTTGTGTACCCATCATGTGTGACCCTTTTGTCATACTGACAAGGCCTTCCCAAAAGAATGTGACCTGCCTCCATAGGAAGAACGTCGCAAAGGATCTCATCGTTGTATCTTCCAATGGTGATTGGAACTAGGACTTGGTTGCTCACCTTCATCTCTCCTGTTTCACTAAGCCACTGAAGAGAATATATTCAAGCCGAGTTTCTTAACCATTGTCTCGCTAGCCACTTTGGTGCAACTGCCTCCATCCACAATCAAGCTACATACTTTGTCATTGACATAACATCTAGTGTGAAAGAGGTTTTCTCTCTGCTCATGCTCCTTAGGTTTGAGTTGTGCACTCAAGGTTCTTCTAGTAACCAAAAGTTCCCAGTGAGCAGGATAATCTACTTGTTTTTCCTCAGAATCTGTTTGCGGCTTTTCTTCCTCAGATTTTATGTCACCGTTCTCCAGAACAATCATGAACCTCTTGTTGCTGCAGTCCTTTGCATAATGTCCAAGCCCCTGGCATTTGAAGCACCTCATATCCATTGCTCGCCCAATAGGAGCTTCCGCCTTTTCCTTGACACTACTAGAAGATAGATTAGTTTTAAAGTCGGAAATTGGTTTGGTTGGAGCTTTACCCTTGTCTTGGTAGCTAAGTTTAGCAACCGGGTGTAAGTGGACTTAGGTAGACTCCTTCTCTTAACTTGCTGTTCAACCAAGATCGTCTTGTGTAGCATCTCTTCTAGGCAGTCGTACTCTTGCATCTTCCACCTATCTTGGATGTCACTGTTGAGTCCTCCTAGAAATCCAGCCATTGTTGCCTCCGGATTTTCATTTCTTCTGCTTTGATCATTAGTGTCTCCATCTCTTGAAAGTAATCCTCAATGCTCTTAGTTCCTTGAACTAATCTCCTAAGTCTCTGATGCAATCTCGTCTGTAGTAACTGGGCACAAATCGCTTCCTCATGAGAGTGACCATCTCATCTCATGTAGCTACGGGTCTTTCACATGTTCTCCTCCTGTTGGTCACAAGTTGATTCCACCAGTTAATGGCATATCCATAGAATTCAGTTGCGGCCAACCTTACCTTTTTAAGTTCAGAATAGTTCTGGCAATCAAAGACCAGTTCTATCTTCTTCTCCCACTCTAGGTAAGCATCTGGATCGTTTTTACCATAGAAGGATGGGATATTTAACTGAAGGCCACCTAGGTTATCATCTTGTCTTCCCTGGGTTTTTCTTGGCCTTCTATTCGTTCTTTGGCTATCACTAGAGGAGTGTTCATAGAACTCTTCTTCGTTGGCTCGGGAACGCCTTTGTGTGGTTCGTATTCTACCAGTTGCCCACGCTACGTGTGGGCAATTTATATTTTAAAACATTTTTAGTAATAAATTGTGTTTGATAATTTTTCAAATTTTTGCCACATAAGTACTATAAAATTGATAAATATCCATAATAAAAATAAATAAATAAAAGTTTTGAATTTATCTTTTTCGTCTTTCTAACTTTCCTATTTATATAATTTTCAAAATATAACAATATTATTTTTAAACTTTATTTTAAGAGATTACGTTTATATACTTTTATAATTTAAAATTTGAGTCACTAAAAATTTATTTAAATAAAATTAATATTTACATTTCTATAAGATTTGTATATTTCTGTTTGCATAAAATATATATTTATTTATTTATTTATATTTATTATGATATAAGTTTTTATTGTTATAATTCAATTTAGACATATGTGAGTAAAAAATGAATAATTAATGATTGCAGAGAAATTAAATTTTTTTTTCATTTATGTTAAAATTAATGGACACGTGTCAACTTCTCCATAACTCACATGGTAAAGAGCTGAAGAAAGTTATCCAACTACGATTTTTATTTTAAAATTTTTTTAATAATAAAATTTTGTTCGATAATTTTTTCAACTTCTTGCCACATAAGTGCTGTAAAAGTTGACACATATCCATAATAAATAAATAAATAAATAAACTTTTGAATTTATCTTCTTTGTCATCTAACTTTCCTATATATAAAATTTTCAAAATCTAACAATATTATTTTTAAACTTTATTTTAAGAGATTACATTCATATTTTTGTATAATTTAAAATTTAAGTTACTAAAATTTTAATTAAATAGAAGTAATATTTACATTTTTGTAAGATTTGTATATATTATTTATTTCTTTTTTGCATAGAATATATATTTACTTATTTATATATACTATGATATAAGTTTTGAATGTTATAAACCAATTTGGACAAAAGTAATTAAAAAATAAATAATTAGTGATTGCTGAGAAAATAAAATGTTTTTGATTTTAAAAAAAAATAACGAGGAAGTGTCTATTTTTCCTAAACAAATATGGCAAACAGCTGGAGAGATGATGTTTTAATGAATAAAACTAGATTTTGGCCCGTCCTAAGGACGGGATTTGTTATTATATATTTTCTAATATTTTAATAATTTATATTTGTAAATTTAGAAGATTAATAATTAAATCATTAATTTATTACAATATATTAATATTAACTGATAATTTTGTTAATTAATTTTAATTACAATTTTTTAAAAAAATCATAATCGAAAATATCATGAAAAAAAAATTATTTAATTTTTGATAATTATTTAAGACGTGTTTAAATGTATTAATTGTAGTTACAATTTTTTTGTTAAGATTTCTAGATTTATTATATATTTTAAAATTTGAAATCAAGAAAATATCTTTATTGAAAGATTTTGATCGTCTATATGGTTAGTATTTAGATTCTGAAAATTAAATTTACGAATATATTTTTGGTTTTTAAAATTATGTAACTTTATTGATAGATTTGTTTTAATATATCACTTGTATTTTTCAATATGTTGCATATTTGTTCACATTTGTAAATGACAATTTTGCCCTTAATGAGACTCTTAAAATATCAAATAAGATCAATGGCAAAAATCGTAATATAACACGGTACAAAAAGTTTTTTCTATAATGTTTTCTGTTTTAATAGTATAGATACCATAAATGTAAACATTCTTTAATTTTCCTTAAATATCAATTTTTATTATATTGTGTTTTACTTCTTGTAGTCATTAATTATTTTGTTTTATTATGTTGCGAAAGTTTATAATTTTTGGTATCTCCGTTGTTGTTCTAATTTGAGTGTTTTGTTTTATCATATGTTTTTTGTTTTATCAAATAGAATCCTATTTATAAACATGTTTGCCAAGAAAGAAAATAATCTGATGATAACCCAATGGTAACCTTTTCCAGCATATCCATGAAGAATCTGATTGTTACACAATGATTTGGGGTGTGCGTTTGCGCATTGCAGTTGATATCGCAGGAGCTCTCTCGTATTTGCACTCTGCTGCGTGTTCTTCTATTTATCACAGAGATGTCAAGTCGACAATTCAAACATAATATTAGACGAGAAGTGTTGAGCCAAGGTGTCCGATTTCGGTACTGCAAGAACAGTAACCATAGATCTTACTCACTGGACGACATTTATTTCAGGTACAGTCGGATATTTGGATCCAGAGTACTACGGATCAAGCCAATATACGGATAAGAGTGATGTTTATAGCTTTGGGGTGGTCCTCGTTGAGCTTATCACAAGAGAGAAATCTGTAATAATCCTTCCTGATTCTCAAGAGGCTTAGCGGATCATTTCAGAGCTGCCATGAAAGAGAACAGATTCTTTGAAATCATGGATGCTCCAATAAGAGATGCATGCAAACCGGAACAAGTAATAGCAGTGGCAAATCTTGCAAGAAGATGTCTGAATTCAAAGGGAAAGAAGCGGCCAAATATGAGAGAAGTGTTTACCGAGTTATAGAAGATATCTACATCTCCAGTGGATTCGTTGGTAAAGATTGAAAATGATAATGGTGATGATGAAGAAGAAAAAGGAATGAATATAATAGAGATTGCTGATTCGTGGACCATTGGTGTTAGTACTCCGGCCCCTAGATATAGCGATCTTTATACATGTTGAACACAACCTACAAGACTACAACCTCACTCTTTAAAATCTTTTCATCAAACTCTTATTTATCTTTCAAACTTACAGCGTGAAGTTTTCTCCACATTTGAGGAGCCATCCTCCGGGGTACACACAAAAATCCCATCAACAAAATTCAATCGGGTACTACACAAAACAGTACATGAATCCTTTCTTCCAAAATCTAGGCCATCACATCTAGAAGCCTTTCATTGTTGCTGTTGCATAGAGAATCAGAAATAGCCAAAAGATCCGAGTCACCTCGAATATAAGGAAATCTATATCAGGTTACATGCTGTAACTTACAGCCACCTTAAGCAGTCCAATTCTTGCTGATACATGAAGGCTTGCTCAATTATATCAATGAAATCGTCATTCTCTTGATGTAAATACTCTTGCTGATAGTATTAAACTTCAACTAATAAACACCACAGGACTGTAACAAGATAACGTAAAAGCCATGTTAGTAGCTTACAGGATGCCAAGTGTAATCGTTTACAATCAGAAGTGAAAATTTACGCAAGTTGTTACCGAGAGAATGGTTTATAAGCAAAATTAACCAGCCATAGTAAGGGATCAGAATTGGACTTAAGAAGGTTACCCATCACACCATTCAGTTTCGAATCATATGAGTAGCTCCCATGTACACTGAACCAAAAAAGGAAAATTTATATATGACAATGAGAAAGAGAAAGAGATTAATAACATCAGAGAAGCCACTCATATATATTAAAGTCATGATTGACACAGTGTGGTGGATGGAGGCGACGGCAACCAGAGAGAGTAAGCGAAGACAACTGTAGGGTGACTATGAAACCGAAATTGTACAGATGGAGGAAGGGAATTGTGACGTAGATTGAGCCACCTGGTGAGTAGGAGAGTTCGATGTGGGTGATATATGACAGATCTTACCATTTTCATCTAACTAAAATTTGAAAGCGTAGGACGACCGAACATAGAGGTTGGTCTGAATTAGGTTTCTGGCGAAGAGGATTGGGAGAAGGCGTCGATGTGCAGAGGCAATATTATCAATGATTAAATTTACCGTTCTCATCGATCTCACTCTATGTTTAAGTTGAGTATTTTCTTGTTAACCATGTATAACGAAAGATTGAATCGACATTCGACGGAAAATAAAAGATTGAGAAAGGCCGAAATAGAGAGAGATGGAGGGGAGTGAGTGTGGGTTAAGAGATTGGTATTACAAAAAAAACGGAGAATTGAACGGTAGAAAGTACATGTGTCACTCTCTCATGTGTTAACGTGTCAAGCTGAGTGAGAATTATTGGTCTATCATATCTATTATATTAAAATAACTAGGAATCTTTCCGCGCTATCCACGGGTTATTATAAAATCTATTTATAAAACTGTTAAATAAAATTTTGTAATTTTTTGTGTTGAGTAAATATTAAAATAATTTTTTCAATGATTTCATTTTCCTTTCAACTAATCTCAAAATACCATTTTTATCAACTGAATTTGATATTTTTAAGTACTTTTTGTTGTTTTATTTTTGATTTTTTCAATGATGAAATTGTTTAAAAACAATTAATCCAACTATAAGAATTTCTCCATGGGGAGTATGAAGATGGGTATCTCCAATTTAAAATTAATCTAAATAAATAGAAAAATAAATTTGTATTCATAAATCTTAAGAATTATATCTCGAATGAGATACTTTCAGAACCCTTGAGAACTTCTCCAATCCCGACCAAGTTCCCTGCATCTCTACATCATGTCGACCAGATCATCCTCTTCATTTTCCCTTTCTTTAGGCTATGTTTAATTGATTGTTATCTGAGATTTCCAGTAAGTTTCATAAATTTCATCAATGACGCTTCATCTCCTTTAAACCAAATTCGGACAGAGCTCCCTTTTCTTCCGACTGGATGATTCGGTACGCATTGTAATTTGTAATTTTTTTTTTGGTCTATTGATGTCATTTCTCTATTTGGTATGATTTTTTTTGTATCAACTAAAGAATTATAATTTATGTCTTTTTTTTATTCATTGGGTTTAGAGATTGGTTTGCTCCTCACGGTTTTCATTAAAATTAATGTTGTATCCACTTAGCATGTTTTGTTAGTAAGATGACTCACAACAATTACAAATTAAGTTGAGAGAAATAACTTATTAAAATTTAGAATGGTTTTATTAGTCTGTCACGTAGAACAATTTAAATTTTTTTTTTTTTGCTGAATGGACCTTTTAATATAGTCTTTTTAATTATGGATGGACTTTTTTTTTTGAGTTATATATATATTTTTGATAAATTATCTTTGTGTATATTTTGAATTTTGTGTATTTAACACGTGTATATAATACACTATACCTTAATAAATCAACTGTTTTGTTGCAATGCATAAATCTATTTATTTATGTAAACTATAACATAATTTCTAGTTTTTTCTATTGTTAAAAACTTTACATGATAATAAACATTATTTATAGTTTGTATTGTACTCACAGTCTAGTTAATGATGTTGAAGGCTGATGACAGTTTTATGGGATCATGAATTTTGTATACAGGTTAACTTATTTACAAATAATAGTTTATCGTTTTATCCAAGTTTTTGGGGTTGCATGATTAATCGTGGTTTTCAATCGTAAGAAAAAATGTTATTTGGATAGTGTTTATACGAAATGCAATGATAATAATATATTTGTTTGTTTATTTCATTCGGTTGTATTATCCAATGAACGTTATTTATGATTTTTGGTTTAATGAATATTATTGATTAACATTCTTAATATTTTATGTATTTATACTTTGTGTTTTTGAATATCCCCTAAATAATATTTATTATTAAAAATTGGTAATATGCATTTTAAATATGCTGATGTGGCAGTATTTTAGAGCATGTTTTTTTTTGATGAGTTGGCTAGCCTAAGAAGCCCCAAATAGTCTATTTTGTTATGAATAAGAGAGAAAGTAGAGAAGAATTTCTGTGTGTATTATTTCAAGTACAATGAGTCTTTTATATACGGACTTATGCCTAGAGAATATCTAGGATAGATACAAATATACTCAGAATATAATTAGGAATATTCTAAGGATAAACCTCATAATGTACATCCATATCTAGAATATATAGGATATCGAGATTATCCATAACACTCCCCCTTGGATGTCCATTATGAAAAATGGTTTGTAATGCGCTTAAGATGTTGCCTCATTAAAAACCTTACTAGGAAAACTCAATGGGAAAAACCATAGTTGAGGGAAAAAGAGTGCAACACGCATTACTCCCCCTCATAAAGACATCACTCTAAATCTTTGAGACGAAATAATCTAATATGATGAAATAGCTTCTTGAAAGTAGCGCCTTGGTAAATATGTCTTCAAAATCTTCACTTGAATGAATTTGTAGAACACTTATATCGTCATTTTCTGCAGTTTGTTGAACTTGTTGATGATTCATCTAGATCATTTTCTTTTATTCTTTTGATCTCATTAATATGTGAAAACACTTTAGAGGGGTGATAGACATTTATTCTCGAAGTTATAGCATTCTTTTTAGGTGTCTATCATTTGTGTGTTCTTTACTTGCCTCGTTAAAACCTTGTCATGGAAAAACCCAATGGGATAAAAAACCATGATAAGGAAAAAGAGTACAGTCACACACATTATCATATTTCTCCTCTGGAAGTAACATCTTCAGGATATGCATTCTGATCATAAATATCATCTTTTAAAAATGGAGTATAGCTTTAGTGAATAAACTCATTTGATTTAAATATAATGTCTCAAAACATTGGACTTTTGGTCCATAATGTCATTTTGACATAGATGATCATTTCTCGATCTATTTGGACTTCAATCCAAATCTTTTCACTGATAATATTTTGTACTTTTGTATTGTGCATACTTGTACATACGACTTATTCATAATTTTCTTATAAAACTTACTATTATGACTTTCTTTCTTGTCATATGAGATTTTATCTTTCAATCATGAAAGATTAATAACTTGCTCAAGTTCTATAAAAATCTTTTGAGATAACATCTCTTTTTCTAAATTTTACATTTGGAATGCATAAAGACAATGTTGTCTTTTCAAGATTGTTTCTTTCAAACTTCAACATGCTATAACTCTTTAGGAATTATATTGAGATCCATGATCCCTTATATTTCCACCATACTAGTTGTGATAACTCTCCATGAGTTTCAACTGTTTTTGAATTAAGGATCATTTGATCCATAATCCTTGTATAAAAATGCACATGAGTATATTGACTCATCTTTTAATGTTCACTTTTGTGATCATACCCTATAAAACATATTTGTTTTAATTCGATCGAATAACTTGAGTTCCCGAGAACATAAATTTGATATTGTAAATCCTTCAAAGATTTTATCTTTCAGGGTTGTTCACGTAAGTATCATTATCCAGTGGGTCGTTTCAGTCAAGTTCTTCATGTATTGCCAGACTGATAATGAACTTGAAAATAGTTGCCTCCACCACAAAAGATTATGTCTCTTCATAATCATTTTTCTTTAGCACAAGGCTCATTTATGTTCCACTGGTTCTACACCTTTAGGTGTATGGACTACTAGTCCAAATATTTCTCTCTTTCTACGAGAGTTTAGATCTTTGTCTATTGCTTCATTTATAATTTGGCCAATTGTGTACACTTTTCAATAGACTTTGTTTCATGATCCTCTTTCTCATTCATTATATCAACTGCTATATTGCATGCAAAAATATCATCGACGTCGATTTGCTTATTGGTTCTTTTTATTCCATACATGACATAAATTATTGAGATCTCTTAATTGTCTCAGGTACCTGAATTTCTTTCATTGTCATGTTCAATGTCTCTTCTTGAGATCATTCAAAATATTTTTCTCTCGGTTTGACCATTTTCAACTTATGCTCTTTTTCATTTCCGAGAATTCTTAGAACCAATAGGTCTATCACGCTTCATGCGATCTTTAGACTCACTAGCAGTTTGATATTATCTTTTAAGGATATCAAATCTTATTGGAGCATTTACAGCTAGTATGTGTCACTTTATCACTCTCTTTAGGTCAGTAAATATATCTGGCAACTGAGTTACTCTACTCTATAGATGAATTATCCTTTTGGACTCTTAGTGCACATTCTTTAGTCCGAGGATCAATGATAATTCATTCCAACTCATTTATTTCTCCAGCTGTTTATTTTCTCCCCCGAATGTTGGAAATACTGACTTATTTAAATTTCAGTCTACTACTCGAGCCTTACTTAAATCCTTCTCGGATGGCTCTAAATTCTTAATACTATTCTTAAGTATTAATGGAGATTCGTATCCAACATATATTATCAACCTCATTTGAGGATCCATCTTAAAGCTCTGTGGTGGAGCAACTAGAATGTACATTGTACATCAATATTTCTTAGATGGAATATATTTGGTTCCGGATCCAAAACCAATGATGGGGAAAACTATATATTTCTTGTTGGCTTAATGCGAATTAATGTTGCTGCATTTTCTGTATGAACATATGCTACCAAATGTTCAACATGTATCCCAATGGGTATGACATAGTCATCAAAGACTCATGAATTTTCACCAGTATTATTAAGATGCATGGTAGATGATCAGTCCACCAACATCTTCTTATATCCGTTAATAGATTCCAAATCTATTTTGGTTGGTGAAAACCGTATTATCAGCTTCTCTTATGAGCAACCAGTATATGATAAATCATTCAGGAGAAATTTATAGTTCTTTAATGAATGTTCTCATGAATTATCTTTCGCATTTTTATTGAACCGTAATGGTCTAACCGGTTCATGCCAAACAATAGTATATTACGTAAACTTCTAGTTTACCAATATCTTTTATCTTCATTACACGAATCTTTGTGTAGTACAATCTAGTATAAATACAAGTAGTTCTTTTGCTTCATTGGGAAATACTTTTCATTTGAAATGCATCTAACATTTCTTTCGCTTATTGTCTCAAAATCTCATGAATTTACTTCATGAAGGATTCATCAATCCCAGTTTTGGTGATAACATAATCTTTTGGATGTTTCACTTATTATAGAATATGAGATTCTTTAACTCTCCCCTTCAAGATGATAATACTGCAAGTTTATCAATCTTGAATTGAATCTCATTTTAGATCAATAACATACCATACTTGGGTCATATATTTTATATTTGATCCTTCTATATTTTGAGACTTAGAGAACATAATGCATCAAGTATTTGAAATACTTTAAAGATGACTTATCAATCTCACTTTGAGCGCAAATATCATCTTTTAGATTTTCCACTTACTGTGGATGTGAGATTCCTTAATTCTCTCCCTCGAGATGACGAGACTACATGTCTATCAATCTCGAACTGACTCTCACTAAATTTCTTTTGAGACTTGGGATAATACATTGCATTAATGAGTTCAAATTGTATTTCCATAGGTATTCATATATATGCTCTTCTGGAGCTTTCAATATGTTTTATACTAATTTATATTGTACTCACACTTGTTTCTTTTATCATTAAATGATAGAAATATCACTTACTTATCATCTTTAATTTCTCATTTCTGATGAGAATCTGAGTTCTTAAAAGAAACTCATTGGTCTCAATTTTTACTTTGACAATATCCACATTTACATTTACGACCACTTCTTTGTATTGTCTTTTTCTTTTCTAGTATAAGTAATGCCATATTCATGATGATCATTAATATCTTTAGATTGCTTTAAAGAATTTGTGGATATTTTCAGTCAAATACTTGAACTTGAGACTACTAAAAAGACCATGGTAATATAATATATCAAATTATATATTATTGATATTATCATGATTATTATATTAAACCAAAACAAAATAATATTTCTATAAACTCATCACATTAATTATTATTATTATTATTTTTTATTATTATTATCATACCATTAAACAAGATTCTTAACCAACCAATTATAAATGGGTGAAAAAAATTCATGTCCTTTAGACAATGTCTTTTGGTCGAGATTTTATACTTGTACTTTTAAACTCGTATTGTCATTTATATAATCAATAAAACATTCATATTATCAAGCAAGAATCAAACAAGATAATAACAATAAAATAAACTCAAAGTAATTCTAAAATGTCAAGGCAAAACATGAAACATAAAAATCAGAATGTCGAGATCCCATTTCTTTAGTCAATGTATAAGCCGGCCTCTCAGTCCATGTGTTTCCACATGACTTCCTCATTATTATTAGCATCATTTGCTTCAGGAGGTCTCATCTCACTGTTACGTTGCTCAATGTATCTTTTCTGCAGTTTCTCAATTCTGCTGATAGTATCTCTATCTTTCTGCTTTCTTTGCTCAGTTTTCAAAAGGTATGACAATAGGTCATTATAGTTGGTGAAACTTTTGGCCTTATGTGATAACAACAAATCCTTTGGATGGAATGTGGAGTAGGTCTTATATAGTAAGTCCTCATGTGTTACCACTTCACCACATAGTTCAAGATCATAGGCGATTTTCATTAAAGCAGAATTATATTCGTCCACGGATTCAAAATCCTGGAAATTGAGGATCCTCCATTCTTTCATGGACTTTCGCCATAATACCATTGAGTATCTTTCATTTAACTTTGTCCAAAGGTCAAAGGGATCCTCAATATTTAGGTACTGATCTCTCAGTTCCTCAGTGAGATGATAGCACATAATTGTTATGGCTCTATGCTTTTGGCTTTCAATTTCATTATTGTCATCATTGATGTATCAATGAGTCCTCTAGACTTCAGAGCATCTCTAGTGTTCATCTGAGGGTTTTAATCTCGACATCTGAATCACATTATCAATCAATTCAAGAATTTAGAATTCATGCAAACAATGCATATGATTTCAAGACATTCGACCATTTCTTACAATGCTAGGTCTATATGTATGAACATGAGATAATGTGCATAAACCACACGGCTTAATTATATGCTTGAGCCACACGGCTATGATGATGCAACAACCTTAACAAATTGAATTCTATAATGCATCAAGTAATCTATATGTGAATACATCTAAAATATTATTCAAAAATGAACAATGTCACATGGCTATGAGATGAGGATAGGATTTTAAGGTACTTAACATATTCAGGTTTCAGGTCAGATTTGATCTTATGTTTTAGGGATTCGATTTTGTTTACCTTAAACACTGAATGGGTTGAATGGATTGAACCGGGAGCTAAAAGACCTCGGGAAAACAAGCTGACCACGAGCTGCAACGAACACGAGCTAGATTGGATATGTTTTCACGGCGGCGGCGGCTAGGGTTTTGTGAGCTCAAGGTTTTAGAACAATCGTGCTGATAACGTGTTATGAATAAGAGAGAAAGGAGAGAAGATTTCTGTGTGTTTTATTCCAAGTACAATGAGTCCTTTATATAGGGACTTATGCCTAGAAAATATCTAGGATATATACAAATATAATCAGAATATACTTAGGAATATTCTAGGGATACACCTCATAATGTACATCCATATCTAGAATATATAGGATATCGAGATTATCCATAACATATTTCATTTAGTATAGATATCATTTTTTAAAAAAATTTTACCTCTACGAGTGATTTATGCAAAATAGCATTACCTTTTAATTGTTTTTCAAATTTTCATTAATAGTATTTTAGTCAAACAATATATTTTTATTATAATTTAAATTTAAATCAAAATTAAATCAAAACCAAATCCCAATTATATTTTTTTTAAATCAAACAAAATCAAAACTTTTTTTTAAACATATTTTAAAATATTAGATTTAGATTTTATGCAAAAATATTATATGCAAGAAGATTTGATTATATATATATTCTTTTTATTTATATTAATTAGATTAGTAAATTTTAGTTTATAATTTTAATTTCAAAAATGAAATTTTTACTTTAAAATTAATCTATACTATTAAAACAGGAAACATTATAGAAAAAACCTTTTGTACCGTGTTACAAAATAAAAGGTTTTACTTTGATAAAAGTTATGAATATTAGAAATTAGACCGATCTATTTTAAATTTAATAAAAAGATAATTATTATAAATTATTCAATATTTATATTACTTGATTATATTATAGACGGGTTTGGATTAATAATTTTTGCGGTTGATGTCTACTTTGGACTGTTATCTCAAAACTTTTAGACCACTGTTAGACGGGTTAAAAAAATATTAACACATCATAAATTTTTACTTTATATTAACACATAAAAACGAAAAATATATCAAAAATACTATTCGCCTTTAGTACGGGTTAAACTTTAATAAAATATATAATTTATTTATATCTCAAACTTGTTCATTGATAAATATATTTTGTACAGAAAAAAAAACTAAATATCAGAAAAAATAAATAAATAAATTTCAAGCAAATTAAAAATTGGAAAAAGATCTTCATTTCTCTAAATTAAATTAAAATTAATTGAAAAAAATAGACAAAATAATGTTCAAAATCTCAAAATTATTATTATATTATAATTTAATTATAATACTTAAATATTGTTCAGTTATATATTTGACAAATAAAATTTATACTATCCCGAGCTCAGCGCGGGTTTGAATATAGTAATAGATTATAACCTTTGAAAAACTTGTAAAACTTAGAAAATTTATTCGGTTTCCAACCACATGAATGTTTTAAAAGTTGATATGTTTCCATAGTTAAAAAAATAGAAAAAAACCTTTAAATTTCTCTTCTTCATCTTTCTGATTTCCCTATATATAAAATTTTCAAAATCTGAAAATAATATTTTAAACTTTATTTTAAGAGATTATATTTATATATTTTCTATAATTTAAAATTTTAGTTACTAAAATTTTAAATAAATGACATTAATATATACAGTTATGTAAGATTTGTATATATTATTTATTTCTTTTTTATGTAGAATATATATTTATTATAATAGAAGTTTTTAGATGCTATAATTCCATTTAGACATATATAACATATAAAAGTTGACACATATCCATAGTTTAAAAAAAACGAACAGAAAAAACCTTTGAGTTTCTCTTCTTTGTTTTTCTAACTTATTTATATATAAAATTTTCAAACTTTATTTTAATAGATTATATTTATATATTTCTATAATTAAATTAAAAATAGTTGAGGTGTCCAATTTTCATGAGCTGATGTGGCAGAAGTATGAGAGTTTATTCTACTTTCATATAGTAGATTAAAACTATATACTAACAAAAATTATAAACTGGTAAATTTAAAGCAAAGCCAAACTAATCTAAGATGCCACTAATTATTTTGTTTTTGTATAATTAAACCTATAAAATTTAATATCAGACAAAAATCTAAATTAAAGTAGGCACCTCAAAATAAATCAACACTTTTATATTCCGTGTACGTTACACGTAAGTAAAAATATATTATTTTGGCAGTTTGTTTTTAGATATATATGAATATTAAATATAGTTTGAAAAAATTCAGGAACAAACGAAGTTAGTAACTATTTTTTTATAAATACTCTCTCAAACAAAAAGGCTAAGAAGAACGACGCTCGAATGTTTTATTAACTTAGGTTCTATAGAATGAAGTTCTTAAAGAAGTGTGCATCATATATGGAAACATAATTCCTTCCGTAGTATCCATGTTTAAAATCTGAAGCAATCCGCAGCATTAGAGGAGGATTCAAATGCTAATCTGCTGGGTTACACACAGGTAACAACAGATTGCTTACTAACTAGTTTTCTCTACTCTATACACGAAACAAGTTAGAATCTGTATTTCGTTATCCTTACACAAAAAAAAATAAAAAATAAAAAATGGTCGTGCTTAAGATCGTATCCACAGCAACTTCTCATGTTGGGTTTGTTTTCAGTTCTCCACTGTCAAAAAGCTCCGGCGACATTGTAGGGTCTGATTGGTAACCATTTTAACAATTGAAAAAAAAAATTTTAAAAATGTTACTAATCGTCAAAATTGTTGAAGAGTAAAATTACTCACTAACAGCTTTCTCTTACAGTTTTCACTATTCACTAACAGCTTACTGCTTCTGCTAACAACTTACCGCTTCTGCTAACAACTTACAGCTTCCGTTAATAGCTAAAATAACCGCTCCGCTTTTGTTTACCAATCGGACCCGTAATTATTTTACCTTTTTTCATTTATTAAACCGAAGTGTGTAAATCGAAAACCGAATCAAACTAAAGTGTTTTTTTAAGCCGTGACAAATCAAACCAAAACTTTTCATATAAAAAATTTAATTAAGATCACTCTGAATTACAAATAGTTTTATTTGAATTTAGAATTTTAAGCCGTATAAAACCGATCTGAAATCATACCCGTAAATCCTACTGACGAGTCTATTTATTAACTCCTTAATCTGGGCTCATATCCGGCATGCATTGTGTAGGAGTGGCCCGATAAGGCCCATAACACAATTGAACTCTGTCTCTTTTGGGCCCGAAAAATCATTTCATAAACTTTTAGGTGTGGCCCGATAAGGCCCAGAACACAATTGAACTCTGTCTCTTTTGGGCCCGAAAAATCATTTCATAAACCTTTAGGTGTGGCCCGATAAGGCCCAGAACATAATTGGACTTTGTCTCTCCTGGGCCCGCGAAATCATTTCATAAGCCTGTAGGTGTGGCCCGAAAAGGCCCAGAACACAATTGGACTCTGTCTCTCCTGGGCCCGCGAAATCATTTCATAAGCTTGTAGGAGTGGCCCGATAAGGCCCAGAACACAATTGGATTTTGGCCCGATAAGGCCCAGAACCCAATTGGACTTTTTGGGCCCGCGAAATCATTTTATAAGCTTGTAGGAGTGGCCCGATAAGGCCCAGAACACAATTGGACATTTTCTCAATTCATAGGTCTGTAGGTTCGGCCCGATAAGGCTCGGACCACAATTGGGCTGTGTCAGAGAACGAGAATCCTGCCCTATTTCATCATCTTCAAATAACCATCTCATACCACCTCTTCAACAATTGGCGCCACCATGGGGCAGGAGAGATCTCTAACACACAAAACAACTAAAAAAAAAATGACCGGACCACAGATCCCCCCCCCCCCCACGAAATCAATTCATAGGCCTGTAGGTTCAGCCCGATAAGGCTCGGAACACAATTGGGCTGTGTCAGAGAACGAGAATCCCTTGCCCTATTTCATCATCTTCAAATAACCATCTCATATCACCTCTTCAACAATTGGCGCCCACCATGGGGCAGGAGAGATCTCTAACGCACAAAACAACTAAAAAAAATGACCAGAGCACAGATCCCCCCCCCCACCCCCCCAGACCAACAGCGTCACAACCCACCTCCCGCTGGCGAACCAAGGCTTCCGTCGATCGAAGCAACCCCCGCCAAGGAGACAACAATTACCATGCCAATGGTAAATAGCAAGGCACCAACATCAAAAGCCATTGACGACTTCCTGGCATCCGTTGCACTGCCACGACCTCCGCTATCCCCGCAGCTTCGATCTCTGCTCGTGAGAAATCCTATGGTCCATTACCAGGGGAATAATGTCGAAAGCAGCCAGGACACTTCAACAGCGACCATTATCGACCTCGACGAATCGCATCAGACAATCCGACCTGCTGAAACCAGTATCCAGACACTCCTGCAAGCACTATTCGGACGAATAAACGAAGTAGCGTGGAACACAGAAGCAAGATTTGACGCCCTGGCCGCAGCACAGAACACCCGTTGCGACAACGCAAACGAGTCCAACCTTATTGACCCGCAAGAAGAGTCGGGAATATCAGCCCCGGGACCATGGTGCCGAACCTTCGAAGTATCTCCGGGAGTGCAGAGGAATCTCTTTCCTACCTTAAACCAAACAATCTTAACAGCCGATCAAGCGCTAGTGGCGGCAGCGCAAAACCGCACACCCACATATTCAGGCATTGAAACCGAGCAAGATTTAGCCATCAAGGGGCTGTAGAATACCTTCCGAGATATGTCATCCTGGGTTTATAAGGCGACCATTTCGGCCCCTGAGATAGAAAGCGTCCTTAAAGAAACGCAAAGTACGCCTTTCAAGGCTCGGATAACCAGCATCCCCATTCGGCACCACAGAAAGATCAAATTTCCTGCATACGAAGGAAAAACCGACCCTCGACAATACATGACCGCATTTAATATCGCCATGGGCTGGGCCCATTTTCTCCCAGAAGAAAGGGACGCTGGTTATTGTCAGCTCTTCGTAGAAAACCTGAGCGGTGCCGCCCTCGCCTGGTTCTCCAGACTTAAGGCGAACTCGATCGACAGTTATCACCAGCTTTCTATGACGTTCCTCAAGCACTACTCGATGTATATTGAAGAGGAGGCATCGGAAGCCGACCTCTATACATTATCCCAAGGGCCTAAAGAAACCTTGAGATTGTTCATTGATCGCTTTAGAACTGTGGTTTCCAAGCTGACGGTCTCTGACAAAATTTCTCTGGCCGCCCTGCGAAACGCCCTATGGCACGAGTCATTTTTCCGAGTTCACATGAAGCTGAATAAACCGCCGACCCTGGAAGACGCCCTACATCGAGCGACTCTCTTTGCCGAAATAGAAGAGGAAAAGGTGATCCTTATAAGATAGCATGCCACCCTCACGTCTCATACTAAAGAAAAAAAGTCGGCGGAGTACCATGAGCCTCGGCAACACTACGACCGTGATTACAAATAGGATAACAAGGAAAAATGATCTGCCGCAATATATCAGGTCGGAGAAATGCAGCAGCGACCACAAAACCGACTATGGAACGTCCACCCAAAGAGCGAGGATAGTGGGGGGGGGGGGGTATTGCGATTATCACAACCGAACTGGACATTCGTCGGAGAACTGCCAACAGCTCAAAGATATGCTATTCGCCACGTTCAAGAAAGGAGAGACCAAAACTCCAGAGTACGGCTACCCACAGGGTGAGAGGCGCGGTACAAATGTATGGCATCAACCTAATTACAAGGGGCAATCAGGCAGTCCGATAACTATAGCAGAACAAGTGAGCCAAAGTGCGAAAGGAACAAGCAGGAAGGTGCCGAAGTGACACCACCACCACCACCTCGGCGTAGGATAAATATGATAATGGGTGGACTCGCATCCTGCAACGACTCAGTACGATCCATTAAAGAATACAGAAGGCGAAGCTCCAACCAACAGAAGAGGAATTCCTTGAACCAAAGAGAGCGAGTCATTTTTGACTCAACAACACGATGGATCATATTCACCAAGGATGACACAGAGGGATTAGATCAACTGCATAACAACCCCTTGTCATAGAATTGACATTGGCGGACTGCGAAATCGCCAAGATACTGGTGGACACCGGAAGCTCGCTCGACCTCGTATTCAAAGAAACACTGCAAAAAATGGAGCTAAAAAATTAAAGACTTAAACCCAGGATGAAACTGTTAACCGGCTTCGGAGGGGACACAACGATGACAGTCGGCACAGTCAAACTCTCGGTCTATGCCGGTGGCGTAACTATGGTAGTAAAGTTTGTAGTAGTGGACAAACCGGTCATCTATAACGTGATAGTCGACACACCATGGCTACACGCTATGCGGGCCATGGCATCGATATATCACCAGTGCATCAAGTTCTTAACACCAGCAGGTCTCTGTAAGAGGCGACCAGGCTATGTCGAGAAATTGTTTTCTCATCGAACACAAACTACGAGGAGCGCCGCCGGCCTGTCTGGTCATAGAAGCAAACCCGCAAAACAACGCGATGTGTCACCATCGGCACCGAACTAGAAGAAAAGCTTCGAGCAAATCTCATCCTGTTCCTAAAAGAAAACGTTTCGACTTTTGTTTGGTCAACAGACGACATGATCGGCATCAACCCCGAAATCACCTGCCACAAACTGAACGTCGACCCAACCTTCAAGCCTATCAAACAAAAGAAAAGGAAGCTTGGCCCGGAACGGGCAAAAGCAGTAAATGAAGAAATCAAAAAGCTATCAGAAGCAGGCTCAATAACCGAAGTGCGCTATCCGTAATGGTTGGTCAATCCAGTAATGGTCAAGAAAAAGAACGGATCATGGAGAGTCTGCGTCGAATTCACCGACTTGAACAAGGCCTGCCCCAAGGATAGCTTCCCACTCCCCCACATAGATCGGATCGTTGAATCCACTGCTGGAAATGAATTGATATCCTTTATGGACGCTTTCTCGGGCTACAACCAAATAGCCATGCATCCGCATGACCGAGAGAAAACGACCTTCATTACCGATCAGGGAACATATTGCTACAAAGTGATGCCATTTGGACTAAAAAACGCAGGAGCTACGTATCAACAGCTGGTCAACAAAATGTTCGCTGGACAGATCGGTCAAACAATGGAAGTCGCTCATCGCCCAGGATCACATCGGCCATCTGCAAACATGTTTCATCACTTTAAATGAATATGGCATGAAACTGAACCTGACCAAATGCACCTTTGGCGTACATCTGGCGAATTCCTCGGATACATCATCACACGCCGAATGTCGAAGCAAATCCAAAAAAGATTGTGGCCATACTCGAACTCCCATCCCCCAAAAGTCCCGCGAAGTACAACGCCTGAGTGGACGCATCGCCGCCCTCAACCGTTTCATATCACGGCCAACCGATAAATGCCTACCGTTTTACCACCTGCTGAAAGGAAACAAACAATTTGAATGGAACGAAGAATGTGAAGAAGAGTTTAAAAAATTAAAGGAGTATTTGGTAACGCCACCGGTCCTAGCTTAACTAGAAAATGGCGACGTCCTTTACCTGTATATCGCAATTACCAGATCGGCAGTCAGCGGCGTCTTAGTACGAGAAGACCGGGGAGAGCAGAAGCCGATCTTTTATGTCAGTAAAACTCTTGACAATGCGGAAACAAGATATCCAACGTTAGAAAAGGTGGCCCTCGCCATAGTAATGTCAGCCTGGAAGTTGCGTCCTTATTTCCAATCCCACTCCATTGTCGTCTTCACAAATCAATTGTTAAGAACGATCTTACATAGCCCAAGTCAATCCGGCCGAATAGCATAATGGGTGATCGAACTAAGCGAGTATGACATAGACTACCAAAGTCGAAGCAGCACGAAATCTCAAGTACTCGCCGATCCTCATAGAATTGTCTCCAGAACATATCAATGATCTGCCAATAGAAGATAGATGGACCCTGCATGCAGACGGCTCATCTTCGCGGCATGGATCGGGAGTCGACATCTGCTTGGAATCACCAACTAAGGAAATCATTGAGCAATCTTTTCGTCTCGCTTTCTCGGCCTCAAACAACGAGGCAGAATACGAAGCCTTGATAGCTGCTCTACGCCACGCACAAGCAATCGGGATCCAACACATTGACGCCTTCTGCGATTCCCAGCTTGTCGCACTACAATTCAGTGGGGAATACAAATCCAAAAATGAACACATGGATGAATATTTGAAGGTCGTCCAGGAACTCACATCCAATTGTAAATCGTTTACCCTAACAAAGATACCACGCGGAGACAACACTTCGGCAGACGCTTTGGCCGCCCTCGCCTTGACATCCGACCCAGACCAGCGCCGAATCATACCAGTAGAAAGTATTAATCATCCCAACATTGAACTTGCAAGAGGAGTCAACTTCATTGACGAGCAAGACCCCGATGTCGATACCACACAGGAAGCTCGGAAGAAGAAACATCAAACAGCCCGCCACCTCAAGAAGATTGGCGAAAGGAGATCCTCTTTGAGATGGAGCACGTCTGAAGTACTCTCTCTCTCTCTCTCTCTCTCTCTCTCTCTCTCTCTCTCTCTCTCTCTCTCTCTCTCTCTCTCTCTCTCTCTCTCTCTCTCCCAGTCTCGATCTGCCTCCCTCTAACTAAATCTCTCTCTCTCTCTCTCTCCCAGCCGCAAGTTCTCTCCTCGCCGCCGCCTTGCCGCCGCCAGCGAACCCTACATCAAGGTTAGAGATTTCTTTTTTCAAAACCAATTTTATTAGATTTAAGATATTTTGTAAGTTGATTAGATTTATGGAATTATTTGTTGAATTGTTTGGTGAATTGTTTGAGAAATTTATTTTTAGTTTAAAATTTCGAATTTTATGGAAATTATTTTAGAATTTATTGATTAGATTTTAGAATTTTATGTTATTTGATTTTAGAATTTTAGATTTATGTGAATGGTTTAAGAAATTGTTTGGTGAATGGATTTTGTAATTAAGATTTTACCAATTTTTTGAAATTTTCTAAATTTTTTAAATTTATTATGATTTTTTCCAAATTTTCTAATTTTTTATGATTTTTTTTGAAATTTTATAATTTTTTTTTAAAAAAAATTGAAATTTTAGAAGTTTTTTTTTAAAAATTGTTCGCACACCTAGAGCCGGTACGAGTAGGAGTTCTCAAACCGTCAGCGCAGGGTCGGGTATTCTCGATATGTAACCCCGAGGACCATCGATAGCTAGGGTGATCGCATTGATAGTCAGGCTCAGGTCATCACTGAGTTTCATAGTAATATGCAGCGGCTGTCCCAATATCTAGCGGAGAAATATTATACAGCGACTTCTTTTTTTGGCAATTTGGGGGTCCGACCTACTTTGGATGATGGGACCGAAACCGGGGACGGAAGTGGTACCGGGAACGACAACACACATTCCATCCAATTTTAGTTTTTCTAAAATATTTTATTTTAATTTTAATTTCAATTACAATTTTATTTTTCTTTTTTAAAATATTTTATTTTAATTTTAATTTGATTTTATTTTTGTTTTTGTAAATTTTTTTTTATTTTAATTTTATTTTAATTTTCGTAAAATATTTTTTTAATTAACTTTTTTCCGTCCCATCGCAATTCCGTCGCAAATTTGCAACGCCTGAAAAACATTCTCGCAAGCCTATTGCAAATTTGCGACGGAGTTGCAACGACCCAAAAACCAGGTGTCGCAAATCCATCGCAGATGTGCGAAGAAGTTGCGACGACAAATCTGCAACGCGCTTGCGACGGAAGAAGACCATTGTTTTTTGCGACCACATTATTCCGTCGCAGTTCTGTAGTCGCAAATCCGTCGCACTTATTGCAACGACCTTGCGACGACGACTCTACAACGAGTTTGCGATGGATACAAGCTGTCATTATTTGCGATTACGTAATTCTGTCGCAAACTGTGACGGATAGTAGTCGTCGCAATTTGCGACGAATTAGCCTCGACGGTCATTCCATCGCAAACGGTGCGATGGTTTTGCGTGGATTGGCATTTGTGATACTTATATAACGACAGAATTTTGTACGCCACAGTTTCATCGCAACTGGCTATTTGCGATGTATTTGCCTTTTGTAAAGTTGATGTTCTCTTGCAGTGATTCTGCCATCTACGAAGTGTAGAATTAACAACGAAAGTAATAAAATCAACTGTAAAAAGTGTTTGGGCACTCTGAATTTTGAAATACCCATGTGGTAACTAATTATTTCTCCTCGCTAAGTTTTTTTATGCCCAAAAGTATGCTAACTTTAAGACTATTTGTATTGGTTTCATATTGAAATTGACTACAAAGTTTTTCACTTAAAAGTTATAACCATGAAATTTTGTCTCCCAAACATTTGTAAGCTTATACAAGTATAAATCATATACAAGTTGGCTTCTCTATATAGACTCAAAGTTGATACACCCTATTTATATGACTTTTGTCTCGAAATAATAAATGACTTAAAAGAACTTTTGGTTTGGAGTAGATCGATCTGTTGAGTACGTCACAAATATTAGACGTGATTTGCTTTGGTTACAAAAATTCAACACATATATTGGACGCATTTATAAAGCTCTTGTCGTTGGTTAGGCTAAGGTGCAAGGTGCTGTGAGTGAGGATGGTCAGCTAGCCAGCCACCATCTTCTTTGTGTACATTTATGTTCTGTTGTAGTCTTATATTCTTTGTCTGGTCTTATGCTGCCTACTGTTTGAAGATGGTGGTGACACAATTCACCCACGTCAAAACCCTTGACATGCTTGAAGGATCGGACAGCAATCCGGCAAGAAGCGAGCAAAAAAAGAACCTCCATCCGTCCTTTGCATTATCACACTCAAAGAAAGGTGGTTTCTAGATTCGTCACCTGATTAGGCACAAAGTAAGCATGTTGGTGGATCATGTATGGTACAAACCCCAAAACGAGGTTAGGATTCGCGGAAGGTGGGAGAGTCAAGCTGGCTGTGCGGCTCTTTCTTTGGCTCGAACGAAGGTGGGGATGAACGTAGTGATTAGATGGATCCGGACTGCTGGCCGTGCGGCTCTTTCAAACAGGACAGAGTGTGGTTAAACGAACGAGGATGATGGAGTGAGAGTCACCACAAGTCAGATGGAAGAGACTTGATAAAGACTGAAACGAGAATTCTAAGAACTCTCAAGGTTGCGCAGAGCACAAAGCTTTCTGAAGAAAGTTTGGTTGTTTATTGATCTAGGTTAAAAGATACACGGCTGGGAGGACTTTATTAAATAGTCCGAGCAGCTTTGCCCTTCGAGGGGTCTTTGAAGCAAATTACAAATTGTTTTAAACCACCCTAAGAAAACAGAAATGACTAAACAAGTGCCTTAAAACCATGGAAATTGGCTAACAAGTGCCTTACGCTATTTAAGAGGGAAATCAGACAAAACAGGAAACTCGTTAGTCAAAAGGAAATCAAATTAATTACTTACTAGACTTACCATAGCTGGCTGAGAGGCGGTTTGAGTTTTGGAAAGCTCCCTGAATGTTGACTTGTTAGCGGCCAGGTGCGTTTACTTAGACTCCAAGGAGAGAAATGCCGAATAAGGTAAGTCTGTGGGCTTCTCTTGGGCCGAGCAAAGTGGGACTCATGTTGGGGCCGCGTGTTGGTGCTGATTGGGCCTCCTGGATTGTTGCGGCCGGGCTGGTTTCCTCGTCCTCTGTGTTGGGCCGGGCTGGGCGATCGTTAGTGGGGAGTTCCTTGGGCCGGTCCTCCTCTTCGAGCCTGGCCTGGCCGGTCTTGGTTCGGGCGATACTGATCTGGCCCAATTGTTCCAACAACTCTTTAACTTCAAGCTAGAGGATTAAGGCCTTCACTGCCTTGTTGAAGCCATCTTGTAACGTCCTTGCTCCTGATCGAGTTAGAGGCTTGGATCGCATGGTCGGAATGGCCTGTTGAGGCTGTTTGGCCGGCAGGGGTGTCAACCTCGGTACGGGGTTTGTATCAATGTACGTACGATGACAAAAATCATTAAGATAAACGTATTGAGCTACACTGGGAATAGTGTACAGATACGTAACGATGTTATTCCACATTGATCAACCCTTTTATGTAATATATGTAGGTAATTTGTAGTTGGAGTGATGTACTTTCTAAGTACTAGAAAGGACACTAACATACTAAAGGATAAAAGTTAGGAGAAAATTATATATACACTCTAATCCAATAAAATTTAACTTATTAACCCATGTCAAGATTCGAGATATCTTTTAATTAAATATTAATATAATTTCAATTTATCTTTAAGTGAGAATATTCCCACTAAAGATGTTTTTATAATCTCTACTATGTTTAACTCTCTTTTGCATTAATACAAATAATAAAATATATGTATTTTTATTCTTTTATTTTTATAGGTAAACTGGAATTGAATTTAAATTGTATGTATTTAAAGCTTCAAATTAGCCCAAAAGTTCTAGGGTAATTAGTGTGACAATTTAGCTCTTGCGGCACCAATATACAACCTTGCTTTTGTACGTATATTTACTATACTGGAGAACGGGCCAGCGTCCATGGCAACTTTTCATAAAAATATAAATCAATGGGAAATTTATAATAATAAAAAATCAATCAAATATTTTAAATAACATTGTTATGGTGCTTGAAACTCCAAAATCCTTTTCATAAATTTTTTTGTTTTAATAACAAAACAATTGATATGAAACAAAATACTTCAATTATAAAAATAAAGACTTATCTTCTTTAATAAACTACAATGAATGTATATAAATTAAATAATGATCTATACCTTAAAAAATGAAACATTATATAAATATATTTAACCATGTGTTATAGTACATAAAATAGCATTGTGTTTTACTAGTTTTTTCAAATGTTTATTAAATATATTTTAGTCAAATGATATATGAAAATTATGATTCAAATTTAAGCTAAAACTAAATCTCAGGATATATTTTTTTTAAACAATCCTTAAATATCTCTTTTAAAAAAATCTAAAGTTTACAATAACATTATACAATCTAATCAAATCTTAACAAAAAAATCGATTGTGAATATTTACTTGGTAAATGTATTTAAACACACCTTAAATAATTATCCAAAATATCTAAAAGTTATATTTCATAAGATTTTGGATTATGCATTTAATTTTTTTTTGTAATTAATATTAAGGAAACAAAAATTATAATTAGTATAAATATATTATAATAAATTAATTAATTAATTTTAAATTTTAAATTTTACAAAAATATATTATTAAAATATATATATTTCCGTACTTAGGACGGACACGATTCTAATTATAACATAAAAAAGAATGCTAGTATCAAACTAAAAAAAATAACAAAGATAAATAATTTTATATGTTCACTCGTATCTGGAAATCTTATGACACTAAAAATTATAAGAGATTATTAAGTGACTCGACCAAAAACAATTTTCACAAAGTTCACAATCTTATGAATCGTTTCAGAACCAAAAATACAATGATTTATGAGGAGTGCACGTGTACTCATAAATCAACGGGAGCACAGATTCTGCAAATTCGTTCCTTTTTACCGCCAATACATGTAGCAAATGAAGCTGACCCAATCAATGAATCACAATACGCGAACTTATACGTCGGACAGATTCTTTAGTGATTAGAGATAAGGAAACATCATCATCACACAATGTTTTACGAAATATAACATACGTATACAGATGAATCTCACATTCCCCATCGCCCGCAAGCTTAATCCTGTAAAGACCTTCAACGGGGTCATCGTGCATGAAATAATCTTGAGTTCCTTTGATATAAATCGCACATAGATTTCCGCTCTCATAACACCTCACTATAACCAGTGGACCACAAATGCATTGATTATACGTAAAATTGAATAAATCAATAGATGCATAAACACTGGAAAACTCAGAAACTTTCTTCAGTGTTTTGCACGTTCTCTTCAGATTGAGAAAATCCTCAAGAAGATTACTGCAAACCTGTTTAACAACACGTTCTTGTAACTCAGTTGGTAAAGAAAGGAGCCTCAATTCTTCCACCGCAGTAAGATTATTTTTCAGTAAATAAACCGTGTTTTGTCATAGGTTGCAAATATATATTGTGTATAACCGATTATATTTGACATTTTACATAAGGATATTTATACATAGAAAAATAATAAAGTAACCAATCACTTTTCTAAGTTTGGATCTTTCTGCACTTGTCAAACTCCATCCAATCTTGTATCTACCCAGAACACACATTCTTGCATATTTTATGAAACTCGTTAACCTTTGTAACTTAATATATGAATTGTATTGGCTTTCAGTTGCTTCCTCGAAATTTAGTCTTATATCGTGCCATCTCGAGTGCATCTTGTCCTGTATAACATTTTTATTTCGCAAGAAATATCACTTCAAATTAATTGAACTAAAAGAAAGATGAATTATAATGGTTCATACAAAAATTCATCTAGTAAAATCGTTATCAAAGTTTCTATTTCAAAACAATATGCATCCCATTTCATATTTTTCTTAATTTCTTATCCAATGTTTGTATATGTTGCATAGAGAATAAAAGCATCATACATAAACTAAGTACTAATCCAAATAAGGCGGATCATTGAACTTAATTTGATTAGAAGTAATTAATTTCATTAGAAGAATTTAAGTGTCAGTTTGAGCATGTGAGTCTTCACATCCATTGTCAATATGCATTGTTGTCTGAAAAGGAAAGTGGATTTTCTAAATTGTCCTCTATTATTTAATTGGGAACCAACTAATTAAATATGTAAAACAATAAGTAGAAATTTAACATGAGTATTTATCTGATTCAAGAGTATAAGAATAAGTCTGATTGTAAGAGTTTTCACATCAATTACCAATGAAAATGTGTCTAACTAAGACTTTATCTTCGAATAAGAAAACGACTCAACCACTTGTATGTGATGATCCCAGTTCAAGATGGCCTGAAAACTAAGGGAAAAAAGTATCCGTATAATCGCCATTTTCAGATTTTTGTAAACATTATCTTTTTCATATATCTTTTTTTTTTTTTTTTTGCACTGCAAATCTCTTGAAAATTTATATTTTTCTCATTTGATCCTCGATGAATTGCACAAAATAATTTTATTGTTTTACAAAGAAACAATCATCATTTTCAGATATGTGGTCATCCGGTAATAATAAAAAAACCTATTTGTAATAGTAAATTAAAAACACTGACTTTGTTTTTGGCTATCATTGTACACTTGTCTGAACATAACACATATATCTCATTAAATTATAATTATATGCATAACCAAATATCAAATATCATTTATCCAAATCATAACCAATAACTTCTTAGTAAAGAAAAATAACTAAAAATAAGAAAACTCACCTATCAAATATCATTTATCCAAATTATAACCAATAACTTTTTAGTAAACAGAAATAACTAAAAATAAGAAAACTCACCTATCAAATATCATTTATCCAAATCATCGGATAATTCTAACATGCTTACTAAAGAACCTCCAAACACTTCTGAACGACGGTAGTTACATAAAAAAATTCTTGAAAAGACGGACTTATCTGATAGTCATTGTTATAGTCAACAACCTTAAAAGTGTTTATGCAAACATAGTCTCCTTCAATCAAGTTCTTTCCAAACGTTTGAGGGTAGCATGAATCTAATTGGATGAATCCCATATTAACAGTAGCATGACTCTAATTGTCTTGGAATCCCATATTAATAAAACGCAAACAATGATGTTATAATCATAACAAAATTATCTAAACGAACATATATCATTAATAATTATGCATTTACGTCCACATGTATAACCATATCAAAAGAACCTTCTCATCGATTAAAACCATCTCAAGAGAACTTTGTCCTTTTCATTTGAACCCATTCCACGTTTTAATAACACGAACTCTTATCTTGTAGCTACCAATATTTGGGAGAAGATCCATAATGTGCAAACATTTTCTTATGGAATTCGTAGTTACCTAACACTAGAACTATGCCTATGAAGATTGCTCGATTATTACAATTGCCACTTGTTGTGGATCAAAATTTGGTTAAGACTACGCTGATCTTTTTTTCTTTTTGAGAAAGGACCAACGCTGATCTGATTCTTATGATTATGTTCATTTGGGTTTATAGTGACAGATTTTACTGAATTTTATTTGGATAAAGAAAACTATTTTGAACCATGTGATCTCTCCGTTTCTTAGTCTGAAAAGATAGATGGGAAACTTCACATCCTCGTGTCGATTAAAGTAATAAGTAAAAAAAAAAAGAAATCAAATTCCAAAAGCATTGAAAACTTCAACAAAAGACGTCCTGAACAATTAAAACATTTTTGCACATGTATTAAAATCATTCTAACCTAACCCAACAAAAATATCATGCCTTTACCTGCCGCTAGGGAATTTAAGTGCACCAAAACATCTCTCCCCTACCTATGTTTCCCAAAAATTGTTTTATTTTCCATCATCCTCGTTGGGATTTCTGAGACTGACAAACTTCATAGTGCCAGCACCACCATAGGTGACAAATCCATTACAAACTTAGAGCAGTGATACACATATTGAACTCAATCGAAATAGACTATACTATATAGCTAGAATAATACACTTTGAAAAAGCAAGTTGATATCAAAATTTTAAATTCCTAAACGGCTAATATATTTGATACCGGAAGGATTTATTCTAAATTTGAATTTACAAAAAATCAAAACCCCATGAGAACAACAATGTCTTAAAGCATTTCATTCTTATGGAGAATGAATTAAAAAGCAGTGAAGTGAGACTACCGTGAGGAGTTATGAACACAGTTTAAACTGCCATTAGTGCTGAAACATAGAAGCCTAGTGGAGTGGAGTGGTTAACTTGTTCGTAGTTGGACTCCGATAAGAGATCACTGACTCTTTCCTCCTCTTTATGGATGTGTCTCGTCAACTTCTTTACTGCCACTGTCTCTCTGTGGTAAAACCCCTTTGTAAACTTTTACATGTATATTTGATTTCAAGACTTGAAAATCATATTAAAAAATGCGTTGTATCATAATGCTACTGAACCATATTCATATAAATTGGTTTACAACAGTTTTATAAATAATCTTTTTATATCCTCCAGTGACATTATTGATAGTGATCACCCTCAACAGTTTTCTTGTCAATCTCTGACATATCATTCTGTGTTTGTGTGATCTCAAGTAAAATTCAATGCAGTTATTAATAGCTTAACTTAATAGATCTAAATCATGAACAAAGAGATGAAATATCTTTCATACAAGCGAATAGAATAAAACTTTTGGTTCTTGTAGTGTATATACATAACTTTCTCATTTATCTAGTCTCTCTCTGGTAGTATAATTCCGAACAAATTTCATAGATCGAGTATCCCTGAAGAGCATAGCACATGAGCCTAAGCAAATTTGATGGTTTAACCAATAGAGATCCGATGGTATGGTAGGATAATAATTTTATCTAAAAAATGGCAATGGTAAGTAGGCCTGGGCATTCAGATATCGGATCGGGTTCCGGTCGGGTATTTCGGATATAGGGCATTTCAGATATATAAAAATTGGTATCGATCAGGTATTTTGGTTCGAATTCGGTTCGGTACCCTTCGGATCCGAGTATTTTCGGATAGAACCGAAAATTTTTCGGATCCGGTTCGGATCCATGTTTTTTATATCTGAATATATCCAAATATAACCAAATACCCGAATGTAACCAAAAGAATCCGATTCGGATTTACATTTTTATATCCAAACATACCTAAAATATCCACAATACCCGAAAATATCCAAAGATATCTGAGTTATCTGAAAATTAACTATTATATTCGGGTTTATAATTGTAATTTTGGATATTTTAGTTAGTATAAGTGTTAATATATTAATATTTTCTAGGTATATAATTATATTTCGGATATCTTCGGATACCCGAAATTTTTCGGTTCGGATCCGGTTCTTCGGATATAGAAGTTATGGTACCGTTCGGATATTTATGTCGAATCCGGTTCGGATCGGTACTGATGGGAATCGGGACACGGACTACATCAGACAAGGCATGGAAGCAATGGGTCCACGGATGGAGGTTGGCCATACCAGTACGGGAACCATCGACTGTGGTACGGGAACCATCGACCATGGTACGGGACCCAACGACCGTGTCGTCTACCGTATCGACCTGATGCGACCCGGAAATGAGCTGAGGAAAGACCAAGAACCGAATGACCGAATTCTTCGTTCTAGAACTCAGAACTCACACCCAAGTAACCAAGAAAATGAGAACGGTCGAGACAGAATGGCATTGGTACGAGAGAAAACAGAAGACGGACAGGAGACCCTCTTTCTCGGACGTGAAGTGCAACCGGACCAAGGAACGGACGTACTACGAGGACCATTCACCAAGACCAAGCTCAAGGAACTACAGATTCAAGTCAAGGCCATGGTTCAAGGGCCCGGGCTGAGGTCGGAACAGGCAGAAAACCCACATGGACCGACCTGGTTGACCATGATCCAAGCAGACGCGACCGAGTAGTTGAAGAGTCACATTTGGGGTAGTTTAAGGGTCAACTTGGACTAGTTAACTCCTTAACTATTTGCGAGTTTCTATGTCTATTTTTCTGTATTTCCTCTTTATTGCCTTGACTAAGAAAACCCTATAAGTACCTTTCATTTCGATTACAATAAAAACTTTTGATCTTTTTATGAACTTTTTGTTCTTGTGAGAATTAAGAAAATTCTCTCTGTTCTTTAGGACAGCCTAACTGTTGGTAAGGGTTACTTCCGCAGTGATCCTCCCAAGGGCGTCGTGGTGAGTCATATCCACGGTCCAAAGGAGAGGGAATACTAGAGGCCTTCTGCATCCTCTAACGGTCCCTATCAATCCATCACAAACCGTAAGTGCTAGTAGCCTCCGGTCCAAGAACTATCCAACGCGGTACCACCCGAAGTGCCTTCCCTGGACGGGAATTCTATCAAGTGGTATCAGAGCCGCTTCTGGTTGGTACCATCAATTCCATCTTCTCATCTCCTCCAAATTTCTTTTCGTATTTTTTCTTTTTTTTTTAAAAAAAAGAAAATTTCTTATCTGTCTATCTATTCTATCTAGCTGAGCCAACCAAGTGAAAAAAAGAAGAAAAAAAAAATAGATCCAGGAGAAATCGGATCTGGTTTGGTCAATCGGCTGGCAAACAAAATCTTGCAATCTATCTATCTCTTTCTTGGCTGGAACTGCTTACCGATTGGTTTGGACTGTCTGTTCAGAACATTGAGAAACTAAGCTGCGAGTGATCCTAAGTATGAACCAAACACCCGAGAGTTAAACACCTTTGTTTATCTAACTCGTGTGTACAGTGTTCTAGGTACACCAGATGTCCAGGAGTGAGAGAGACCAGACCGAAGTTGGCCTGACCAACGAGCAACTAACCTATCTTAATGAGCATTTTATTCAGGTTATGAATGCTGGGTTGGAAGGAATCCACAAGAGGCTAGACAGAGTACAAGAGGATCAACAGGGCAGGCAAGTTCACACCCCAAGGAGAAACCGGACCAGAGGAAGAACTCAACCCTCGGATGAGGAAGATGAAGAAGACGAGCGAGTTGATACTCATTCCATTCAGCCTAGGAGAGGCCGGAGAGTGCGAGAGGAGGAAAACCCTTTCGCTAGAAGGACGGCCGATGACAATCTTGGGGGACTCCGGTTGGAGATTCCATCATTCTTAGGCAAGAACGACCCCGATGCCTACCTTGAATGGGAAAGGAAGGTAGAGCTTACCTTCGATTGCCAAAACATTTCTGAAATCAAGAAGGTAAGACTAGCCGCCTCTAAGTTTGGGGGCTACGCGATTAATTGGTATGACCAGGTAGTAGCTTTGAGAAGAAGGGCAGCTGAGCCTCCTGTAGCTACTTAGGATGAACTGATGTTACTAATGCGAAAACGTTTTGTTCCAAGTCATTATCACAGGGAACTTCACCAGAAGTTGAGACGCTTGACCCAGGGAACCAGGAACGTGGAGGACTACTTCCAGGACATGGAAACGTTGATGCTGAAAGCCGATATTATAGAAGATGATGAGGCGACCATGGCCAGGTTTCTGTCCGGCCTCAACCGCGAGATCATGGACCGGATGGAGCTACAGGAATTCGAGAGCATGGAAGAGATGCTCCATAAGGCTATTCTCATCGAGCAGCAGGTCAAGAGGAGGGGATATTCCAAGCCGACTTACCCTCCTAGGGCTAGCTATCAGGCCGCGACCTCCGCAAAGCCTGCTCCGCAAGAAAGGGGTACAGTCTCGAATCAAACCCAAGTTTCTTTGTTTAAAACTAACCCTCCGTCTCAGTTTGACAAAGGCAAAGCCGTGGACTCCACGAGCAGGGCTAGAGACATTCGCTGTTTTAAGTGTCAGGGTTTGGGACACTACGCGAACAAGTGTCCAAATCAGAGGGTGATGATTCTCCTTGAGAATGGCAAGGTCGAATCGGAAGAAGAGAAAGAGGACACCGGGCCAATCTTCGATGGGGAGGAAGAGCCACTCGATCTCCCTGCCCAGGGCCAGCTTCTGGTCACCAGGCGCACCCTCAGCCTGCAAACAAGATCCGAAGAGTCAGAGCAGAGAGAAAACCTTTTCCACTCACGATGCGTCGTGCAAGGCCTGGTATGTTCTCTAATCATAGACGGAGGAAGCTGCACTAATGTAGCTAGTGTTTCCCTTGTCAGGAAACTCGGACTACCCACACAACCGCACCCTCGGCCCTTTAAGTTGGAATGGCTGAACGAGGTTGGAAAACTACAGGTCAAGGAGCAGGTCACGATTCCTTTGACCATCGGGAGGTACACCGACGAGGTGGAGTGCAACGTGCTACCCATGGACGCGAGACACATACTTCTTGGACGGCCTTAGCAGTTCGATAAGAAAGCAGTCCATGATGGCTTTGCCAACCGACACTCCTTCGACCATGATGGGAAGAAGATCACCTTGGTCCCTCTTACTCCGTCCGAGGTGCACCACGACCAGCTTCAACGACGGGCTAGCCGAGAGCTTGCCAAGAAAGGAAAGGCCCTGGTTAAAGAAACCAGCCTTCTGATAAAACCTAACCAGGTAAGGAAGTCTCACACTTCACGAACCCAGTATATCTTGTTAGCTTTTCAAAATAAACTAACGGCTACTAACCCTCCACCGGAGATTCCGAGTGAGTTGAAGGAATTGTTGGACAGGTTTAAGGATGTGTTCCCCGAAGAGAACCCCAGTGGTCTACCACCTATTTGTGGGATCGAACATCAGATAGACCTAATCCCTGGAGCATCACTGCCGAACCGACCGGCCTACAGGACTAACCCAGTTGATGAAGCCACGACCCGTGAACCAGCCAAAGTACCAGACCAGGACGGCCTGGAGGTTACCGTGTCGGTCATGCGAAATACACCAAGGACTAGGTCAGGAACTCGGAATTTACGTGAAGAGTTCAACCAACAAGTAGAGAGCCTAATCACCCTGCTAGAACATGAAAAACTTAAGAGAAGGCTACTCAACCGGGAGATTCTCGAAGAACTACCGACTGGCCCGATCGAAGAGCTTCACCCCGCCGTAGGCCAATCAACGGAGCCAACTGGAACTACCCAAGGGCCAACGACCAATTCCCGGGACATCATATTCTTACCGGTGCTACAAGGGTTGGCGACCACCACCGTTTTCCACATATCAGCCAATGCGCCTGGAACGGAGCAACGAACATCTACTGCAGCTCAGATGGCCCAAGGCGGCCCCACTCACAGCCCACCACCAGGGTTCGAACCACTGTAAGTTAGTACTTATGATTTAATTAACAAGTTTCCTTTTTCTTTTGTGCGCAGGTTTCCTTTCCTTTTTCTTTGTTTCCTTTTTCTTTCTTTTGCGTTAGGGACTTGTTAGCAATTTTGGCCAAGTGTTAGGCCTTTCTTTAATTATGTACTTTCGACCCAAGTAGGTCAAGGCTGCAGGACTATTTAATAAAGTCCCCTCATTCAGTCTGTATAACTTTTCACACGATATCAATAAAGAACCGGAGTTTTCTTAAGAACCCTAGCCGCTTTACCTTCTTGTGTGAGAATCCTTGAAGCTAGTTCGGCCTTGACTTATCACGAAGTATCCTCACTCCTTCGTGTGGCGTCCTCAATCAATCGACCACCCATCCTTGAACAACTTGAAGAGAGCCTTTCGGTCAATCAAGAAGTTCCCCATCCCGTGTCATCCAAGCAAGGAGAACCTGTCGGCCAATTGTTCGGACCACAACCTCCATCCGTGTAGATCCAACTCGTTTGGGGCTACATCATCTGGTATCAGAGCCTAGGCTCGGAGATCAGGTTGTAACTATCCTTTCTTTGCTTTTAAGTTTTGCGATTTGCTTCATCTTTAAAAAAAAAAAAAAAAAAAGGACTTGTTATCGTTTGTTGGTTCTTGTCTTTCGTAGATCTATTGCTAGGATTGAATAGTTGCTTGTTTCGTGTTTCATATTGCTTGTATGAACTGTGCATCTTCATAGCCCGCCTTGCAGTTAAAAAAAAAAAAAAAAATTAGGGTTTGCATTAGGATTTCCATAATCTGTTTACAAAAAAAAAAAAAAAAAAAAAAAAATATTGCATAATTCCTTTTTGTTAGATCTTACCTTTTTTGTTGATTCGATTTCCATTTAAGTAATTTGGAATATTTCTCTTGCTGTCGATTGTTTAATTAAGGAATAAATCTTGTTTCCTTTAGCTTATTCCTTCTGCGACTCAGAAACCCGTAACCTCACTTGGTCCTTAGGGTTTGTATTTGCAGGAAGCCATGGGAAGTACGAGCGACGATGCGTTGGCTCAAATACTCGCCAATCTCCAGAAAATGGAGGAACGATTGGATCGGTTGGAACAACGACGTTCCGAAGAGGAGTACACGTCGGACACACCGAGTACCCGTGAGCGTACCCGGGACGTACGACCACCACTGGCGCCCGACAAATCCCGGACCGATCGTACGCGGGACCACCACCGAGTGGAGAATGACCGAGGCAGGCGACGAGAGTCAGAAGAGGAGCCACCTTGGCAAGGTAAAGATTTGAAACTGATGCCTCCTACTTTTGCACGAAGAATCATTCCGGAGGCTTATCTGGATTGGGAGACGCGAATGGAATACATTTTCGAGTATTACAACTACTCGGAAGGACGGAAGGTGATGTTAGCCGCGGCCCAGCTCACGGACAACGCACTGGCATGGTGGGACCGAGAGGTGGCCGAACGAAGAAGGCGACACCTACACCCCATCACCTCATGGGCTGACATGAGCTTTCACCTCCGCAAGAGGTATGTACCGGTTACCTTCCACAGGGATCTACAGAAGAGGTTCCGGAACCTGAACCAAGGGACCCGGACCGTAGAGGAGTATTTCGAGGAGTTCGAAACCCTCAAGACTCGGTTAGAGGTCAACGATTCGGTCGAGACCTTAATGGCCCAGTTCCTGGACGGATTGCAAGACCGCATCGTCCGAAAGGTGGAACACCAGACGTACAACGACTTAGACGAGCTACTGCACGTGGCCATCCAGGCCAAACAACACATCAAGCGGAAAGGAGCCGCTATGAGCCGGGCCAAGCCCAACTGGAGTTCCCAGCAACCGCGAAGATTCGACAAAGGGAAGTCGGTCGCTGTAGATGACCGGGCCAAGAAGGCCAACCCAGGCACCCCGAAACCTACCCCTACACCAGGTAAGTTTCCAAACCCACAGGCTAGAGATATTACTTGCTTTAAATGTCAGGGAAAGGGTCATTACGCCAGGGACTGCCCAAACCAACAGGTCATGGTGATCCGCGACAATGGCGAGTACGAGTCGGAGGATGAGGCTCCTCCAGAGCCACTCGAGTCTGAAGAAGAGGTGACCGATTACCTCGAGGTGGGAGAGATTCTCGTCACCAGGCGAGCCCTTAGTGCCATGTACGATCCAGACACTATTCAGAGGGAGAACATCTTTCATACAAGATGTAGCGTGGAGACTAAGGTATGTAGTCTCATTATCGATGGAGGTTCCTGTACTAATGTGGCAAGCAGGTACCTGGTGGATAAGCTCGGCCTTCCTACGACCAAGCATCCACGGCCCTACCGACTCCGATGGCTCGATGACAAAGTGGAGCTACAGATTAGCGAGCAGGTCCAAGTGCCCTTCAACATAAGTAAGTACTCCGACCAAGTTTTGTGTGACGTGGTACCTATGCAGGCCGGCCACATCCTGTTGGGACGACCTTGGCAGTTCGATAAGGAGACTCTCCACAACGGCCGGACCAACTATTACAGCTTCGTGCACAATAACAAGAAGCACAACTTGGCTCCACTTGCACCGCAAGAAGTTTTCGAACTTCAAAAGGCCATGGACCGAGGAGGCAAAGCCGATAAGGTCAGTAAAACCAACTTGTTAGTAACCACTAGTAGTATCAATAAAACCCTTGCCATGAAAGAAACGGTGCTACTCATGATCTTTAAGGAAGGTATACTTTCAGGTTCCGAGGAGGACACGCCTTTACCACCATCGGTCAAGACGCTTTTGGAACAGTTCGTGGACGTCTTTCCTGAGGAGATTCCACTCGGCCTTCCACCGGTCCGAGGCATTGAGCACCAAATAGACTTGATTCCTGGTGCACCATTGCCGAACCGAGCCGCCTACCGGATCAATCCCGAAGAGGCCAAGGAACTGGAGTGACAGGTTCAGGACCTGATGTCCAAAGGATATATCTGCGAAAGTCTGAGCCCCTGTGCTGTGCCTGTGATATTGGTGCCCAAGAAGGACGGATTGTGGCGGATGTGTGTTGACTGCCGGGCCATCAACAACATCACCATCAAGTACAGACACCCAATACCGCGGCTGGACGATCTCCTGGACGAACTAAGTGGAGCAACGATCTTCTCCAAGATCGACCTGAGGAGTGGCTACCACCAAGTCCGGATGAAAGAAGGCGACGAATGGAAGACAGCCTTCAAGACGAAACGTGGGTTGTACGAGTGGCTGGTCATGCCCTTTGGCCTCACCAACGCCCCAATTACCTTTATGAGGCATATGAACCACGTTCTAAGGGCCTACATATGTAAGTTCGTTGGGGTTTATTTTGATGACATACTTGTGTATAGCACCTGTTTAGAGGATCATCTTAGCCACCTAGAACAAGTCTTGTCTACTCTTAGGTCGGAACAACTCTATGCCAATCTTAAGAAATGCATCTTTTGCACTGTTCAAGTTGTTTTCCTAGGATTTGTGGTAAGTTCGCAGGGTTTAAAGGTTGACGATGACAAGATAAAGGCGATCCAAGAATGGCCAACCCCTACGACGATCGGACACGTCCGGAGCTTTGACGGACTGGCCAGTTTCTACAGGCGGTTTGTTCGAGATTTCAGCACTATAGCTGCACCACTGACCTCAGTTATTAAGAAGAATGTCTCATTCAGCTGGGGACCGGCCCAAGAGGAGGCCTTTCAAAAGCTCAAACAGAGCCTTACCCAATCACCCGTACTGGTACTCCCTAACTTTAATCAAACATTCGAAATAGAATGTGATGCCTCTGGAACAGGAATCGGAGGAGTTTTAACCCAAGGAGGCAAGCCGGTCACTTTCTTCAGCGAGAAGCTCAGTGGAGCTTCCCTCAATTACCCCACGTACGACAAACAACTGTACGCCCTGGTAAGGTGTTTAGAAGTTTGGCAACACTATCTTCTGTCAAAAGAATTTGTTGTCCACACAGATCATGAGACGCTCAAGCACCTGAGAGGACAAACCACGTTGAAGAGGAGGCACGGGAAGTGGCTAGAATTCATCGAGACCTTCCCATACGCCATCAAGTATAAGAAGGGTAAGGAGAACGTGATGGCCGATGCTCTGTCCCGGAGACACGCTCTCATCACGACCATGGAGGCCAAAATCATGGGATTCGAGCACATCAAAGATGCCTACACCAACGACCCGGATTTCGGACAAGCCTTTGAAGCAACCGCCACGGCTGAAATCGGAGGTTATTATCAACATAACGGTTTTCTTTTTAAGGATAAGAAACTTTGCATTCCACAGGGTTCCATGAGAGAGCTGTTAGTACGCGAGGCCCACGGAGGAGGTCTAATGGGTCACTTCGGACGAGACAAGACGCTCAGTGTTCTGACTGAACACTTCTACTGGCCGCACCTGAAACGAGACGTAGAACGACTCTGTGCCAACTGCATCACTTGCCTAAAGGCAAAATCCAGGTCACATCCCCACGGTCTTTACATGCCATTACCTATTCCTAACCTACCATGGGTAGACATTTCCATGGATTTCGTTTTAGGGTTGCCCAAGATCAACCATCGAGACTTTATCCTTGTGGTGGTGGATCGGTTCTCCAAAATGGCCCACTTTATCCCATGCAGCAAGTCCAATGACGCTACCCAGACGGCCGACTTGTTCTTCAAAGAAGTCGTGAGGCTGCACGGAATCCCCCGGACCATTGTCTCTGACCGGAACTCCAAGCTCATGGGACACTTCTAGCGAACCTTATGGAAGAAGTTGGGAACAAAGCTCCTGTTCTCGACTACCTGCCACCCTCAAACCGACGGCCAAACAGAGGTAGTAAACCGGACACTCTCAACCCTCCTGAGAGCTACGGTCGGTAAGAATTTGCGAAACTGGTTGACATGTTTACCTTATATTGAATTCGCATATAATCATGTTAGACACTCTGCCACTAGGCAATCCCCTTTTGAAGTTGTTTATGGGTTTAACCCATTATCCCCGTTAGATCTCACTACTTATCCCCAAGCTATCTATTCTAGTGCAGAAGGAGAAACCAAGGCCGACTTTATGAAGAAACTCCATCAACGGGTTAGGGATAACCTAGAGAAGAAGACGGCCAAGTATAAGGAACGCGTGGACCAAGGGCGAAAAGAGGTCAAGTTCGAGCCGGGAGACTGGGTCTGGTTACACATGCGCACAGAACGGCTCCCAAACCAACGGAAGTCCAAGCTAGCACCCAGAGGAGACGGTCCATTCAGAATCCTGGAGAAAATCAACGACAACGCCTACAAGCTAGAACTTCCAGGTGAGTTAACAGTATCTCCCACGTTTAATGTTACTGACTTGACTCCTTTCCATGCAGATGACCCAATTCTGAGGTCAGAATCTTTTCAAGAGGGAGGGGATGATGAAGCCACGACCTGTTAACCAGCCGAAGTACCGGACCAGGACGGCCTGGAGGTTACCATGCCGGTCATGCGAAATACACCAAGGACTAGGTCAGGAACTCGGAATTTACGTGAAGAGTTCAACCAACAAGTAGAGAGCCTAATCACCCTGCTAGAACATGAAGAACTTAAGAGAAGGCTACTCAACTGGGAGATTCTCGAAGAACTACCGATCGACCCGATCGAAGAGCTTCACCCCGCCGTAGGCCAATCAACGGAGCCAACTGGAACTACCCAAGGGCCAACGACCAATTCCCGAGACATCATGTTCTTACCGGTGCTACAAGGGTTGGCGACCACCAGCGTTTTCCACATATCAGCCAATGTGTCTGGAACAGAGCAACGAACATCTACCGCAGCTCAGATGGTCCAAGGCGGCCCAACTCACAGCCTGCCACTAGGTTTTGAACCACTGTAAGTTCATACTTATGATTTAATTAACAAGTTTCCTTTTTCTTTTGTGCGCAGGTTTCCTTTCCTTTTTCTTTGTTTCCTTTTTCTTTCTTTTGCGTTAGGGACTTGTTAGCAATTTCGGCCAAGTGTTAGGCCTTTCTTTAATTATGTACTTTCAACCCAAGTAGGTCAAGGCTGCAGGACTATTTAATAAAGTCCCCTCATTCAGTCTGTATAACATTTCACACGATATCAATAAAGAACCGGAGTTTTCTTAAGAACCCTAGCCGCTTTACCCTCTTGTGTGAGAATCCTTGAAGCTAGTTCGGCCTTGACTTATCACGAAGTATCCTCACTCCTTCGTGTGGCGTCCTCAATCCATCGACCACCCATCCTTGAACAACTTGAAGAGAGCCTTTCGGCCAGTCAAGAAGTTCCCCATCCCGTGTCATCCAAGCAAGGAGAGCCTGTCGGCCAATTGTTCGGACCACAACCTCCATCCGTGTAGATCCAACTCGTTTGGGGCTACATCACCTGTAGAAACCAAGGAACTGCAAAGGCAAGTGGAGGAGCTCTTGGATAAAGGCTTCATCCGGGAGAGTTTGAGCCCGTGTGCCGTGCCAGTTTTATTGGTCCCGAAGAAAGATGGCTCCTGGAGGATGTGCATGGACTGCCGAGCCATCAATAATATCACAGTTAAGTATCGCCACCCCATCCCTAGGCTAGATGACATGTTAGACGAGTTATATGGGTCTAGAATCTTTTCTAAGATAGATCTTAGGAGCGGGTATCATCAGATTAGGATGAAAGAGGGGGATGAGTGGAAGACGGCCTTCAACATGAAGCAAGGGCTTTATGAATGGCTGGTCATGCCATTCGGTCTAACCAATGCACCCAGTACCTTCATGCGTCTGATGAACCATGTGCTTAGGTCATTTATAGGAGAGTTTGTAGTGGTCTACTTCGATGATATTCTGATATATAGCCGTAGCATCTCAGATCATGTACAACATTTAGGCCAGGTCTTAGAGGTCCTTAGGAAGGAACACTTGTTTGCTAACATGGCCACGTGTACTTTTGGAATGGATAATTTGGTTGGATTTGTTGTAGGAGCAGATGGCATCCGCGTGGATGAAACCAAGGTCCAGGCCATCCAAGACTGGCCAAGTCCCAAGACCGTGGGAGAGGTCAGGAGCATCCATGGCCTAGCCGGGTTCTACAGGAGATTCGTACAGGACTTTAGCACAATCACAGCTCCCCTGACCGAGGTGATCAAAAAGGATGGTGGGTTTAAATGGGGTCCTGCACAAGAGGAAGCTTTCCAAACCTTAAAAGGGAAGTTAACTAACGCCCCCTTACTTGTTCTGCCTAACTTTCTTAAAGCATTTGAGATCGAATGCGACGCCTCAGGTATTGGAATTGGTGCTGTTATTATGCAGGAGGGAAAGCCAGTCGCCTATTTTAGTGAGAAGCTGGGAGGAGCTACTCTCAACTACGCGACCTACGACAATGAACTATATGCGCTTGTGAGGGCTCTCCAGACATGGCAGCACTACCTCTGGCCGAAGGAGTTCATCATCCACACTGACCACGAGTCACTGAAGCATCTCAAGGGCCAGCAGAAGCTTAGCAAGCAGCATGCCCGGTGGGTAGAGTTTATAGAGACCTTTCCGTATGTCATCAAGTACAAACAAGGTAAGGAAAATGTTGTGGCCGATGCTCTGTCCCGCAGGTATACCCTTCTCACTACACTTGGAACCAAACTTTTGGGATTTGAGTTCATTAAGAACTTGTATAACACCGACTTGGACTTTAAGATTCCCTATTTTGGACTGATGGGACATTTTGGACCAGTCAAGACCCTCAAGGTCCTACAAGACCACTTATATTGGCCGGGCCTACGGAAGGATGTGGATCGCATTTGCAGCAGATGTGTTACCTGCAAGGAAACTAAGTCCAAAAACTCCACCCAAGGTCTGTACTCTCCTTTGCCTATACCTTCACATCCCTAGACTGACTTGTCCATGAACTTCGTGCTAGGTTTTCGTAAGTCTAGGACTCGTAGGGACTCTATCTTCATAGTGGTAGATAGGTTCTCTGAAATGGCACATTTCATTCCTTATTTGAAATCCAATGATGCATCGCATGTAGTGAACTGTTCTTTAGGGAGATAGTTAGACTGCATGGTATGCCTAGGAATATCGTGTCTGACCGTGATGCCAAAATTCTTAGCTTCTTCCGGAAAACTTTGTGGGCCAAGCTAGGAACTAGGCTTTAGTTTTTCTACTACCTGCCATCCGCAGACTGATGGGCAGACTGAGGTAGTTAATAGGACCCTCTCGGCTATGCTTAGAACATTGGTTAGCAAGAACTTAGGAACTTGGGAAGAACACTTGCCCCATGTAGAGTTCGCCTATAACCATTTGGTGCATTCAGCAACTAAATATTCTCTTTTCCAAATTGTTTATGGTTTTAACCCTCTGTCTCTTCTAGATCTTTTACCTCTGCCTATTAACGATTGTGAAAGTGTTGATGGTAGAAAGAAAGCAGAAATAGTCAAGAAGACTCATGAGCAGGTTAAAGCGAACATAGAAGCAAAAACCAGGCAGTACGAGAAGTATGCTAACAGAGGAAGGAGCAAGGTGGTCTTTCAACCGTGGGACCAAGTATGGATTCATCTTAGGAAGGAACGGTTTCCTGAAGAAAGAAAGTCGAAGCTCATGCCCCGGAAGGATGGACCATTCTCTGTTCTCAAGCGTTTACATGACAATGCATATCAGATAGATCTCCAAGGTAAGTACGATGTGTCTACAAGCTTTAATGTTTCTGACCTATCTCCTTTTGTGGCAGATGATCCGGATTCGTGGACAAATCCTTTTCAAGAGGAGGGGAATGATGGGAATCGGGACATGGACTACATCTTCGGACAAGGCATGGAAGCAATGGGTCCGCGGATGGAGGTTGGCCAGAGCAGTACGGGAACCATCGACCGTGGTACGGGAACCATCGGTCGTGGTACGGGAACCATCGACTGTGGTACGGGAACCAACGACCGTGTCGTCTACCGTATCGACCCGATGCGACCCGGAAATGAGCTGAGGAAAGACCAATGACCGAATGACCGAATTCTTCGTCCTAGAATTCAGAACTTACACCCAAAACCAAGAAAATGAGAACGGTCGAAACAGAATAGCTTTGGTACGAGGGAAAACAGAAGACGGACGGGAGACCCTCTTTCTCGGACGTGAAGTGCAACCGGACCAAGGAACGGACGTACTACGAGGACCATTCACCAAGACCAAGCTCAAGGAACTACAGATTGAAGTCCAAGCCATGGTTTAAGGGCCCGGGCTTAAGCCGGAACAGGCAGAAAACCCACATGGACCGACCTGGTTGACCATGATCCAAGCAGACGCGACCGAGTAGTTGAAGAGTCACATTTGGGGTAGTTTAAGGGTCAACTTGGACTAGTCAACTCCTTAACTATTTGCGAGTTTCTATGTCTATTTTTCTGTATTTCCTCTTTATTGCCTTGACTAAGAAAACCCTATAAGTACATTTCATTTCGATTGCAATAAAAACTTTTGATCTTTTTATGAACTTTTTTTTCTTGTGAGAATTCAGCAAATTCTCTCTGTTCTTTAGGACAGCCTAACTGTCGGTAAGGGTTACTTCTGCAGTGATCCTTCCAAGGGCGTCGTGGTGAGTCATATCCACGGTCCAAAGGAGAGGGAATACTAAAGGCCTTCCGCATCTTCTAACGGTCCCTATCAATCCATCGCACACCGTAAGTGCTAGTAGCCTTCGGTCCAAGAACTATCCAACGCGGTACCACCCGAAGTGCTTTTCCTGGACGGGAATTCTATCACAGTGTCACTCGATTTGGAACACTGTTCACCTGGGAATATCCGCAAAAACACTATACACAGAACACTATTCACGAACGTGAAAAAGTCAGAATAAACCGAGGTTCGGTTTAACGTAACTTGGACTCGTGGTACTATTCACAGGGTATACTGTTTGCAAGACTGTTCATGTACCAACCCAAAAATCGGGAAAGAAGTCCAAACGAGACGAAAAACCAAAATCAAAGCGAACCAGGCCAAACCGGAGGCAGTTGGATCGATACTGGGCTAAATGGCGATCTGTTGAAGATTTGGGCCACGGATCGGGCCCAAATATGTCTATGTTAGCGGACGACCGAGTGATAGGCGTCCCACATTACTTATAAGCTTCTTCAGCACGCTAGATTGCTTACTATATATATATATATGCTAGCTTATATTAGGTTTAAGCCATCCAATTCCAAGTATTAGATTTTTCGTATTGTAAGAAATTAAGCTTTTACGAATTTTGACCAAAAATATCACTTAATAAAATAAACTTTCGATTTCGGTCCTTTAATTCTTATAAAATAGGATTTTCGAGCCTCCATTTATAGTAAGTTTTGATTGTGTGAGTTTCGACTCTCACATCTTCTCGGTTTTAAACGATTAAACCTTTTATAATATGGAAATATATTTTTGAATTAGATCACAATATATGCTAAATGTTTTTTTAATGATTTGAAATTCTGATAAACATACATACAATTTTATTTTTTCATTTCTCAAATGATTAAAATTTGTGAAATAAAAATTATATTTTTAAATTAGACCACAATTTACACTAAATATTGTTTTCTTTTTTTATATACACATTTTACGTTTTAATTAATAATAGTTAATTTACTAAATACGATCAAATTTTTAATTAAATTAACTTAATTGCAGAAAGACTCAATTATCCTGAGGCCCTTTGTATCTCATTAATAGCAAATAAGTAATTTCACATTCAACTCATAACCAGATGCCAAAAATGCTTCGCAAATACTTATATGATATATAGAAAAAGGTTTATATATTGTCGATGTTTGATGTATATTACAACTGCTTAAAGAGATATATCTATTTTTAAATTTGATAACATATAATGTTTTGGATACCATCTTTTTTTTTTCTTTAATGTTTTGGATATTATACTTTTTCTCTTTTGTCGTGATATTATGTTTTTCATATCAAAATAGTGAACAAAGTATGAATTATAATCCAGGTGTAGCCTGGAATATCCACTAGTACTTCTTTAAAATGTGCTTAAGTTTTTGTTGAGCTAAGTTTTGACGAAGCCGATAATTTTTAGATTATGATTATCACGTCTGAAAATTCCGAATAGCAACAAATGTTATGATTTAATGGTTGTATTATTTTTTATTATTACTAAACTATTTTGCGACCAAGTATGAAGAATATTTCAATATAAATATTTAAATGATACTTTTTGTGTAAGTGTTAGTTATTGGAACAATTACAATAATACACTTTGTGAAATATTCTTTTTCATTTTTATACATCTGGAGAAATTATTTTCATTTTTACACTTCCTCATATTGTATAATGACTAACATAACATTCTCTTGTAAAATACTCAACGTCATTTTTTTTATAAACTACTTGTAACGCTTTATAAAATTATTTTATAAGGGTTTATAAATTATTTTATAAGAGTTTATTAGAGTTTATATTTTTTTCTAAAGCTTAACAAATAATTTATAAAGCTTTATAAATCATTTTATAAGTACCTTAATAAAATTGATGTTATATAAGCACCCTTATAAATCCATATAAACTTTAGAAAAATTTTACTAAGGTTTATAAAATTATTTTATAAATCATTTATAAGGATTTATAAATTATTTATAATGTTTTGTAAATGATTTATAAGTGTTCACAAACCTTTTATTGAGGTTTATAAGAACTCTACAAAAATTTATTAATCATTTGTAAAGATTTATAAATAGTTTATAAAAACTTATAAAACTTTTATAAAAGTTCATAATTTTACAAGACAAGCTAATAGAGAGTTAAAGAAAATAATATTAGAGACAATAGATTATCATATAAGACTTGAAAAAAAAAACAAATAAGGATATCTTGAATATATTTGCGTGCTCATGGGTTATGTGAGCAACCATGTCAACACCCACTCTAACCGTACAAACTAGACATACCTGCAACAACAATGTTCACTAGACATGATTAAACGCTAAGTCTTTGACACATAATCTAAACATAATTCTCCAGAAGTTGGATCAATAGACAAACCAGAAGTTTCTTCTCTGGAAAACAAGTAATTGGCAACTACAATGCTTTAGACTTTCATATTTACTCTAATATTCCATATTTGTACTCACAGAGTTTCACTTGGTAGTTGCTGCTGCTATATCCTCCTAGAAACACAGAAACCATTCACTCTACTTTCATGTGATGAATGTAGAATGTAAATAATACACACTCTCTTTGTTTTTTGATTCGTATGTGATACATAATTACATAAAAACAAATAAAACTAGTTATCCCATTTTTGGCTTCCATAGGATGATCTTCATCTATGTGGCAGCAAGAGACACAATATCAAAATAGTCGGAATGGAAAGGGCATGCAAACTCTTCCCTGAACTCTTCTTTTTCATCTGTGTCTTGAAACCCTGAGAACCTATCTGCAGTTCCACAGAAACCCATCAAAGCTATTTTTAAAACATAGAGAATAATCAGAAACACTAAAGCTTTACTCCAATGCACAGGATATTACAGTACATGACACTTCCTCTTTATTCTACGAACAAAACCAGAGATTTCTCATTTTCATAAACACTGAGTGTAGTAGCACCACATAAGCAATTAAAATGGTACAATGGCTGCAACTTTGGATATATTCCATTCATTTTTCTCAAAAATCAAAGCCAAACCAAAACATTGACGATTTAGGCTTCACTATCTCAATTTCCTGTAACTTGTTTCTCAATTTTCAAACAAAATTTAGATTCTGAATGTGACGAAAACTAAAAATCTATCACTTAAACTCCTGATAGCGAAGAAGAGAGGCCGGAGAACAAAGAATTCACATTTTTTTAAACTCAGCAGATCTCTTCATAGCCGAAGCCAGACGATCATTCCATGAATCAGAATCCATTAATTGACAAAGCTAATCAATCAAAAGTCGATTGAGCTCTCTTCCTCTTCTTCGTCGTTGGCGGTCAAGTTCTATTCCTCCTCTTCATCGTTTCCGCCTTCTTCACCTTCGATTTCGTTTCTACCTTCATCATTTCCACCTTCTTCATCTTCGATTTCGTTTCTACCGTCGAGCTTCAATCTGAAGAAATCATCTTCACAAGCTGTGGTGATGACGGTTGCTAAGGTGTGTGCGTTACTAGAATTAGAGATGTTTTTAGAGATAAGTTTTATTAAGGATATAAAAGTCATTTACCCTATTTTAAATAGTGGTATTTTTGCTTATGTTTTAAGGGGTAACTTACTAGATTAACATAAAATAATGTTAGAATTATTAGAATAATTGTAATCTTTTGATAATTTCTAGATTGTTTTTAGTACCTAAAATGTCCTTTTTTTCTTTGATACCAAAAAATGTTATTACGAAATTACCATTACTTTTTTATTTAAAAATTTCGAAATTTTTACCTCAGTAAAAAAATGGGTGAAAATTTTCTAAATAAAGCTCTCATACATGAAGTGACAGATTTATTAAGATGACAGATTTTTTTAGCGAATGACAGATTTTCTAAAACAGATTTATTTAAGTACGACAGTTTTTTATATTATTTGATGATAGATTAACAATCGAGCGACAGTTTTTTTATTTACTTGATAACAGTTTTAATGAGTTACATCAGTTTTAAAGTTCGAATATCAGTTTTATTTTATGAAAGACAGTTTTGTTTTTTAAACGACAGTTTTATTTTTTTAACAGTAGTTTTTTTTTTTATATAATAGGTATTTTGAGTCAGTTGTAACAGTGTTTTTGAAAAGTGACCGAATTTTTATGTTTTTCAAAAATTTACGTTATGACAGGTTTGTTTGACACGGCAGGGTTTTCTAACGACACAGCAGAGTTTTTCAGATTTTCAATAAATCTATTAAATTATTTAATTACTAGATTGACAAATACGTTATAGTAGGTTTATTTTACGTTATGGCAGGTTTACATTTGTTAGTAGATTTATATTGTTATTATGGCAGGTTTTAACTTACATGTTATAGCAGATTTATTTATTACTAAATTGACTCTTTATCATATATCTACATTACGGCAGGTTTTTTACGGCAGGTTTTTTACGGCAGGTTTTTGTCAAATTTGTCAATTTTTTCAAATTTTGTTTTTTTACTGTGGATCCCTTCCTTAATTGTAGGAACTGTTTTATGTTTTTAAAAATTTTATTTCCTTAATTGTAAGTATTTGATATTCGTTTTCCTTAATTATATGTAAATTAAATATTTGTTATAAATTCGTTTTTCTTAATTTAAATTTTATAAATTAAGTTTTTTATTTATAAATTTGTGTTCTATAATCTTTATAATAGTTTTAGGTTATTATAAATTCGTTTTTGATGAAGTTTAAAATTTGTAAATCAAAATTGATATAGCAATTTATTTTAGGGTTATTTTACCTAATTTTAAAAATTTATAAACTATTTTTTAAATAAAATTTGTGTTTCTATATTTGTAAAACTTATTAATTTTTTAAAAATTCGTTAACCTAAAATTTTGGTATAAAAATCAACAATTTATTTACTTTGCAGATAATATTTGCGTTCATTGAATAAATATCCCATAAATATAGTATTTTCATTATATAGGGTTTTCAAAACGTTGTCTTTCTTATTTATTTATTTTTTTTCTATCTGCAACACACACCTCTATGATTTTTTTTGCTTACATAACATGAAGCAATTAATTGTTGTGTCTGGTAATTGGGTGTTGGAAAAGAAGAGATGGGTTTTTGTGAATTTGGAGATTAGGTTAATTTTAGGGATGTTAAATTATTTTTCCATTTACTTTTTCCTTATTCTTTTTTTAGTAAAATTAATTTACTTTTTTGAAAAAATTTACTTAAACCCTTATAAATTAATATGGTAAATGGCATACATGTAAATAGTTTTAAAATTCCAGATTTTTTGTCTTTGGTACATAAGATTAGTGTTAGTTTAGTAAACTTAGTTTTCAAGATGTTATAATAGTAAATATACTATATATTTATGTTATCCTAATAATTCTCTCATGTTTTAAACGAGTGTAATTTTAAAAAGTAGTATCATAATAGTGCTATTTTCACAATTTCTCTTAGTTATTTACATTTTATGAAATATAGTGCATAATAAATATAAAATTGTTAAGTTTTTATTTTGTAGTAGTATATATATATATTTGGAATACTTTATATTTTGCGATATAACATAAAATTACTAAATGTTTTTATTCTAAATTGAAATTTACAACAATAAGATCAAGACCACTGTCAAGTTTTTTTTAAAAAAGTGCACTAGATTCAAACCCACGATGAGGGCGGGATGAGCTTCTACTATAAATTTATTTGTCAAATATATAACATTATAATATTTAAGTATTATAATATTTTTAGGTATTATAATTTAATTATAACATAGTAATAATTATGAGACTTTAAACATTATTTTTGTTTAATTTTTTATATTAATTTTGTTTTGAGATGAAAAGAATTTAGAAAATTTAAGTTGAGAAGAATATGAAAATCTATATTTTTCCCCAAGATGACTTATAATCGATTAGAATCAAAAACGACAAAATTCAAAACAAAAAAAACTAACGTCTTTTTCCAATAAATTTTTATGATGTTTGTATTTTTAAACTATAAATTTAGTCGATTAAATTAATGTATTCTCAGCTTTTAAAGCACATGATAAATATTTTTGAAAAAATTAATTAAAGAGAAATAAAGATCTTTTTTAAAAAATTTTAATTTTCTTGAAACTTTTTAAATTAATTTTCTTATATTTAATTTATTTTCGGACAAAATATATTTATAAATGAGAAAGTTTGAGATATAAATGAATTATATTGTTTATTAAATTTTAAGCCGTGTTGATGGCAAATAGAATTTTTAATTTATTTTCGTTTCTATGTTGTTTAAACAAAGTCTTCAGATGTGTTGATATTCTTTTAATTTATTCTTTTAATTTATTCTTTTCACCCATCTAACAGTTTGATCTAAATGTTTTGACATAACATGGCGTGTATTGAATCTATGATCTGAAGGGATTTGAAGTGATTTGCATAAAAATAAATCCACTGTTATCGGAACATGAATTTTAAAACTTATTTTAAAATCCAGTGTTATTGAATTTGTAATTTTAAATTCTACTTTAAAATCCAGTGTTATTGGAAATATTTTAAGTAATGGATTTTGGGATAGTTGTTGGGATTTCAAAGTGTTTTGGTGGAATTTCTTAGTTAAAAATATAAAAACCCAAATCCCACGGTTTTAGATAGATACTAGAGTTTTTAAATTAAAATCACAACAACTTCCTTAATTCACCCAAAATCATTTAAAAACTCATTAAAAATCAAATCATCTCAAATTTTCTCAAATGCTATATTCAATACACCCCCAACAATCCAAAATAGACCTCAATCGCAGAAAGAAAAAAAAATATTAATCTCAACCGTACACAATATAATCGAATAATAGAAATATTAAATGATTTATAATATTAATTTTTTATTAAATTGAAAATAGATCAGTGTAATTTTTAATATTCATAATTTTTATCAAAGTAAAATCTTCATTTTATAAATTAAAAATAATAATTATGAATTTGGATTGTTGGGGGTAAAGGAGACATCTCGTGTAGGAGGAGACATCTCGTGTAGGAGGAGACATCTCGTGTAGGAGGAGACATCTCGTGTAGGAGGAGACATCCCGTGTAGGAGTAGACATCTCGTGTAAGAGTAGACATCTCGTGTAGGAGTAGACATCTCGAGTTGACTTCTTTTCTGCTTTCCTGTCCTGATTGTGGCTTACGTTTTGCAGAATGGCAAGGCCAGTGTTTCCCCGAAGGCAATTCAGCAAAGGTGATGAACCACAGCCACTAAAGAGCATTGCCTACTACAACAATGACTCCAAGAAATTCCCCGCCTTGGAACAAGCACTTCTTTCAGATGAGTGGAATGAATTAAAAGAGTCGAGACTGGGTGTATTTTTGAAGTTATACAAATTGGATTTTGGATGGGCATCGTGGGTGGTGCATTATATGCTCGGGTTCCAGCTAGTGTGCAAGAGGAAGTACGAAATTTGGAGCCTAGTTGAAAATAACCCATTGAGGTTCTCTCTCAATGAGTTCGAGTATATCACGGGACTCAATTGCAAGCACGTTCCAAATTTGGAGCAGCCCGACGTAGACATAACCCCCGAGATGGAAGAATTCTGGAGAAGGCTGGGTGTTCCTATCTATGTCGGTCCAAGTATTGATGATCTGACACGTGCGTGTACGGATGCGCCTACCTGGAGTAGGGAGGATCGTATCCGGTTAGGGTACCTAGCCATATATGCTGGCTTTATTGAGGCAAGGAAATCAAGTTCAGTCACAAGGATTCAGCTTGCCCGCCTAGTAATGGACATTGATGAGTTTGAGGAATACCCTTGGTGATAGACACCGGAGTACCGTACCAGGCCAGACGTCCACAGACTGTTCGGAAGATGAGGAACAGCACGTACCAGAGCAGGACGGACCGGGCAATCATGCTGAGGAACATCTTGCTCGTGAGGAAACCGAGGTTCATCGATAGGAAACCAGTTCTGCTCAAGGAACAGGACATCCGGACGCTACGGCCGTATTCCGTATAGACCCGGCTGGACACGGGAGCAAGCTACGAAGGGACGGCCGATCTAAAGACCGAATCACTCGACACAGTCGATCCCAATCTCGACCCAAAAGTCATGAGGAAGACAACGGACAAGACAGAACCCAAATGGCCCGAGCCAATTCAGAGACCGGACATGACACTCCAGTCTTAGGCCGGTACGGCTGTCCGGATATCGGGCCAACATGGGAAGAAACGAGTTTCCAAGACCTAATGGATTTTTCCATCGACTAAAACTTGAGGCAGCGTGTTATGGGACTAAAGGAGATGATCGAACATGGAAGTTTCCAGTTGGCACGAACCGAACCAGTCTTGCCCCATGAAGATCTTATTTGCTCCATCCGTGCCCGAGAAACACCAAGCTAAACTTCGCCAGAAGCTCAAGGGTCAACTTTGCCAGAAGCTCAAGGGTCAACTTCACCAAACCGCGTGGACTGAAGGCGACTTTGACTCGATCAGGAACTTAGTCTTTTCATTTATTTTAAGTCTAGGAAACCACAAAAACTCTTCGTCTCTACTCTCTATCTTCTATCTTCACTTGCGAATTCTATAAGTCTGTAAGAACACCATTTTCGTGAATTATCCAGAATTTTAATCGATTGTCTTTTCTTGAGAGGAAATCTCATTGTTCTTCAAGAACATATCATGGTTTGGCAAGGGTTACTTCTAAACAACAACCTCCTCGGATTCATTGTAAGGGTTACTTCCTTGAATCTTTGGAGTGGGGAATACCAAGAGACTTACGCATCTCTTGACGGTCTCCTTCGATCCATCAGCTTGAACTGTGAAAGCTAGTAGCTGCGGTCTCATTCATATCCAATTTACCTTCAAAGAGCCCAATCCTACCGAGAGATCCATTACTTGGGGAAGGGTAGCATTCAAGAACCTCATCGAGTCAGTCAAGGAGAAAGACTTGACCATATCCTACTCCATTGATGGGTTTGTGGAAGTGCTTCAGGTATGGATGTACCAGGCCATGCCGGACTTTGGACACCAATACGGATGTCCCATTGAACACGGTGGCTCAGTTGAATCGATTCTGGCCTACCAGGGACAGCGGGGTCGGAAGTATATTAAAGAGAGCATGCTGAAGCAGGTAACTTATGAAGTACACTTTCTTGTTAGACTTATCGATTATACTATAGTGTCTGTTTAGTAACGTGGGTGATGTATTTTGAACCCGTAGATCCGCTTTAACCACTGCGTGTTGAAGAGTCCGTCAGAAATGTTCCCATTGTGGGATGATGATGATGTAGAGGATGTTGAGATTCACAACGTCGTCATGGCAGTGCTGGGTCAGTTATCTGACGGTGTCACATGGGTGTGGACGAAAAATGATTGGCTTCTCGATGGTGTTAATGTCTCAAACAACAACTTAAACCAAGCGAAGGTCGCGGACTACAACCTAAAGCAGAAAAGAGAAGTCGACTCAGATTCAGAAAGCAGAAAGAGGTCTCGTGTAGAGACCTCTTCTCGGGTAGAAGACACCGGGGTGAATGTCGTGGAGGCATTGAAGACCGATTTGGATAAATGTCTCGCATCACTCTCTTCGGTTGTCGTTCAGTCATTGGGGGAAGGCCTCGCCAACTGCGCGGGAAAGATAGAGGCCCTGTCCGTGAGAGTGGAAGCTCTCGAGCTATCCATTGCAAAGATGTCGGAGCATGTGAAAACCGCGAGGACTGATGAGCATGTGAAGTCCAATGACAAAGATCAGCATGGTCGGGTTAGTTCCGATCCCTCCCCCCCTATCACATAATGATGTGAGAAAACGTCGCAGAAAACCGAGAAATATGGCTTAGTTTAAAAACACAGGCATTTCAGTTATTTTGGAATGTTGGAAATCGTGTTCTGCTTGTTCAAGTACTTCCTTGTCTTCGTGTTCATTTAATTATGTTATGGCAACAACATAAAATTATTGAAGTTTTGTGTTTCTCTTGTTGAAGTTGTTCTTTAAACGTTTTGATTTATGGTATACTATTCTGTTAATATGCAGAAAATTCAAGCGGAAGAAAGCGTTAACGACGGCAGAGACCAAAGACCACCACCTAGTGTCGAGTTTCTTGGGAATCATGAACTCACGCCGGAGGAAATTGCTGCTAGATTAGAGAAATAAAACACTAGGAGAAAGGCCGCTCAGATTACCACAGCCGCGAAATTGGATAGACTGACCAGAGAAAAAGCACAACTGAAAAAGGAAGAGACTCCCCCTTTGTTCCAGCGGCCAAAGGAAAGAACACTCAATTGCGGTGGGTATGATCCATTTGCACCTGTTGACAAAGACAAGACAAAACAAGTTATTGAGTGGCTTAAGACACAGCCGTATGAACTCCATTCAGGAGAAAGCCCACAATACTGCCCGACAAATAAGATGTGGGGGGTCGAGGTCGACGATATATACGTTCTAATGCACATAGGGACCGACCACTGGATAGCTCTCTGGATATCTATCCCGAAGAGACACATCACCATATGGGACAGTGCAGAGTCACTGTAAAGAGACGACAAAATAGCTGAGACGGTGGATCCGATCGCGGTGATGCTGTCATACCTTCTCCGGGAGCTTTCACCCGGTGACAAAGAAGATTGGCCATTAGATGCTTACACACATGAGCGGGTCCTAGGAATGCCTCAGAACATCCAAAGTGGTGATTGTGGTGTGTTATGCGTCAAGTACATTGAATGCCATGCTTTGGGAATCCCTGTACCTGCGAGCTTGAGCGACAACAACATCAAAGCCATCCGTGAAAAGTTAGCTGGGGATATATTTGTGGAGAGTGGTGATTGTGGTGTGTTATGCGTCAAGTACATTGAATGCCATGCTTTGGGAATCCCTGTACCTGCGAGCTTGAGCGACAACAACATCAAAGCCTTCCGTGAAAAGTTAGCTGGGGATATGTTTGTGGAGACGACATCAAGGGGTCTGGACAAACGTGACTGGTCAGACTTGGACTTGTATGAACCAGTGTGAGACATCACATGTTCTCACAGGTTCATACTAATTTTGCACACCATTTCTTTTTTGAAACAATGGGTGTGACTACTAATTTTGCACACCATTTCTTTTTTTGAAACAATTGGTGTGACTCGGTTGCCTTTTGTTGACCACAAATATTTGTATCTTTCTGACTTAAACTATGTGGTAAATGTTATTATATTTCTGTACGTCGAGTAGACTTCTTGACTAAGAGTAGACGGCATTACAAAGAGTAGACTTCATTAAAAAGAGTAGATGTCATTAAAAAGAATATACATCATTACAATGAGTAGACGTCATTACAAAGAGTAGACTTCATCATAAGAGTAAACTTCATTAGAAAGGTTAGACTTCATTATACGGAGTAGACTTCATTACATCGTCAAGTGAATGATATAAACGGGACACATAATAACTTTAAAAAAATTCCCAACTCCCTTGTCCAGAAACATTCGTCACACATCTCAGCATCCTTCATTTCATCATCGTACCAATAGAACCATTGATTGTATGGAGCATAACGACAATTGTACAATTTCGGTAGCAAGAAATTATAAAATGCTTCCTCCTTTTCGGATAAGGCAGGCAATGAAGGATGCCAACCCCATCGAATTAGTAGGAGACGGGTACTTACCGCACGGATAGATTTGCGGGTAAACCGACATAAGTAAGAAGCATCGTTATGAATTACCTCGCGTAACATTGCATAGGTATACATAGCAACGACAGATCCTCCATCAGCTGCCACCTTCATCATTTGCACCCAATCCTTAAGCCTCTCAGAGTGGTAGTAGTCAAGAGCGCCTTTCAGGAAAATTGCGTCTGGATTTCTATGTGTGTAACACGCAGTAACAAACTCGGAACCCTCCCAGTGAAACCAATTCAAACTGAATAGATTCGCGGATGCGTATACCGAGGGACGTTCTGAAACGTCTTTCAGTGTTTTGCAAGTTCTTTTCAAGTGAAAGAGATCTAGCAGAGAATTTTTGGCGACGCGTTGGGTAACAAGCTCTTGAATCTCTATTGGGAAAGAGAGCAAAGACGATTCGGTCATTCTTTCGGTTGTTTGATGAAACTGTAACTACTAAGGAAGAAGGCAATGAAAATGGTAAAGAAGATAATGAAACTGGTAAAAAAGTAAATGAGGAGAGAGAGCATTTATACTAATAGTCGAAACGACACATACGTATGCGTATGGTAATTGGAGGCTACTCGATATTAACAAAAGGTTAGTATTACTTAAACGAAGTTATTAATTAATTAGTAAACGTACATAAAGGTAAGTATATGCATCATTACAATGAGTAGACATCACGAATAGACTAATCGAGTATCTGACATGTAAAAAGTTACTTACGGCTGCATATGTATACTACGTCATAAATAAGGAACCGTTTAGTAGTCAATGGTCATCATTACGAAGAGTAGACTACACTTGAAAGAGCAGATTTCATTTAATAGAGTAGCTTGCATTAAAAAGAGTATACTTCATTACATAGAAAATACTTCATTACATAGAGAAGACTTCATTACATAGAGAAGACTTCATTACATAGAGTAGACTTCATTACATAGAGAAGACTTCATTACATAGAATAGACTTCGGCATATAGAGTATACTTCATTACATCGGTACAAACGGGACACAGAAGAACTCTAAAAAAATTCCCAACTCCCTTGCCCAGAAACATTCATCACACATCTCAGCATCCTTCATTTCATCTTGGTACCAATAGTACCAATGATTGCAAGGAGTACAATTGCAAGTGTACAAATTGGGAAGCACGAAATTCTGAAACTCTACCCTTTTTCGTATAAGGCAGGCAGCAAAAGAGGTCAACCCCATTAATCTAGTAGGACACAAGTACTTACCGCACGGATAGATTTGCGGGTAAACCGACATAAGTAAGAGGCATCATTACAAAATACCTTGTGTAACATTGCATATGTATACATAGCAAACACAGATCCTCTATCAGCTGCCAGTTTAATCATTTCCACCCCATCCTCAAGCCTCTCGTAGTGAAAGTAGTCTTCAGCGCCCTTCAGGAAAATCGCGTCTGGATTTCCATGTCCGTAACACGTGACCATGAACGGCGCACCACCGTACCAGTGATACGCAGTCAAACTGAATAGATTCGCGGATGCATAGACCGAGGGACGATCTGAAACGTCTTTGAGTGTTCTGCAAGTTCTCTTCAAGTTAAAGAGATCTAGCAGAGAATTATTGGCGACGCGTTGGGTAATAAGCTCTTGAATCTCTGTTGGGAAAGAGAGCAAAGACGATTCAACCATTCTTTCGGTTATTTGATGAAACTGTGACTATTAACGAAGAAGGCAGTAAAAACACTAATGAAACAGGTAAAAAAGCCAATGAGGAAAGAGGGCATTTAAACTACACGAAGTCGAAACGACACGTACATAGGTAAGTGGAGACTAGTTAATATAAACAAAATTATTTATTATCTAAAAAACGAAATGACACGTACGTATGGGTAAGTAGGCATAATTACAGTCGACTATCTGACATGTTAAAAGTAGACTTCATTAAAAGAGGGGACTTCATTAACAGAGGAGACTTCATTACATAGAGGAGACTTCATTACATATAGTAGACTTCATTACATAGAGGAGACTTCATTACATATAATATACTTCATTACATATAGTAAACTTCATTACATATAATAGACTTCATTAAAAGAGGACACTTCATTAAAAAAGTAGACGTCATTACAAAGAGTAGACTGCATTAAAAGTCCATAAAGAAGAGTAGACATCACTGTTCGGTTTCTCTCATCACCTATAACAAACAACAACCATGTGAACAAAAATAAATTGGGAACACACAAGAATACAACATACCAATACAAACCCTGAAGAGTGTAACTTACACAATGCGGTCGAGTATGTCCAGGTTGTCTGCAATTTGAACAACTATAATGTTTGTGCAACTTTCTAGGTTTGGTCCCCTCCTTCGTTGTCATTTCTAGCCAAGTTTGCCACCTCGATTTCTTCTGCTTCCCAGGAGCACGCTTAACAATTGGAGGAATAAGACTTGGAAAAGTTCCAGGTTCTGTAGTAGATGCGGATGCGGGAAAGATATTACCCGAGTGTGTGGCAAACAAAAACTGAGTCGTATACGTAGGGCATACAAGCGTAGAAAAATGAACACGCGCGTCATTTGCATCTGCAATAGCATGTGAACATGGTATTTTTTCCACATCGAAAACACCACACACACACTTTGTAGCTTCCAGATCAACCATACAATCTCGTGTTCCACCCTTGACAAAGAAACGCCAACCGTCTATGCGTTGAACTGTCATCTTATCTGCATAATGTTGGCAAATGGATAATAAATACTCAACACCGCGGTTATGAAGACTAGTGAGACTCAAAGCATCTTCCCGCCTTTTACAATGCCACCTCGCTAACTTCCCTCGAATAAACTCAAGGAGAAACCATATGGGGAATCCTCAGGCTTGCTTAAATACAGAATTGATAGACTCTGCGATGTTACTTGTCTTTATGTTGTATCTATCTCCGGGAAAGTGAACTCGTGACCATAACCTTGGATCCGTATTCCCCAAATATGTTGCAAGGCTGGGATTTACATGTCGAAGTGCATCCATATATCGGTTATAGTCGGAAACCGTATGCGCATAAGCAGCACCTTTCACCAAATACATGAGTTGCTTCCCACGAAAATGTGTGATAATGTTTTGTTGTAGATGGTAGTAGCATATTCCGCGTGTTGCCCAGGCTAGAACAGTGATGCATGCTTTAGCTATGGAGGAGTGCCTGTCAGAGGCTATGACAATCGAATATTCGTCTGAAAAACAGCCCGCAATTTTGTGAAAAACCACTCCCAAGAAGCATCGCATTCTAAGTCAACGATTCCAAAAGCCAACGGAAATATCTGAAAGTTACCATCCTGCCCGCCCGCAACTAGCAGCACCCCTCCATACTTCCCAGTTAGATGAGTTCCATCAACCACAATAACTCGCCTCAAGTACCTAAAACCAGATATTGAAGATCCGAAAGATATAAACAGGTACTTGAACCGGTTCTTCTCATCATGTACAATGTTTGTGACACTTCCTGGATTTGCTTTCTCAATTTCATGCAAATAGGAAGGCAGCCTCTCATATCCATCTTCTGATGTACCCCTTACCATTTCTCGAGCATATATCAAAGCTCGGTAAGAAGTCGTATAATCCAGGTTCATCCCAAACATCGCCTTCATTGCATCTGTGATATGCTTCGGCACAATACCATCAATGATTCCAACGCGTTCTATGAATAAACGTCCAATATATTTCGGTGTGTGCCGTCTACGAATAACTGATCGGTCCGACACAGAACAAGTATGCGTCTTCACATACTTTGTCACCCAAAACGTGTTTGGTTCATTCTTCACAGTCGCTCTAAGCTTCCAAATGCATCCACCCACATAACATTTTGCTACAAACAAAATCTTCGTTGACTTATACCCTTTGAACGCGAATTTTAACATCACGGCCGTTAAATTCATCTCTGATATAAGCTTTTCTTTGCTAGGAAAGCTCTGCATGACAAAAATATTGTCAGACCAGGTGCCATTGGACGGTCCATCTTGAACACGACGACCCAAAACATCAGGCGAGATATGATCCTCATCCTTAACATCATCCTCATCCTCATCTTTCACTTCCCCATATTCACTGTAATCCACATCCAACGCATCACTCTCATCTTTTAGATCCGCGTCAACACCATCCGTCGCACCACACTCATCATCATTCTCACCAGCAATACCATTAAAACCATCCGCATTATCGTCTTCCATGTCACATGCTTCCATATCTTCAACATCATCATAATGCAAATCCTCCCCACGTCCCTCCACATCAACATTCCCAGTATCCATGCTCCTTCTAGTTACATAAAGGCGCAAAACATGTTCTTTACCTAATTCGATAAAGCTCTTAACTTGTCTATCACTTGTCACATACGTAGGAGGGGTATCTGTAGGCATTTGTTGAAGCATCGCATCCGGTAAAGGATAAGATAACTCCACAATATCTACATTCTTCTCCACGCGGAAATCATCTTCTACCATTTGAAGAAGCTCACTGAGTGTACAACCATCACACAAGCTGAACATTCTCCCTCCTTTGTGTTTATCCACTTCGAAATGCCAAGATTGATTTTGCATCATCCATACTCCGTAAACAACTGGTACGTGAACCACCATTCTCTGCAAAAAAGACAATCAAAACACATTAGAAATCTAATTACAAAGAGTAGACTTCTCTATGAAGTCTAAAGAGTAGACTTCTCTATGAAGTCTAAAGAGTAGACTTCTCTATGAAGTCTAACGAGTAGACTTCATATTGAAGTCTACTATTAGTGACCTAGTTGGAATATGAAACAAGAAATCTGATTCAGCAATGCATATATCAAATAAACATGTAAAACTCACACACACAAGCAAGTAGGTAGGCTAAAACCAACGCATGAACAAAAAAATCTTAAAAATTTGTTATAAATATGCTCTAATTACAACTTTAATAAAATCATTACGGAGTAGACTTCTCTATGAAGTCTACTCGTTAGACTTCATAGAGAAGTCTACTCTCCCGAGTTAATTGGCAATTTGCAAAAGTAAACTTCATTTGCAGTCTACTCTGAAAAAATGGGTCAGTTTTGCAATTGACCAAACTTTGACTTTCTGAGTTAGACTTCATACCAGAAGTAGACTTCTCCAAGAAGTCTACTCGAAAAGTAGACTTCTTAACGAAGTCTACTCAGAAAGTAGACTTCTCCAAGAAGTCTACTGTAAAAGTAGATTTCTTTCGGGTTAGTTTTGCAATTCAAAATCAGAGTAGATTTCTTGGAGAAATCTACTTTCTGAGTAGACGGCTAGTGAAGTCTACTAGGTTAGTACCGGTGTTGACCAAATTTACGATTAAATTAATAGTAGACTGCGATAGCCGTCTACTCAGAAAGTAGACGGCTAGTGAAGTCTACTATTTAAATGATATTAATGATCAATTTTTTAATGTTTTCGACAACCCCAAAAGTATCCTCAGTAGACGACACCCGCAGTCTACTATAAAAGTCAAAATCTGGTCAAATGCAATATTAACCTCCTTTAAAAGTAGACTTCTCGAGTAGACTTCTCCGAAAAGCCCTCCTCTTGGTCAAATGCAAAACTAACCTGTCTACTACGAGTATGACGTGTCTTATATTTTTTTCTTACCAAAGCAAAATAGTATACTGCAAATGAAGTCTACTCGCCGAATGGTCAAATGAAAAACTAACCTATGCTTTGACTAGTAGACAACAAATGAAGTCTACTCCCGTGAAACAGATGGAAAAACCCAGAAAATCATGTTTGAATTACCTGAATCTGGCTTTTAGCTTCGTCGACTGTCAAAAACTGTGAGGCTGACCACCACCAAAGAAACCCAAACTCTATGTATGCAAGAATCCCCTTCTATGCACATATAAAAGGGTCTGAAATTTGTAAAAAATTGAATTTACGAGTTTTAGAGATGAAAATCAAGAGAAAATGGTGACAAATGAGTTGGCTAACTCAAATGGTGAGTTTAAAGAGGTTAAATTACAGTCGTTGAGCATTAAGAGCTTCAGATCTGGTTGTTAATGGTGGTTGGAAGAATTGATATCGATGGCATTTTCGTGAATAAGTGAAGAAGATGAGGTTATGTTTGTCTTTGTCATTTTCGAAATAAATCAAATATATTCATAAATAATGGCAAACTAGTGGCATTTTCGTGAATTATCATATCTACCAAGGTTAGAAAAGAGACAATGTGACATTTGTTGGAGAGAGAAAAATCGAGGATTATATTTGCAATTGACTTCAATTTATGAGTCATTTTTGCAAGCACCCCTAAAATATTTAATAATGGTTTACATATTTTTAAGAAAATGTTTCTAGAACTTAAATAAACATTTTAAAATGGGTTTAGCATATATAAAACTATGTTCTTTAAATTTTAGGAAGGGTATACTAATATTTATGAATGATTTATATAGTTTTAGTAAAGAGTTCCTACAAATTTAATAAACATTGAAAAATAGATTTAACATACCTAAAAGTATGTTCTTCTATTTTTTTAAAAGGTATAGTAATATTTAGATTTCTTTTACATATTTTTAAGAAAGTGTTTTTAATACTTTAATACATAAAAGTATGTTATTGAAATTTTAGAAAGGGTATACTAATATATATTAAAAGGTTACACACTTTTAGGAAAGATGTCCTAATACTTTTATAAATATATAAAAATACGTTTTACATATAGAAAATAATTTTAAATGTTTTGTTTAAATGTTTTAAAATGATATATTAAATATATATGAAATGTTTGGAAGATTAAAAATATTATTAAAACTGTAGGAAATATATAATGATTTTTAGGAATTGTTTATTTATGTTTAGTTAAGAGTACCTGAAATATCAAAAATTTTTTTTTGAAAGAAAAACAAAATTTCGAAAAAAAGAATTTCCTAATTTTTTTAAAAAAATAATGAAATTGAATAATGACAATATTTTTCTAATTTAGCTATATAAAAGAGGGATAAAAAAGTCAATTTTCTTGTTTAATGAAACATTTTTGTCCATTTCCCTTTCCTAGTTTATTTTGGTCACATAAACATGAAAATGTATTATTTAGTAGATTTGCCCTTTAATATATATATATATATATATATATAAAATCAAATATTCTTGCATAAGATTTTTTTGCATAAAACTTAAAACCTACTATTTTAAAATAATGTTTAAAAGGAAATTTATATTTTGTTTGATTTAGAAAGATATTATGCGATGTAGTTTTAATTGAAATTTTAATCATAATTGACATATCGTTTGAGTAAAATACTTTTTAATGAATAATTGAATAAACATTAAAACACGGTGATATTTTCTTTAAACTTTTTTGATATAATGATGATGCATTGATGCGGGCCCACAGCTAGGAATTGTGTATTTGAGAAAATCCCTACTCCAATTGTGAAAAAATATGGAGCATACTTGATAAGTAAGTCAATCCATGGACTTAAAAAACCGGAATGAGTAACGAAACTTAAAACAAAGCCCACAAAGAAACACGAAGCCCACAAAGAAACACCGTTTGGTTTTCACTTTCACTCACTTGTCATCTTCTTCTCAAACCCAGCGGCTAAGCAGCATCTTCCTAAACCCTAGTTAGCCACAGAGAAGGAGAAGCCTTACCTTGGTGTACCATTTCGCCTTACGATTCTCTGACCTATCAACCTGGCTCCTGTCAATCTCTGCGCTCTTTTCTGCGGAAAGAAATGTCTACTCTGTTGGACTCTCTTCTCTCCATTTCTGGCTCGGTCTCTACAAGCTCCACTTTAGACAGAGTCCGGATCTTCCGGCATGAAATCCCTGAGATTCTCCAGAATTCGGGTCAGCAAGTTCTTTCTTGATCATATTTCTTTATAATTTGATAATAGATTTTATACGTTCAGCAAAGATCTTTAGTTAGATTCTCCCCCTGCTCGTACCATATTGCATTTAGCTATTTGGATACTAATTTTATTGATCTGAATTATTTGTCTACAGATATGACCTCTGATATTGCGCCTGTTCTGGTTGACATAATATTCCAGACATTGGCTATTTACGAGGACCGACGCTCGCGGAAAGCTGTAGACGATTTGATTGTAAAGCACTTGGAAAATGTTACTTTTATGAAAACTTTTGCGGCCACACTTGTGCAAGTTATGGAAAAGGAGTTGAAGTTTTGTTTCAATACCGTCTGTTACAGACTACTAACATGGTCATGTCTTCTTCTCGGGAAAAGCCAATTTACTACCGTTTCTAAGAATGCATTTGTTAGAGTAGCATCAACACAGGCTTCATTACTTCGTATCGTTATGGAGAGCTCTTTCCGCGTGCGGAGGGCTTGTAAAAGATATATGTTTCATTTGTTCTCTCAGGTCTGGCTTGGTCCGCTTTTGCTAAATTTCGATGATATAATCACTTGTATGAACTGTGTATATTAAGAATTTCCACTTCTTGTTTTGTAGTCACAAGCTATCTACAATGCTTATATCGACCAAGTTAAAAATTCCCGGATTCCGTATAAGGATACCCCTGAGTTATTGGGACTACTGCTCGAGTTCTCCTGTTCGTCTCCTGCTCTATTTGAACAGTCAAAGGTTAGATAATTAAAATTCACATTTCCGTTTCTCTTTACTTCTCATGTCTATTATAAATAGAATAATTTTTTTTTTTTGTTTCTCGTCCGCAGGCCATATTTGTTGATATCTATGTTAAAGATGTCCTTAATTCCAGAGAAATACTGAAATCAAATCTCAGTACAAGTTTTCAACCTCTTCTTCTGCGCTTGTCACATGAGGAATTCCAAACTGTCATCCTTCCAGCAGCAGTTAAAATGTTGAAACGCAATCCAGAAATTGTCTTGGAATCAGTTGGATTTCTATTAGCTAATTTAAACATTGATTTAAGTAAGTATGCCCTGGAACTGCTACCCGTTATATTACCACAAGCTCGGCATATGGACGAAGACAGGCGTCTGGGAGCTTTATCAATGGTTAGGTGCTTAAGTGAGAAATCAAGTAATCCTGATACTATTGAAGCATTGTTTGCGTCAGTTAAAGCTGTAATTGGAGGTTGGTCTCTATGCCTTTTAAATCATATATGTTACTCCGACTTCGTCTTTATTTATTGATAGCGACTAGGCAGATGGTGCTTTGGTTATCTAACTGATATTATATGATAAAATGCCGGCTTCTGTCTTAAGGTTCTGAAGGAAGACTTCAATCTCCACATCAAAGAATTGGAATGCTGAATGCAGTGCAAGAACTGGCAAGTGCCCCTGAAGGAAAGTATATTGGTTGTTTGTCTAGTACAGTATGCGGCTTTCTCATAGCCTGCTACAAGGATGAAGGTAAAACTTTAATGGTTCATATTTCCGTTGAGTGAAGTGAACAATACTTTTCCAGATTTAGTTATATGTTTCTTGCTTCAATCATAATCCTTGGCCCTCATCTCTTAAATCTTTACCTTATTGTCGCATGCTAACTGATTGCTGTTTTATTTGTAGGAAATGAAGACGTAAAACTTTCAATTTTGTCTGCCGTAGCTTCCTGGGCGTCACGATCTTCTGATGCTATCCAACCAAACTTTGTTTCTTTCATTGCTGCCGGTCTTAAGGAGAAAGAAGCTCTAAGGAGGGGGCATCTCCGCTGTCTGCATATCATATGCAGAAATCCTGATACAATAACCCAGGTCTCCTTGCAAGCATCTTCTCTGGCTTCTATAATCTCGACCCTCTCATTAACTAATTACGCTACCGAATATATACGACAGATATCAGACTTGCTATCCCCTTTAGTTCAACTTGTAAAGACGGGTTTTACAAAGGCAGTACAACGTCTGGATGGGATATATGCTCTGCTGATCGTATCCAAGATTGCTGCCTGTGACATCAAAGCAGGTTCAAACCAGGAGCTTACGTGTCACATTCCTCTTTTTCAGTAGAATCTGAAGGTCCTGTATTGCTTTCTCCTTAATCGTGTTTATTTTCTTGTTGTGTACTTCAGAGGATACAATGGTGAAGGAGAAATTATGGACTTTGATGTCTCAAAATGAGCCTTCGCTTGTGCAAATCAATTTGGTAATATTTTCTGTAGATTCCTTCTGGTTCTTAGTCTGTGATCTGCTCTTGGCATGGCAGGGTACTCACTTTTTTGCTTGCTTTTTTTTTCTTCGTTTTCTTTTTTTATCTTTGCATGTCACAACTGAAAGGCCTCAAAACTATCAAGTGATGATTGTGTAGTATGTGTCGACCTTCTTGAGGTGCTCCTCGTGGAACACTCCTCCAGGTAAATGTGCTGCCTGCCTAATGCTGGAGACTCGCTGTTTGACTATTTGTAGAAGTCTTAACCATATCACCTCCCTGATTTCAGGGTTTTGGAAGCATTTTCAATGAAACCACTATCACAGGTAATCTAAGCGAGTTCATGTTTGCTGACCCGTTTCTTCCTCTTCGTTCTGTTCTTAAGGTGTCATCTATTTTGTATGCAGTTGCTTCTCTTTCTACTCTGCCATCCAAGCTGGAATGTCCGTAAATCAGCTTACAATTCTGTTACAAAGATCTGTCACGCAACTTCACAGCTTGCCACTACCCTTTTAGACGAATTCTCGAATTTCCTTTCCGTAACTGGGGACAAAATTGTTTCTTCTAGAACCAGGTACAAATGATAAGCTTTTTTGTTTTTTTTTGTCTTTCTAATACTTTTTACACACCCAGCAACTTGGTAGACTGCTGGCAGTGATGTTATCTACCATGATTTTCTGATTATTGGCTTTCAATATGATAACTCATTTCATATTTTGAAAGCATTTGACCAAAATGCCAATATAGCGACTCATTCATTCTAATAACTAACTTGGCACCTCTGTAGTGACACAGATAATTCCGTGGATCATCAAGCTCCTCTCGTCCCTTCTGTAGAGGTGTTAGTGAAGGCTTTGATTGTCATTTCATCGGCAGCAGTTGCTGAACCTCCAAGCTCATGGATTGATCGTGCCATATTTTGCTCGCATCATCCAAGCATAGTTGGTACTAGAAAAGGAGATGCTGTTTGGAAGGTAATCTTGACAATAGACATTCTGCATGGTTTATTCTACTTACTCATGTTTCTTATTTGCACCTTTAATAGTGATTTTCGCCTTTTGATATATACAGAGATTGCAAAAGTGTCTCAAAACTTGTGGTTTTGATGTTGCTACTTTTTTGTCTACCAATGGAGAAAGTGTTTGCGAGGTAATCTGACGACTGTCAGAGACTTCTACGTCACCAAAACTTGTGGGATCCTTTTGTTGCTTGGCACTTTTAATCAACTATTGATTTGAATGAATGTTTCAGAGTCTGCTTGGATCAATGGGTTTAATGAGTCCGAGAACTCCTGAGCAGCAAGCAGCAGTATATTCCTTGTCCACAATGATGTCTCTGGCACCAGAAGATACATTTACAGTGTTTAAGAAGGTATTGCATTTTAAGCAAATTTGTTTCTTGATCAGTGAAGCTCTACCGTTTGATTTGTTTGCTGATTTTTAAGGTTTTTATCTTTCTAGCATCTGCAAGAACTTCCAGATCGGCTCTCTCATGATATGCTTTCAGTGAATGACATTAAGGTAAATCTTCTCACTTTTGCTGTATGTCTTTCTAAGTATTATGAAGTAAGCATTTCTGTCCTCTCTCCGTAGACACTTGCTGAGCTCTAAAATCCAACTGCTACATTTCATACAGCGTCAATGGGTATTCTACTTTCCAGCTGAATGTTTCGAGTAATTACTTTAATTTTTTCTATTTATGCTTTTATTCAGATCTTCCAGACCCCTGAGGGTATGCTTTCGAGTGAGCAAGGTATATATGTTGCTGAAACGATTGGTGGCAAGTACCCAAAGCAGGAGACGGTACTTACATGGGTTTACTCTATGTTTCCTGTTTTATACTTGATACATTGTTCCGCTTTTACCATATTTGATCTAGTAACATCTCCGTTGTGTTACCTTGTAGAGTTCTAATCATTCTGTAAAGAAAGGATTGGCTAGTAGGGATGCTGCAAATTCGGGCAGAAGGGACACTACGAAGCTGACGAAGAAAGCTGGTACACATAGTCGAAACATTCTATTAGTATTATATCCCCAGCATATATTTTCTTCAGCGAAATAATATCTGCAGACAAAGGAAAAACGCCAAAGGAAGAGGCGCGGGAACTGATGCTCAAAGAGGAGGCCTTAACACGGGAAAAGGTTCAAAGGATACAAAGAAATCTTTCGCTGGAGCTTCATGCTCTTGGAGAGATGGGTCTTGCTAATCCTGTGTTTTGTCACAGTCAGTTACCTTCTTTGGTATGTAAAAGCTTCGGTGCTTAGTTCCATAAGAGTTGTACTTCAACATATGCTACATAGTAATGAACAGATAATGAAACCAATTAATTTCTCGTTCCTTGGCCACTGCCACGGCTACTCCTTTTGTTTAGGTCCACGCATGTTACTCTCTTGGCATATCAAGCTCCTATAATTCTAAGATTAAGCTCTTACACTTGCCGTATCTCTTTCTCAGGCTAGGTTTTTGGATCCTTTGCTGCGATCACCTATTGTAGGTGCCGCAGCCTTTGAGAACGTGGTGAAGCTGGCAAGGTGTACAGTTCAACCACTGTGTAACTGGGCTTTAGAAATTGCAACTGCTCTGCGTTTGATTGCGATTGATGAAGTTGATGCTTCATCTGACTTTCGACCATCAGTTGACAAGGCTGGGAAAACACATGAGGGTCTTTTTGAGAGGATTGTAAACGGGTTGTCCGTATCTTGTAAATCAGGACCACTTCCTGTAGATACCTTCACGTTCATCTTCCCGGTTTGTTTCTTATTATTTCTGTTGACATTATATATTAACTTGTATTTCCTCTCATTGAATGAGATGTGTGCTTTTTGTCTTGCCAGATACTGGAGCGAATTTTACTGTCATCAAAGCGGACAAAACTTCATGACGATGTGCTTCGTATTCTGTACATGCATCTAGATCCAATGCTGCCACTCCCAAGACTCCGGATGATATCAGTTTGGTGACTTGAACCCTTACTTTTTTCACACTGTCATAGCTTTTGTACTCATTTCTTTTATTTTGTTTTTGTTTTTTTTGTAACTAGGTGCACTTTTTTTTGTAACTAACATCTAAACAATATTTTTTTTCAGGTTCTTTATCATGTGCTAGGTGTTGTTCCTGCATATCAAGCAGCAATTGGACCTGCACTGAATGAATTGTGTCTTGGATTGCAAGCAGATGATGTCGCCAATGTATTTTCTTTTTTTCCTGTGTCTTGCGTGCAAAATTTCCGGTTCTATAGAGTTATATTTCATTTTATGTTTACAGGCACTCTATGGAGTATATTCAAAAGATGTTCATGTCAGAATGGCCTGCTTAAACGCAGTAAAGTGCATTCCAGCTGTTTCCAAATACTCCCTTCCTCAGAATGTTGATATAGCAACAAACATTTGGATAGCTGTACATGATCCTGAAAAGGTTAACCTTCATAATTTGATGTAATATCTAGTTATGTTTGCTGTTGGTTGTTACTAGGTTCTTTTTGTATCGTACAGAAATGGTTGTTATATACATGTTTGCTGCGTCTTAACTATTCAATTGATGTTCTTGGCTGAAGCTAACGAAGTTCGTGTCCTTATGTCGTTTTCGTTGTTGCACCATCTGATGCTCTGATCTTAATGCTTGCAGTCAGTTGCTGAAGCAGCAGATGATATATGGGCCCGTTATGGTTATGATTTGGGGACTGATTATTCAGGAATCTTTAAAGCACTTTCTCACATAAATCTCAATGTCCGATTAGCTGCAGCAGAAGCATTGGCTGCTGCGTTGCATGAAAGTCCGACATCAATCCAGGTCACTGCATTTCTTAGTCATTACTTCTTGTGACAATAAGAATGGTTTTTAAAGATTAATTAGTATTGCAGCTATCTCTTTCTACTTTATTTTCCCTGTACATCCGTGATGCTACGTCTGGTGAGGATGGCTTCGATGCTGGTTGGATAGGCAGGCAAGGAATTGCCTTGGCACTGCAATCTGCTGCCGATGTGTTGACAACAAAGGACCTTCCTGCTGTTATGACTTTTTTGATATCCCGGGCTCTGGTAATTCTTCCGACCCTGTCAAATAAATGCTTCTCAAATGATATAACTCTTCCACTCTTAGCCATTTGTAAATAATGCTATTTTCAAAACTATTGCAAGCCTTTGACTTCTAATCAAAAAGTTACATGAACTTTGTGTTTTTTCCATGTCCAGGCTGATCCCAACAGCGATGTTCGTGGAAGGATGATCAATGCTGGTATTATGATTATTGATAGGCATGGCAAGGAAAACGTTTCATTGTTGTTCCCCATCTTTGAGAATTATTTAAATAAAGAGGTCTGTTTTACAAGCAACTGAAAACGTGCTGAATACATCGTTTGTTTCGTTATGGTTATGAATTGCTTCTGAGCTTCATCTTATCTCTTATCATGCAGGCATCAGATGAAGAGGAATATGACCTGGTTCGTGAGGGTGTTGTAATATTCACTGGAGCGTTAGCAAAGCACTTAGCAAAAGTGATAACTCTACTATTTGTTTAAATCCTGTCACAATGCACGTGATTTTCTTCTCTATCTTATATGTTCAGTATTGACGACAGGATGATCCGAAAGTCCATACTGTCGTGGAAAAGCTGTTGGAGGTGTTGAATACACCGTCAGAATCTGTTCAGCGTGCAGTCTCAACATGCCTTTCTCCGCTTGTGCTATCTAAGAAAGTATGTTTTCCACAAATTTAAGATCTTCCTGAAACAAAGTTTGATATTATTTTGTTTCCTATCAGTTGGCTTGATGAAGTTTAAGGTCTATCGTCGTTTCTCTCTCATTTTTGTTAGGAGGATGCCCCAGCCCTTTTCTCGAGGCTCTTGGATAAGCTAATGAAGAGTGATAAATATGGTGAGCGAAGAGGAGCGGCTTTTGGTCTTGCGGGTGTGGTTATGGGCTTTGGAATTTCTAGCTTGAAGAAATATGGTCTTGTTGTCACTTTGCAAGAAGCTCTTATCGACAGGTATTGCTATCTGCATCCCTTTTTATTTCACATATAGAGATGATATTTGAAATTTATTGTTTATGTGCTTCTATTGATATTCATGTTGGCTGTGACTGTGAAGCTGTTCACGTTTGCATTTCTGTAATTCATTCTGTCATTTTTTTCTATTTTGCTAAGGCCATGTAGCTCACTGTGGTACTGGGGCATATTCTGCATTGCGTCAAATAGTCCATTTGATGAATTAGCTCCAATGATTGTTATCTTTAGTAATATATCATAGAAAACCAATTTAGATTCACATGAAAATGCTGCCTTGTTGGTTTATTCCATTGTAGTGGGTTAATTAACTGCTATTTTTTTTTTCTTCTAGTGCTAATATGTAAACCTTTCTCTTCACTTCCGCTAAGTTATTTGTGTTTTGGCTACAGAAATTCTGCAAAACGGCGCGAAGGAGCGCTGCTTGCGTTTGAATGCCTCTGCGAGAAGCTTGGAATATTATTTGAACCGTAAGTGAAATCTCTAATGATCAACATGCCAAAAGCTAATGTTGCAACTTGCTAATAATCTCTTATTTCATTCTTTTGATTTAGGTATGTAATCAAGATGTTACCGTTACTTCTGGTGTCGTTCTCTGACCAAGTTGGGGCAGTTCGTGAAGCAGCAGAATGTGCTGCTCGAGCTATGATGTCTCATCTATCTGTATATGGTGTGAAACTTGTTCTTCCTTCTCTACTCAAGGTGATAGTTTATATTATTCCGAAGATTTTCAAGTTTAGTTTTCTATAACTATGGTTTTATGCATTGCCACGTGCTCTCCATGATCATCGTTTTTATTGGGTTAACTATGTGATATTGTTATCTTATTATATGCTTTTCTGGTGGAGTTGAATGAATGGAAAATTTACCGATGCTTGTATGATTGTATTTTGGTTATCACTCCCTTTTATTCTAATTCTACCATGTTTGAGTGCTGCACCTTGAAAATATGATTCAGTTACCACACTGGCTATTCGTCGTTGGATTATATCTTTGGTCTTACATGACATGTACTTTTCGGTTTATTCTGTTCTTTCTGATAGGGTCTTGAAGATAAAGCATGGAGAACAAAGCAAAGTAGTGTACAGCTCCTCGGAGCTATGGCATTTTGTAATCCTCAGCAACTGTCTCAATGCCTTCCTAGGGTTGTGCCAAAACTTACAGAGGTTTGTAATGCATGTAGATTTTAGTTGGTTCTAACTGTAAACTGGGAGAGATTTTCCTTCAGTTGGTCGTTTGTTATTATCTGATTCCATGACATAAAACTATACAGGTTTTGACGGATACACATCCAAAAGTTCAGTCAGCTGGGCAGTTGGCACTTCAGCAGGTTGGACTGATATAGCAGAACAAATTCCATATCTCGTGGACTTAACTGACTAAAGTCTTCTCTCACCATTATTCTTGTAGGTTGGAAGTGTCATAAAGAACCCAGAGATATCCTCTCTTGTCCCCACTCTTCTATTGGCCTTAACAGATCCCAATGATTACACACGACATTCTCTTGACATCCTTCTTCAAGTAAGGATTTCGTATTTAATCGCTTTCTGATAACATTCTCTTATTTTGCGTTTTTGTTCTAACTCTTTCTTCTCTTACTGCAGACAACATTCGTCAATTCTGTTGATGCCCCTTCACTTGCACTATTGGTACCAATAGTGCATAGAGGATTGAGAGAAAGAAGTTCTGAAACAAAAAAGAAAGCTTCTGCAATTGTAGGTAATATGTGTTCTTTGGTGACAGAGCCAAAGGATATGATTCCTTACATAGGGTTGCTGCTTCCCGAGGTTAAAAAGGTAATTTTCCGTTCTTACCAAAAGTAATGAGTTGTCTCTTGCGTAAAATGTTAATTCAGTTGAATACTGGAACTTTCAGGTTCTTGTGGATCCAATTCCCGAGGTACGTTCTGTGGCAGCAAGGGCTGTTGGGTCACTTATCAGAGGAATGGGAGAGGAGAATTTCCCAGATCTTGTTCCATGGCTATTCGAAACTCTAAAATCTGATACAAGCAATGTTGAAAGGTCTGGAGCTGCTCAGGGATTAAGTGAGGTATGTGGAGTAAGATGTGCTTTTGGTGGCTTTGTTTCTTTTAGTCAAAGCACGTAGTTTGGTGCCGTGAAAATTAACTAATTTATCTGTTAGCTTTTGCACTTTTCCAGTATATCCACTGTCCAGTACATAATTGCAAACGTATTAGGATTTTATTCTTCAAGTTTAAGGAGACGTCTCTCTGTATATGCTTTTGTCTTTAATTTATCTGGTACCTTCTTGTAATGTTGTTATCATGTACATTGGAAACTGAGAGGGTGTATGGCACATATGAAAATAGACTAAGTTGCAAAATCTTTTATCTTAGCTTCTGCCAAACAATTATTTCCGACAAATTGTGGCTGCATCTTTCAGCGTTCTTTCTCCTTATGTTTCTCTTCAGGTTTTAGCAGCTCTTGGGACAGCGTACTTTGAGGATATACTTCCTGATCTCATTCGTCATTGTTCTCATCAAAAAGCATCGGTTCGGGATGGATACCTTACGCTGTTCAAGGTGATCTCTGTCACCCTTAAGATATCCCTCAAACTTCTCTTTTGTAAGATTTTTCTAAAAGCTTTCGCTTGTTAATCGCAGTTTTTACCAAGGTCCTTGGGTGCTCAATTCCAGAACTACTTGCAGCTTGTGTTACCGGCCATTCTGGATGGTGAACCTATCACTTTTTACCAGACGTTTAACTTGTAAACTAGGTTTGACTTATTGAAAACTGATGGTGCGCTAATGCTTTAGGTCTTGCCGATGAGAATGAATCTGTTCGTGATGCAGCCCTGGGTGCTGGCCATGTACTGGTGGAGCACCATGCAACAACGTGCGAATTTACACTATATCTGTTTCTCTTTGATCTTTTTTTTTTGCATAGTTAATCAGATATAATGTTCACTTACCGTAACCCGTACATTGATTAGATTTTCAACTCATTTTACTAGTTCCTTTGTGTTACACTACCTCTATATTTCCTCTTGGATACGTTGTAGTTTATAAATGGAGTAGCCTATGTTAGATTAAATTGACAAATTCTATTTTAACTGACTGTTGATATTTAGTAGAAGCTTTTTTATTATTTAACATCTCAGGTCTAAAGTAGCATCATTGGTTTTACAGGTCTCTACCTCTTCTTCTTCCAGCTGTGGAGGATGGTATTTTTAATGACAATTGGCGAATTCGTCAAAGTTCCGTTGAACTGCTTGGGGATCTATTGTTCAAGGTTAACAGCATTTTTTTTGTGCTTGTGTTTATCTTGTTGATTACCCTACCTAAAACCTGTAGCCCAGTATATTCTTGGTAACCAATGTTGTTATCCTCCTAGCCTTTTATAGATGTTGCAATGCCTGGTTTTTATTGCGTAATGTACATGTTCCAATAGAATGAAATTTTTTACAGTAATCTTTGGCGGTACTGAAAAATGAAGCTATCACCAAATTATCTTGATAAGCTGTAACTAGATCCAAATTTGCCTTGATACTTGATATTTGGAGCTTTGGTACTAGGTTGCCGGTACTTCGGGTAAAGCTCTGCTGGAGGGTGGAAGTGATGATGAAGGTGCAAGTACTGAAGCACAGGGTCGTGCAATTATTGATATTTTAGGAATGGACAAGCGCAATGAAGTTCTTGCTGCATTATATATGGTCCGGACGGATGTTAGTTTGTCTGTTCGTCAGGTAATGATATTAATTCTTCATCTACGTGTTTTGTTTGAGTGTACTTCAATTTTGAGATGAAAACAAAAATATCTGCTCTTTCCAGGCGGCACTACATGTATGGAAAACCATCGTGGCAAATACACCAAAAACATTGAAGGAAATAATGCCAATTTTGATGAGTACCTTAATTTCTTCTTTAGCATCACCATCCTCTGAAAGGCGACAGGTTTTGGATCCTACTTTTTCATTTTTTGTTTACTTCCTCGAATTTTAACCTGCGGTTGTATAAGTCTGTTATACTGTGTAGGTTGCAGGAAGATCACTTGGAGAGCTGGTCAGGAAGCTTGGTGAAAGGGTGCTTCCTCTTATCATTCCAATTTTAGCCAAAGGGCTGAAAGATCCGGATGTTGACAAAAGACAAGTAAGCTTAATGCCGAAGCAATAATCTTATCTGTCTTTTTCAAGAAACTTGTCACCAGTTTTATTATGTTATTATAAGGAAATATTTTGGTAAAAATTATTGTTGAGCTTGCTAACCCATGAAGTGAATTTGTCAGTGATATTTTTATCTGAGTAGAGTTGACACCGTTTCTTTGTTCCAGTTTCTGTGAATTTTATTTTTTAAGTCTCTTAAGAGGGTTAGGTATTACTGGATGATTTAAGTTCAATGAATTTGAGACCTGATTCATGTTTAATGTCCATATGTGATGCTTAACTGTTGTCATATTGACTTACTGATGACATATTCAGACTTATCAGGCACATGTTATTTATTTCCTAACACGTTGGCTTGATACTATAATACATGACTGACAGGGAGTATGCATTGGCCTGAATGAAGTGATGGCAAGTGCTGGGAGGAGTCAATTGCTGAGTTTCATGGATCAGCTCATTCCCACCATTCGGACAGCACTTTGTGATAGGTTTCTTTTATTCTTCATGCATCAGCATGTTTCTTTATGCTATTGAAAGGTTTAACATTCTGAACATCTACAACTTTCGTCTACAGTGCTCTTGAGGTTCGTGAATCTGCTGGACTAGCATTCAGCACTCTGTACAAGGTTCCGGTCCTGACTTTTGTTGCTTATAAGATTGTTCTTCTAATCACGTTATATTTATCGTTCGTCTACTTTTGAAATGTAGAGCGCTGGATTGCAAGCAATGGATGAGATTATCCCAACTCTTCTGGAAGCATTAGAGGATGATGAAATGTCTACTACTGCCCTGGATGGGCTTAAACAAATCATAAGGTTTTGTTTTACTGTTTCCTCAGGCTCTTGTTCCCTTTCCCAGTTTAACAAATTATGAGTTTACTTTTGGGATTTCAGTGTTAGGACAGCCGCTGTTCTTCCACATATCTTGCCTAAGCTTGTCCATCTTCCTCTCTCGTATGTGTTCCTTTTGTCTATTTCTGTAAATATACATCATCAATAATGAGTTACTTTTTGGCTGTCTCAAACGTTTTAAAATGCTGTGTCCAGTGCCTTAAATGCACATGCTATTGGAGCCTTAGCTGAAGTTGCGGGTGCGGGTTTTAACACTCATCTTGGGACCATACTTCCTGCTTTGCTCTCTGCAATGGGTGATGATGCAAATAAGGTGAACAATAAGATTATCTTCACTCAAATTTTTATGAAAGCTATTTTTTTTTTGAGCTTAAGATAATATTTCTTGTCGCAGGAAGTCCAACAATTGGCACAAGAGGCAGCAGAGAGGGTCGTTCTTGTGATTGATGAAGAAGGAGTTGAAACTCTATTATCAGAACTTCTAAAAGGAGTGTCTGATAGTCTGGTTCGTTTGTTACCTCTTTTGAGTAAGTATATTATTTTTGCATGGAAGTAATTTAGGTTTAAAATTGTTTGTTTTCAGGCTTCGATAAGAAGAAGTTCGTCCTATCTGATTGGTTACTTCTTCAAGAGTAGCAAGCCTTACTTGATTGATGAAGCTCCAAACATGATATCTACCTTGATTGTTATGCTCAGTGATTCTGATTCAACAACTGTTGCGGTAGGCAACTTGACCAAAATGGGAAGAATTGAAGTACTTCCTTGCATATAAACTTTGTCTTACTTGCTCTCTTTTAAACAGGTTTCCTGGGAAGCTTTGGCTAGGGTTATTGGTTCAGTTCCAAAAGAAGTACTTCCTTCATATATAAAACTTGTACGTGATGCTGTATCTACAGCTAGGGACAAAGAGCGCAGAAAGCGGAAGGTGATTTTTGTGCTATGTTTCAAAGAATGTCACTATAAAGGATATTAATGGGCGATCATATTACAGATGATGTGATATTTTTTGTAAACTAATATCTGTAATTGTACCGTTTTTACTTGAATTGCAGGGAGGATATGTTGTTATTCCGGGTTTGTGCCTGCCTAAATCCCTTAAGCCATTACTTCCAGTATTTCTACAGGTATTCTTTATATATTGCTTTTCTAGTGCTTAAGGCCACCTTAAATTAGATCTTTTTAATTTTGTAAAAGCCGTGGTTCTAGGTTGGTTGAACTTATCTCGCATTTAGCATTTCTTACCAAACTCTTGATAAAATTCAGTTTAAAAATGCAGAAAATGTTCCCGTTTATTTCTTGTACGTACAAGAGCTCTTTTGTCTCACATCTACCATGTATAATCCTTTGCTATGATTTCCAGGGTCTAATTAGTGGATCAGCCGAATTAAGAGAGCAAGCTGCACTTGGTCTTGGTGAACTTATTGAAGTTACTAGCGAGCAAGCGTTGAAGGAGTTCGTCATACCGATAACAGGGTATGCAGTGTGTTCTTCATTCCTTGTGTCGATACTTCTTCTGCTACAAGTCCAATAGTAGTATTTCTTACTTTGCTTTGATATTAAAGCTTTACCTGGATAAATTGATCTTTAAAGTTGCATATGTGCTATTCGAGCCCAGTACTAGCTCTTATGCTATTGGAAGATCTTTGACTGAAAAATACGATTAAGTTTTATAAGTTATCACTGTCTGTTGAGCTGAGATAGACCTTCTCTTGTTTTTTCAGGCCTCTTATCCGAATCATAGGAGATCGGTTTCCATGGCAGGTCAAAAGCGCTATCTTGGCTACATTAATCATCCTAATACAAAGGGGTGGGATGGCGCTTAAACCGTTCCTCCCTCAACTTCAAACAACTTTTGTCAAGTGTCTACAAGACTCTACAAGGTTAGTCCTTGATATCTCAACTCGAGTGAAAGTGAAATTTATAAATGTCTAGTAAAAGGCAACGGCCACCTCTATAACAGTTTGGGTTTAGTGGAGGTGCAAAGATTGAAAATAAGCAGATACATGACTAAACTCAAAAATGTTAGGCAGGTGGTGCTTGAATGTTGATCTGATTTTTGTGTGGTGAGTTGAATGTTGATCTGATTCTTCATCTATAATTTTTTTTAGCTCTCCTTCATTTCTACCTTTTTCCAAGTAATGTACTCTTGATTTTACTTTACACTGAAAATACGGATGTGGAATATGATTCTAGAAAATGGAGTTGTGTTGTAAGCACATCTAATAGTTATGGTTTATTTCTCATTATCGTGTTCTCGTGTACTTCAATCTAACACCTTCACACTGCAGGACCATCCGTTCTAGTGCTGCGCTTGCCCTGGGAAAGCTAAGTGCGTTAAGCACGAGGATTGACCCATTAGTTGGCGACTTGATGACAAGTTTCCAGGTACATATTGCATCTTCTTTTAGCAACAAATGCATAATTTCTTAATTTGTCGATCTAGTTCTTATTCGTTTCTCAAAATTTGTTATCTGTATCAGACTGCAGATTCTGGGGTACGTGAGGCCATTCTATCTGCTATGAGAGGTGTAATAAAGCATGCTGGGAAGAGCATTGGGCCTGCTGTTAGAATACGAATTTTCGATCTCCTAAAGGATCTTATGCACAATGATGATGACCAAGTTCGAATTTCTGCCACAAGCATGCTGGGTGTTTTGTCACAGGTAGGGCTTCTTACATGCCTAGGGAGTTTTTTCTTCTTACTTCTATGCTTTGCACCAGTGTTAAACACATTTATCATTATTATGATTTGATGAAGCCTAAGCTTCTTACTTTCCTATTTTTGCAGTACTTGGAAGCTGAACAACTCAGTGTTCTGCTTCAGCAAGTCGGAGATTTATCTGCTTCACAAAAATGGAGTGCTAGGCATGGCTCAGTTCTCTGTATTGCATCATTGCTGAAGCAGAACCCTTCAACCATTATGACATCTTCACTCTTTTTTTCGATGTTAAATTCTCTTAAGAGCTCGTTGAAGGACGAGAAGGTACCCTTTGTGAGAGATAATGTTTCCCTCGTTTTCTGTATAACCTTTTTCTAACATCTTCTTTTGAATAGTTTCCATTACGTGAAACCTCGACAAAGGCACTGGGAAGGCTTTTGCTACATCAACTTGCAACGGATCCTTCCAACACAAGAGTGTTTATCGATATCCTTTCATCGATAGTCTCAGCTTTGCATGATGATTCGAGTGAGGTCCGAAGAAGAGCTCTCTCTTCACTTAAAGCTTTTGCAAAAGTAAGTATAGGATTCTAGTAGTCGTTTCGAGTTGATTCATTCGTTAGTGATAGTGATAAGTGAAGCGGTAATGTAAGACGTTTTTTTTACAGGATAACCCGGCAGCAACCATGGCCAATGTGAGTGTTATTGGACCTCCTCTTGCTGAATGTTTGAAGGATGGAAGCACACCAGTGAGACTTGCTGCAGAAAGATGTGCTTTGCACGTGTTCCAATTAACAAAGGGTATTGAATCTGCATAACTTCTCTCTGGACTCTCTTCTCAGTTTTGAGTTTCAACTAATTATGCCCAATATGTTGGCACAGTTTGACTGCATATACATGTTTCTCTTTCTTGCCGTATTTCTGAAAACTCCAGCAACAGCGACATATATTACTAATTTTCTTTTGTTGGTCCCTCCAGGCGCAGAAAATGTTCAAGCAGCTCAAAAATATATTACAGGATTGGATGCCCGACGGTTATCCAAGTTACCTGAACAAAGGTACTTAATCTTTATACATCAAATGAACTTTCACTTTATACATCCAAAACGATTTTTATTCCTGCATCTGTAAATCTGGCCATCAAACGATTCAAGATATAAGCTTATCTCCTTCAGTCCGTCATCCTTCCAGATATATTCTTTTAGAATGATGAAATCTATAAACGTAGAAAGTAGGGAAAATGTTTAACACCATAAATACTTGCATGCCTATGATGCCTGAACTTTCCTTGATGTGGATTAAAGTTCGCATGGACTCACTTAGGTGCGATTTACTACATTTGCAGCGATGACAGCGATGATAGTGAAGTTGAAAATGGAAGTGGGTAGGAGAAAACATGTGTTCTCTCTCTCCATCTCTTTGGTGAATCCATTTTGTAGAAGAAGCTCATTGGCTTTGCTATACACATATTTCTGCGGAAGCATGATCCCGTGAGTTGCGGATGATACATGATCTCTTTTCCTTGGCATAATCTTTTTGATAATAGATACACAGAATTCGACACATTATATAGATTATAGCTGATTTTTGGATTATCAAAAGTTTCTGTGCTTTTGGTTGGAACTTATGTACTTGTCTTGTTAAACTGTAATGTCAGATATCGTCGAATCTCTATGTCTCTTTCGTTATTTTGCATTCCTTTACAATTAGGACTGACTACCTCACACCCCCTTTATAATACCCCCTTTATAATGTTGTTTCCCTTGCTTTTCATCTATACTATCAAGTTTTTTTTATTCCTTCATTAATTATCAATTTAATTATAAAATTCATCCAAATTTAGTTTATTTGTCTAATTTCACCTAAAAAAAATATATGAATTGTGTTTTAAGAGAATATGGATTGTTCACCTGACTCAATTTTCAAAATTATGACATTTTGATTTTTTTTATAAAAAAATCAATATTTCAAAGTGTTTTCTTCTGTAGATACTAGTAACTTATATATATTTATGTGTATACATAAAATAAATAATTTGACTCACATATTATTGTACATATGTCTCTATCTCTTCCATCTCTTTATTTCATATTTTTTTTTATTTAAAAATAAAAATTTTACTTTGAATTTGATTTTATTTAAAATTACTTAAATTTAGTAAAAATAAAGTTTAAATTTTCTAAAAATAAAAAAGATATTTGTATGTGTCTTAATAAAAAAATATAATATAAACTTTTTCATTTTTTTATTTAAATGATTTTTTTTTTAAAATTAAGAAAATGTGATGAAGTTAAATTTAAAATTTTCTTGTGAAAATTTAAATAAGATTTCTTTTTTAATTAAAAAATACATAATAGAGAGATGGAAGATAGGAGACATATGTACGATATTATGTGAGTCAGATTATTTATTTTATGTATAGACATAAATATAAAAGTTAGTAGTATATACATAAGAAAATGATTTGGGAGAATGATTGTGTATATGTTTGTTTATGAAAAAAGTCATGGGTTCAAACCTCAGATTTGTAATATGATGTTTTTATAAAAAAAATTTATTACGTCGTAGTCGGGTCAGGTGGGCAATCACTATTCTCTTGGAATGCAATTCAGATTTTTTTATTTATTTTTATTTTTATTTTGTAGGTGGAATTAGGCATGGAAAATAAGTTTGAAGGGGTTTTCTGATTAAATTGATAATTTAGGGGATAATAAGAAAAGCTTGATAGTATAGGGGGAAAGCTGCGGAAGCAATATTATAGAAGGGGTCTGAAGCAGTCAACCCAAACAAAACCCTTACAATAATCTTGGGCATTCGAACATATGGTTCGTTTTGGTTTTGTTAGGTAGAATATTTGGTTTGGTTTGTTTTGGTTCTTTTGGGTAATTTAGATAAAGAGTTATAGGGTCCAATTAGGAGCCCAAAAAAATTCGCTAGGGGTGGATTTCGGATCAGATAATAAATATAAGAGTGATTGCACTAAATGGTATCAGAAGATATGATATCAGAAGATGTGAAAATTAAGTGACAGTAAAGTAATTTTTTTAAAAAATAATTTGTTTAATCTTAACTTTTAATGTGAAAATTGTTATCATATTAATTATATATAATATGATATTCGAATTAACACATAAGTGTTAGCACGCTATTACAAGCTAGCATTGTTAGTACTTTATTGTTATTAGTATACTAATATTTAATATAACATATTAATTATGTTAATTTAAATTATGTATGATATGATATAACCGAATTAACACATTATTGTTAGCATATTATCATTTGTATCATATTATCTTTTATAACACGTTATTATTGTTATCACATTAGTATTCTATATAACGTGAGACAATAATTTGATTTATATGCTAATATATCAACATCGGAGATAAATATTTTTATCTGGTAACAAACAGTATTATCAACATTTTTTATGTTTAATCAACAGTTTCAGATAATGAGATATTGTGTAATTAAGCAAAAAAAGAAAGAATATTTATGAACTAAATTTTCACCCACTTGCCACAAACATGTATATTCACCCACTTAACTCTAAATATAATGAAATTGACAACATAAGGCATTTTCACTTCACAGACATGTTTGTGTTGTTTGTGAAAGTGTAATTCCCACGGAAGATTCAATGGTTTATTGACTCTTCGTCACAGTAAAAAATGTTACGAAATATTTTACCAACCTATCTACTATATCCTAATCGGCTATACTTAATAGTCTAATTTTATATCCCATCAACCTTTACATACTTAAAATTTGATATCCAAAATTTTACAATCAGAAACCAATCAATAATTTAATATACGTTCCCTTGCATATTAGGTAGATGAGTTAAGGATTTACCCTTGTTGAGTGATGCAGATACAATCCCATGATCTTTTTGCGATAGTGGCACCACCACTCAAAGCAAAGAGAATATATGGGATTTGTATATTCTTAAGGTATAGATTTAATGAACCTTCTTAAGGTCCTGGTCAAGGTAATAGGAGCTAAATATTTCAAAGATTAATAGGAATTATTGTGTGTGTGATAGTTTGCGTGATTTTGTGGTAGGTATGAGTTCATATAGGAAATAGATAGAAAGTACAAAAACCTTACTTTTAGTAAGTTGTTTAGTCTATTAAAACTGGAAGAGTGTAGAAAACCGTTTGACTTAACCTTACGAATTCGGGAGCCAATTATTTTAAGGGTGGAGAGGAGAATGTAATGACTAAAGGCTAACACTAGTGCTCCCGACTTTGCCGATTTTGTTGCTGAGAGGACCTCTGAATTTAATCTCTTGCTATGTTTGTGTAAGATTTACCTAGATCAAGCTTAGTAACAAGAACACTTGCAAGATCTTGATGGAGAAAGTGAGTGACGAATATGAGTATATTATTTATGATATGTGAAATATCTCAGCTGAAATAGTTGATTTCTTTTGTGTGCAATACTTGTAAATCTTGGTGTTGTTCGTCTACTAACCCAGCTGATCCATTTAGATGCTCTACCTGAATGATGCATCTGGATAGATCAGTTAGGTATTGTTCGTTTCTTATTTCGGGCATGTATCTGGCTAGATCACCTAACTGCAAATGTGTTTGTTTAGTGTGTTTTTATGAACTTGCATCTGCATCTAAATGCATTTCATTAAAAAATGACCAAAATAGACATGGTTTTAGTCAAACTATATATATATATTTTTTAATCCTATTTTTTGTTTTAATATTGATCATGTTAACATTAATTTTTTACCTAAATTATATTTAAAATTTTAAAATTTAAAATTTTTAGTTTTAACATTTATAAAAAAAAATTTGATAATTTTTTTTTATTTCATTGGCTTAATTCAATTAATTAAAAATAAGCAAAATGGTAATATGATTAAATTATTAATAATAAAACTAAAAAGAAGTAAATAAAATTTTATGTAAAAAATACATACAATATTTCACAAATTTACAAACAAATGTTAAAATACATCAATAATGTTTCACAAACTTAATATCAAATGTCAAATACATCAACAATCATCATGATCGTGAGGCATTGTTTTAGTGTCTAAATTCTCTTCACCTTGCTGAGCAGCCCAGCCTTCACTTCCACTGATATGGACCGTACCAAAGATGGTTTCCATCAAATCCATGTTTGCACTGGTTTCTCTTTTAATTTTCTAGCTCCAGGCCATTTCTGAAATCAAATAGCGAGAACAAAAATGAAGCTGTTTTCTAGCACTGGTTTCAGACATTTCCACTACACAAGTTACACTAGTCCTTAGTAACAAACATACATATCTAAACCGTTTCCTCAGCATTCCCAATACAGCAACACAAATGATTAATATATATTCAGCTAAACAAATTAAGTTAATAAATATCAAGTGTACCTTACAACGCTCATTCCACCAGTCCTCACTCATATCTATGGACCCAGCTGCATGATAACCAAGTCCTGTTCTGTTCTGTGTCAATCTCTTGAAAGATTCATACTGCTTCTTGCAAGTATTATACTGGATACCAAATTTCCTCCATGTATCCCTTTACCCAAATGCTTCATAGAACTTGTCAGCAATTGCTTGTCTCCCAGCCTCATTCACCATCTGTTTTCTTATGTTTCCTTTCAGCTTCTGTTCAATTCTTAATTGAAGATACAAGCGTGTTTGTTCATCACTCCATGCAAGAGACTTAATTCAACATACAATCACATAAGCATTCAGTAGAAAAGCATTCATCACAAGCTAAGATAATAATTAAATCACTCAATTCATCACAATCAAAAGCATTCACTCAAGTATTGTCATATAAGAGACTTACATCACTGCCAGGGACGGATGACATCTCAGAAAAGGCTTAGACTGCAAGTAGTGCAAATGCCACAACAAATACTGAAACGCAATCTGAAAGGCAAAACAGATGAACAAGCTTTCTTCAATCATATACGATTAGTGACAATAACAAGAAGCCACGTAAAAGAAATCACTTGCATAATAATAAAATAAAAGCTCCAAAAGGAACCCACGTATATAAAGAAACAATGAGCACACATGAGTTTATCTTGCTTTAATGCATATACTAAACTTAAAATATAAGAAACTAAGACTTTGTGATTTCAGAGACTTAAGCCCGGGATGCAATTACATGGAAATGAAGATTTTACATGGAAGTGAAAACACAGATATGGTTTATATCCATAACAAAAGTGCTAATAATAAATTCAAGTCTTTTCAAATATCTCAAAACAACCTTGTTTTACCCTATTGATTTCACATATTCTCATTCAGAGATATCAAAGTTACACACTTTATCCACAGTAAGCTATACACAAGTCTCACTTTCATATATACAAACTCTAATGCTCTAGAGACAGCAAAGCAACTCTAATGAAAACTTGGTGTGAGCAGAAGCAAGATGTACAAGAATCAACACAAGCAATGCGCTAAGCAAGAGACAAAGACTTGACACGATTACTAAACTCATTCCCATCCAACATAAAAAACAAAAACTTTTAAAGTAATCATTGTAAATTTCTATAACAAAAAAACTACATAATTAATACGTGTATAATCTGAGAAGAAAACCATCAATGGGACAAAAAAACCTTCACATCGAGAAAAAATATTACCTTGGAGAAGTGTTGACCGATGGGTGCCTAATCAATGAAAAAAAGACAAAACCCACCACATAAATCGACAGAAAAACCTCCAAATACGAAGGGGAAGTCAAAATCGTGAAGAAGAAAAGAGAGAGAGAGAGAGAGAGAGAGGAGAAGCCCACCTGTTTGCCGGAGAAAAAAGTTTCCGAGAGAGAACCTTCACAGAAGGATGCTGCAGTGAGCGAGAATCTCCGAAGAAGAAAGCTGCAGTGAACGAGAATTGCCGGAGAAGAAAGTTCAGTGAGAATAAGTGCCTTAGAGTGAAGCGGCGAGAGAAGAGAAAAGATATGGTCGACAAGTGAAGTGGTGTAAACATAGGGTTTTGTTTCGAGAGGGGCATTTTTGTCATTTACCATTTTCAACTGAGTTTTATCAAATCAGATGCATCCAACTGCTCTATACAGACTCAGCCGAATATTTTCGAAAATCTCAGCTGAGTTTTCGAGAATCAGTCAACTGATCCACCTAGGTGATGCACTAAACTGCGTTAAACGAACATTGATTCTCACCTTCACCCAAGTGGATCAGTTGGGTGAGCAGACGAACAGCACCCTTCTATTTTATGTAGACTTTGTAAAATATAAGTTCTATTCTATGCAGACTTGATTCTTCCTTTCGAAGACTTGTATTACATAGTAGACTTGTGACTTTGTACAGATGACTTGTGAACACTTATTCCATTAGTCTTCATTTTGCTTCCCTTCATTCACTTCAACACTTCCCCTCAAAATTGTCTGGTGGAGATCTAATAAGTCTATCTTGTTGTGAAGCTCTTTACACACTTTCATAGTTATTGCTTTGGTGAAGATGTCTGATACTTGATCCGAGCTCTTTATATAAGATGGAAGGACAATCCTAGCCTGAACCTTCTTTTTGAGGTAATGACAGTCTACTTTTATGTGCTTTGTCCTTTCATGGAATACAAATTTAGTGGCAAAATTGGTTCTGAAGACTCTATCCTATGGTTTTTGAGTAAACTCTTCGATCAATCAAATTCTCCAGTTATGTTTGCCATGGCCCTATATTCTACTTCTACTCTTCAACCAATCAAGTTCTCCAGTTATGTTTTCCATGGCCCTATATTCTGCTTCTGCACTTGATATTGAGACAACTTTATGCTTCTTACTTCACCAAGTAACTAAGTTTCCTCTGATGAAAGTGCAATATCCGGTTGTCAACTTTCTATCAACCCTATCTCCTATCCAATCTGCATCACAATATCCAACAATCTCTGTTCTACAATTTCGACTCATTCATATGCTTTTCACTGGGGTACCGTTTATGTACCTTAGGATTCTTTTAACTATCCTCCTGTGGTGTCTAGTAGGCTCTTTCATATGTTGGATAGCTTGATTCACTGCAAAGTAGATATCTGGTCAAAAGTAATGGTGAGATAGATTAGTTTACCCAATATTCCTTGGTACTGCTAGACATCTGCAGCTAACTGCCCCTCGGGTCATCCTTATAGCTTTCCACAATGAATGTCTTTGCTGGTTTTGAGCCCAGCATTCCTGTCTCTAATAGGAGATCCAAAGCAAACTTCCTTTGAGATAAAAATAACCCATCATTAAGTTTACAGACCTCAATCCCAAGGAAGTATTTCAATCCTCATAAAACATTGATATCAAACAACCCTTAGATAAGTTCTTTAGTCCTCCTAACACCATCCAAATCGTCACCAGTAATGATTATATCATCAACATAGATGAGAACAACAACCATACTTCTTTCCCCCTTTGTTGTGAACAAGATATGATCTGCCTCGGATCTCTTGAACCCATCATTCAGTAAGCAGCTACTGAGCTGATGGTACCAAGTCCTTGGAGATTACTCAAGACCATATATAACCTTTTTAGCTTGCACACCTTATTACTCTCATCAAACCCCTCCGGTGGTATCATGTAGACTTCATTTTCTAAGTCACCTTGTAAGAACACATTCCTTACATCCATTTGCCAAAGATCCCATAGGTTAGTAGCAATGGATAAAATGAATCTTACTGAATGGAGCTTGGATATAGGGGAAAATGTTTCTATATAATCTACTATGTACTTTATTGTATACTCCTTTGCAACCAGCCGAGCCTTATACCTCTCTAACTCACCAGAACTGGTGTATTTGATGGTATAACCCACCGGCAGCCTACCTAGTTTTTCTTACTAAGTCGATCAACTAAGTCTAAAGTGTGGTTCTTATCCTTATATGCAATCTCTTCCAACATAGCTTTAACCCATACTTCACTCAAATATGCTTCTTTATAGCTTGTTGGTACCTTATGTCGATCTTTCAGAGAAAAACTTAGTACTTGTTTGGTAGATAAGCAACAAAACAGTAACCTTGAATTGGATGAGCAGTTACTTGGTTGTTGTAATACACTATGTCTCTCACTTCTTCTTAGTGGAGGAGTAGAGTTATCATCAGAATCTGCTTCCTCTGAGTCTTCCTCTCCATCTCCTTCCTCCATTGTAGGTCTAATGTCATCAAGATGAAATTCTCCTTCTTCATTTTCTTCTTCTGACTCAACGGAAGCTTGCTTATCCCCAACACCACTCTCATCAATTAGAACTTCATTATTACCCCCTTCAAGAGTTGGTAGATCCTGATTATCTTCTGTACTCAAAGTTGGAAATTCTTGTGGAGCAGCGTCCATCAAGCAAATCATGTAGTGTAGATGTTATATCTGACGTGGAGCCAATATCTTATACACTATCCCAAATCTTGTCCCCAAAGAAGTTCTTCCCTTTATCAAACTTCCTTCTCTAGAGACATACATTCGTTTAGCCTACAGGACTGTAGCACTTATACCCTTTATGAGTAGTACAGTAACCAATAAACAGACACTTGGTGCTGTTGAGCTCCAACTTGTTCTTTTGACCATCTGGTATGAAAACAAAGCAAACACCAAAAACTTTAAGTTGATCAATGTTTGGTTTAACTTTGTTAAGTACCTCATATGGAGAGAGATCATTAAGATGTTTGGTTGGTAGTCTATTGATCAAGTAGCAATCTGTCATGACTGCATCTCCTTAATACTGCTTTGGAACACATTTTTCAAATATCATTGTTCTAGCCACCTCCATTAGGTGCCTATTCTTGTGCTCTGCCACCCCATTTTGTTGAGAAGTATAAGCACATGAAGTCTGATGAATAATTTCTTGTTTGCTCACAACCTCTTTGAACTGACTGCTCATATATTCTCCACCATTATCACTTCTCAATACTTTGATTTTAGTGCCATACTGAGTCATCGCATAATTGTGGAACTTGATATATGATTCAAGAACATGACTCTTAGATTGCATTAGTGTGATCCAAATATACTTTGACTTCTTTCATCAATGAATGAAACAAAGTACTTATATTGATCTTTGGAGATATAAGGAGCAGTCCATACATCAAAGTGAACTAGATCAAAACACTCATTATAACACAGAATATGAGTTTTGATAAATAGTTCTACAATGCTTCCCAAAAATACAAGCCTCACTGTAACACCCGTCTCATCCTCACTCGAGAGCGGCTTGCCACTAACCCTATGTTATATCTCATGCAAATCTAATTAATAAAATCTCCACTTTATTTTCATAAATCAATAAATCCAACAAATTCAATACATGAAATTAACCAAAATAACTCAATAAAATCGTAAACGAATGTTTAAAACAAAATACGGAAAACCGTAAAAGTTACAAAACATAACACTCGAACCACCATAGCATAAATCTACTCGTTCGTCTCACCTAAATAGGTAAAAAGAGGGGTGAGTAACAGGGGAGTCACTTAGTGAAGTTCGAATGCTAAAACACACAAATCATAGTCACGGTTATAACATTCCACATATATAAGTTTACCCTAAACATGAACAAACATGACACCTAAAGCACCCAACAAAGCAAACAATGGTCCTAGATGGATTAAGTGTCTGCCCACCCTCCAAAGAGGCTTACAGAATGGATTATGTGACTAAACACACAGCCCTGTGGACGCTTTATCGATGTTTAGGGTACATATAACATATTGAGTTAGGTTGCCTGTACCCCCACACAAGCGGCACTAGTACATAAAGTCTATCTCTGTACCCCGCAAACTCGTATATATATAGAGTCGTTTACACTAAAGGGCGCTTTCTAACATTTTAATACAAAAAGGCACTTGCAGCAACTAAGGCACTTTGTATGTGTATTAACTCTTTTATACCCTTAAAATAAGTTAACCAAAACAAAACTAAGCTAAACAAAATCGAAGTCAACTAAAATTAAACAAAAATCGACCAAACTAAATCTTACCTTTTGTCATAACGAAAGCGACAAAAAAAAATTTGTCTCTCCTCTTTTCTCTTCTTGTCTCCTCTTCTTCTTACTCTAAAATACAGTCGCGACCTAGCTCTTCTCTCATCTTCTCGCCGTTTGAAAACCTAAATCAAATCCATGATTAACACATCCCGTCTCTCCTCTTCGTGTCTCCTTCTCTCATCTTTTCTCCTCTTATTTTTACTCCAAAACCCAAGTTTTACCTCTTCTCTCCTCTTCGTTTTACCTTGATTTCGAAGTAAAAAGAATCAATTGAGAGTAATGGAAGAAGGTAAGAGTCAATTCTCTAGATCGTTACCAGATCTGTTTAATTGTTGTGGTTGCAGGATGAAGACACTAATTGTGAGAAATTCTGTGCATGTTGTTGGTGGGAACACTGAATGTAACCTTGATATGGAGTAGACAGGCATGGACGACATAAATGTGGATAACACACATGTGGGTGTCAGCGAAGTGGACGGAAAGGGATAATATATGCGGGCGATGGTGCTATCATGGATAATGAATGCAAGGCAATTGTTACTGTTTGTTCATGTTTCATGGTATTAAAGATAGGACTATTAAATGTTGTATTTTCAGGGTGTGGGCACTGAACATGAGGATGTGGTGCCTGCTGAAAATCAACCAGGTTGTGGTGAAAGAAGGTGTGGATGGGATACGTGTGGTCGCCAACAGTATGGATGCCAAATTGATAGTCGCCAAGGGAGTGGACGCATAGGGGGTGTATATATCTGCGGTGGATGTGGATGGAATGGTCAGCAAAATTATTGACAATTTACCAGGTGGTACCGGTTGTGCGGCCACAGGTATTAACGACATGGTGGGCAAGCAGATGTTGGCTGTTGAGACAGATGCTCCACAAGCTGAGAAGGTATGTGTATATATAGTGGCACACCAGTAATTTTGATGAACTCCTAATTTTTTATGTGTGGTTATGTCCAGGTAAGGAAATAATCATATGTGATTACTGATGTTTTGCTATACCTTTGTGATTCTTCCCCTGCTAAACGAAAGCTTAAGCATGTACCGAGTGTTGATGAGTTGGAATTGGCTTCCATGCTTAAGAAGACAGAGGCATATAGTAATGACAGCATTGTACCGAGATTTGTAGACATAATGTTTGAGCTTTTTGAGAAGATATTGACTGCTAATATGGAAGCATGAGTAATAGGAAAACAATGCTTAGTTTCTTTTGTTTGTGTTGCAACTGTACACTGACTACTTGTTTTTGATCTTACTATTTTGCAGGCAACATTTTATTGAAGCTCATTTCGTATTTTGACAACAAGCTTTTGTTGGGTTTAGCTGAAAGCAAAAAATGTGTTTCCACACTTGTAAGTAGGGTACAAATTTTGTTACGTTTGAAACAAGGGTTATTGTTGATTTTGTGGGTACATTTTGCAGTATGTGGAGGTGTTGATGGCATTGCTTAGCAAATGACATGTTAGGCTTTTAACGAGTCAGCGTGTGGCTTTTGCTTCTCCTTCGCTTGTGAATCATATACAGGGCAGTATTGTTCTTTTAGCAAGGCTTATAATATGGGTTTAGTGGTATTTCATGAGAAGATGAAACAGTTTGTGGGGATTCCCGGTAGCACGTGGATGTAAGATGTTGACACTGTGTATGCGCCCATGATTTGGGCTGATTCACATTAGGTTGGTCTAGCAATTGACTTGGAGATATGAGTGGTCGAAGTGATGGATCCGAACTCTTACACGAACGTAGGGAGAGTGAGGGAATACATGAAGTTTGTATAGAGATGTTGTTGTATATAGTCCGAAAACTATGCCTGCCAAAAGCAACACAGAGACATGATTTGAAGCCATTTGCGTGGACTCAATTGAGTGGTTTGTATGTGAATGAGTAAAGTGGAGATTGTGTACCCATTGCTGTAAAGTTGACGGAACTTCATTCTAATGGCGACTCACTTCCTTGAATGGATTGATTAAACGACGAGTTGGTGGACAACTGCAAGAAGTAATATGCTATGGATATCTACAAGAACTGGGCGGTACATCTACATTTGAAGTAATACTTTGGGTGGTTTTATGTCAACATGTCTGTACTGGGTGGTTGGGGTGCTAACTGATTTTTTTTTTTATTTTGGAAAGTTAGCGAGGCAGGTAAGAAGTGTTTTTTTTGGATGTAGGCCATGTTGGTCGTAGTTATTTGGACGCGTGGCAACAAGTGTGATGGTAACCACATGATCAAAAAGTGGTATGACAATATTATTTTGGACATAATATTATTCCGCAGACTTATGGATCTTAGTCTTATGGATGTCGATAGTTGGTAAGTTGGTGGTAAATAACATAGGTTGTATGTAAGTTGGTGGATGTATTGTTATAGACTTATTGCGATGGTTCATAATTTTATGGTCAGTGCTATGGCAACCACGTGGTCAAAAAAGTATTATGGATGTATTGATGTGCACATTGTACTTGTGGGTGTAATATTATTTTGTAGCTCTATGGATGTTAGTGTGATGGATGATGATGGCTGGTAATTTGGTGGTCAATGTCGTAGGTGTTAGCTAAATGCATGGATGTATTGTTATGGGTGTATTTTGCTTGTTTGTAATTTTGTGGTCAGTATTATGGCAACCACGTGGTAAAAAAAAATGTTATGGACGTATTGATGTGCACGTTATACTTGTGGATGTAATATTATTCCATACCCTTATGGATGTTGGTGTCATGGATGTAGATGGTTATTAATTTGGTGGTTAATGTCGGAGGTGGTAGGTTAATGCGTGGACATATTGTTATGAACGCATTGTGATGATTTCTAATGGGCATTTACTGCAAATTGGATGGCTGTGTGTCGCCATAGTCTGTAAATGTGGCGTGACTAACCAAGACTTTCCACATTCAAACTAAGCCACACGATTTGTCTCTCATCAACAGAAAGGATTAAGCAGGTAAACGTGTCTCATCATTTTGGTTAGCATTGCATCATTATGTACTTTAAGTTAGTATGAAACTAAATGGTTGAAGAGACAAGGGTATGAATGGGTTTTCCTTTCCACGGTTATGAAGCAAGAAGAGAAGAAAGTGTTTTCTCCCTTGTAAGTGCCTTATCTTGTAATTAAAAAATGAAAAATGCCTTATCTTGTAATTTTTTTAATAGATATAACATACAATAATCATTTTTAACATGCACAAATAATAATTGTTGAATCATTTGTATTCCTAAGGCCAATTTACAAGCAATACTAACTAAACTCGATCAAAGAAACGGATCACATAATGGTACTAAACTACCATACAAGCTTCACTAGACTTAAGTATTAATCTGCGGAATAGTTCTCACCTTAGTAATCGGATACATGGGTTTCTGAACTCCGGATGCTCAAACAGATGCAAAATGTGAAATCATAATGGATCTCAAGTCAGAAAGCCTTGAAACGGCGAAAAACGGTTAACTGGTCAAACCGGTCAAAGTCAACAATCAATGTCAATGGCCAGACCGGACAACAGTCAAAATGGACCCAAACCACACCGGACCTAGACCCCATAATCTGATCCGATAACCCGAAGATCCAAACAGGACCGGATCCGAACTGGACCCAGACCTAACCGAGTCAACCCAGCAAGTGCGAGTCATTAACAACGGTCGCAGGCAGCAAAAAGACGGCGGTGAGGCTTACCTGAAAAGTCACCAGTAGTGGCGACAACGCGTGGACGTCATGCACGACAGCTCCGACAGGTGAAGGCAGTACGTGCGGTGGAAGCGGTTGATGGTGCAGACTTGTCTAGGCGTCATGAATCCGATGCTGGCCTTAGATTCACGAAATTCCAAGCGATTAGAGAGTTAGGAGGGTTTTACTAAACAGCCTTGCGGAAAACAATCGAAAGTCAAAATCCAAGAGTTACTTGGAACACGGATCTGTGAAGGGCTGGAAGATATACACGGTTGCTAAGGTAAATCAACTTTAACACCTTATGACGGCTCGGTTTCTGCAGAGTTTCAATTCTATAAGGGTTTTTTTTTTGCAAAAAAAGAAATAAAAGAAAGGCACTGCTATATATAAGGGTTCACTCAGCGTTTCCTGATTCCTTGTTTGGCCTAGATGACCCTGCAAAATTGGATCGTTAAAACTCTCTCCCACTAACGAGGAATTTATCTCCGAATTCAAATCTTAACATAGGTTGTATGTTTTAAATGTTGATCATATTTAGAGATGTGTTTCAGGTTCACTATGAGAGAATGAGTTACTAGTTTATGTTGTAATGAATTTTCGAAAAGGTGAAGTATAAGTTTATATAAAGTTTTGTTTATTAGATGGAATTTAATGTTTCAAATGTTGATCATATTTAGAGATGTGATTCAGGTTCAGTATGAGAGTGTGAGATAGTAGTTTATCTTGCAAAGTTTTTAAAGAAATTGTAACACCCGTCTCATCGACACTCGAGAACGGCGTGCCACCAAACTTAACTTATGTCTCAAATACTCCATTTAATAAAATCTCAACTTTACTTTCAGAAATCATTTAAAAAATCTCATAAATCCAATAAATCGAATAAAATATAAAAATAATGTTTAAAGTAAAATACTAAAAACTGTAAAATCCCAAAAGTAGCACCCGATCGTCATAGCATAAATCTACTCGTCGGTCTCACCTGAAAAGGGAAGAAAAGGGGTGAGTAACAGGGGAGTTACTCAGTGAGGTATGGGATGCTATTCACAGAAAACGCAATCTGGTCATAGCACTCCAAACACGGAAAACAGACTAAACATGCACAAACACGGTACCTAAAGTACCCAAAGAACAGTCAATGTCCTACTACCGGATCCAGTGACCGGCGACACCCTCCTCCCAGAAGGACAAGTTATGGGGTAGTGCCCAATCACACCGCCCGTAGACGATTATCGACCTCTGAAGGTACTGGACAACAGGTCGACTAAGCTGCCCAACACCATCTCCTCATACAACACGCGACGCAAGTACAGAAGTCCGTCTCTATACCCCCGCAATCCCTAACGACCCACATAGTCGACTAATCCTAGCTCTAGCAAGTTTAAAAGACTCAATTAACAATTTAATGCACAATCAATGGGTTGAATCATCTATATTCCTAGGTTCAATTTACAAGCAAAACTACCTAGACTCGATCAAGAAAAACGGAACACATTTAGTACTAAATTCCATGTACGACATCCTAGACGAAAGTGCGGAATTCTGCGGAAAGCCCTCACCTTAGCCTTAACCACGAAGAACAATAGGAATCCCTATGCTCTAAAGCTCCAGATCAGTTCTCCTTCAACAGAAAGCTAGATCAACGATTACAGAAGCTCCCTGCAAAGATTCAGGTCAAACGGACCACGTTTGCCTAACCAAAACACACATCTCAACAGACTGGTCTCGGATCAGCACTACACAGACACGATTTGGAAACGAAGATTCAACTTTCTACTCATATCTTATATCGGAACGAACTTCATCGCACTGGAAAGAAGACATTCGGGGCTTTCTAACGATAGGTTGATCGTTCTGTGGATCCTCACGGTTCACCGGGAAATCACCTCGCAAGGTGGCGGCGAAATGATGATGCGAATCCGCAACTGCGCCGAACATGCTCAAAGAAAGAACCATAACTTTCAGTATACAGATCCGAATGATAAACCGATTGCAGCAGTAGATCAATGAACGAGTAAAGAGTATACCTACCAAGTTTCAGGTCGATTGGATTAGATTTGCTAGTTCGATTCTCCCTTCTCCCAGAACTAGTCGAATCTGCCCTATATGATTTTCTAGATGGCTCCGGTGGCTTTCCCTTCAAGGTTGCTAATCGACGGCTAGATTTCGCCAGAGTTTAGGTGTGTTTAGGCTTTACAGGGAAAATAAAGGAGGAAGGAGGCTATTTATAGGAAAAGGAACTTAGGGTTTTATTTAGACAAGTTGGGCCTTATTGGGTCTCAGGGTTAGGGTCGTTACAGAAATTTAGGTATATGTTTAGTATGAGAGTGTGAGATGTGATTGACGTATAAGTTTTACTTAGTATATGGAGTTTAATGTTTCAAATTTTGATCATAGTTAGAGATATGTTTCTGGTTCAGTATGAGAGAATGACATACTAGTTTATCTTGCAAGGCTTTTGAAGAAAATTGACTTATATATTTATATAAAGTTTTGTTTAGCATAGGAAGTTTAATGTTTCAAATGTTGATTATAGATAGAGATGTGTTTCGAGTTCATTATAAGAGAATGATATACTATTTATGTTGAAAGGTTTTTAAAGAAATTTAGGTATTTGTTTAGATAAAACATTGTTTAGTATGTGGAGTTTAATGTTTCAAATTTTGGTCATATTTAGAGATTTGTTTCATGTTGAGTATGAGAGAATTTGATGCTAGTTTATCTTGTAAGGCGTTTTCAAGAAGTTGAGGTATAAGTTTATATGAAGTTTTGTTTAGCATATGGAGTTTAATGTTTGAAATGTTGTTCATAGTAAGAGATGTTTTTCAGGTTCAGTATAAGAGAATGTGATAATATTAATTTGGCAAGGTTTTTTAAGAAGTTTATGTATATGTTTATATAAATTTTTGTTTAGGGTATGAAGTTAACTGTTTCAAATATTGATCATAGTTAGAGATGTGTTTCAGGTTCAGTATGAGAGTATGAGATAATAGTTTAACTTGCAAGGTTTTTAAAGAAACTGAGGTACTTGTTTATATAAAGTTTTGTTTAGAATATGGAGTTAACTTTTTCGAATGTTGATCATAGTTAGGGATGTGTTTCAGGTTCAGTATGAGAATTTGACATAGTTTGTTATCTTGCAAGGTTTTTGAAGGAATTGAGATATATGTTTGTATAAAGTTTTGCTTAAAATAAGGAGTTTATTGTTTAAAATGTTGATCATAGTTATCGATGTGCTTCAGTTTCAGTATGAGAGAATAAGATACTAGTTTATCTTGTAAGGATTTTTGAAGAAGTTGAGGTATAAGTTTATATAAAGTTTTGTTTAACATATAAATTTTAATATTTCAAATGTCAATCATAGTTAGATATGTGTTTCAGTTTCATTTTGAGAGAATAAGATACTAGTTTATCATGCAAGGTTCTTGAATAAATTGAAGTTTTGTTTAGTATATAAAGTTTAATGTCTCAAATGTTGATCATAGTTAGAGATGTGTTCCATGTTTAGTATGAGAGAATGATACGCTAATTTATCTTACAATGCTTTTTGAAGAAGTTGTGGTACAAGTTTATTTAAAAATTTGTTTAGTATATAGAGTTTAATGTTTCAGATGTTGATCATAATTAGAGATGTGTTTCAGGTTCAGTATAAGAGAATGACATACTAGTTTATCTTGTAAGGCTTTTTGAAGAATTGACTTATTTGTTTATTTAAAGTTTTGTTAAGCATACGGAGTTTAATGTTTCAAATATTGATCATATTTAGAGATGTGTTTCTGGTTCAGTAAGAGAGAATGAGATTCTAGTTTGTCTTGTATGGCTTTTTCAAGAAGTTGAAGTATCAGTTTATATAGAGATTTTTTTAATATATAGTGTTTAATTTTTCAAGTGTTGATAATATTTAGAGATGTCATTCAGGTTCAATACAAGGGAATGAGATACTAGTTTAGCTTGTAAGGCTTTTTCAAGAAGTTGAGGTATAAGTTTATATAAAGTTTCGTTTAGCATATGGAGTTTAATATTTCAAATGTTTATCATATTTCGAGATATGTTTCAGGTTCAGTATGAGAGAATGAAATTCTAGTGTATCTTGTAAGGCTTTTTCGTGAAATTGAGGTATAATTTTATATAGTGATTTTTTTTAAGACTTTAATGTTTCAAATGTTGATCATATTTTGAGATGTGTTTTCGGTTCAATACGAGAGAATGTGATACTAGTTTATCTTGTAAGGCTTTTTCAAGAAGTTGAGGTATAAGTTTATATAAAGTTTTGTTAGTATATAGAGTTTAATGTTTTAAATGTTGATCATAGTTAGAGATGTCTTTCAGGTTCAGTTTAAGAAAATTAAATACTAGTTTATCTTGCAAGGTTTTTAAGGAAGTTGAGGTATATGTTTATATAAAGTTTTGTTTAGTATATGAAGTTAACTTTTTCAAATGTTGATCATAGTAAGAGATGTATTTCAGGTTCAATATGAGAGTATGAGATAGTAGTTTATCTTGCAAGGTTTTTGAAGGAATTGAGATATATTTTGTATAAAGTTTTGACTAAAATATGGAGTTTATTGTTTAAAATGTTGATCATAAGTGTATTTCAGTTTCAGTTTGAGAGAATGAGATACTAGTTTATCTTGTAAGGCTTTTTGAAGAAGTTCAGGTATAAGTTTACATAAAGTTTTGTTTTGCATAAGGAGTTTAATGTTTCAAATGTTGATCATAGTTAGAGATGTGTTTCAGGTTCAGTATGAGAAATGAGATACTAGTTTATCTTGCAAAGTTTTTTTCAAAAATTTGAGGTATAAGTTGATATAAAGTTTTGTTTAGCATATGCAGTTTAATGTTTCAATTGTTAATTATAGTTAGAGACGTGTTTTAGCTTCAGTATGAGAGAATGAGATACTAGTTTATCATGCAATGTTTTTTAAGAAATTGAAGTATAAGTTTATATAAAATTTTGTTTAGTATATAGAGTTTAATGTTTCAAATGTTGATCATAGTTAGAGATTGTTTCAGGTTTAGTATGAGAGAATGAGATGCTAGTTTATCTTGTAAGGCTTTTTGAAGAAGTTAAGTTATAAGTTTATATAAAATTTTGTTTAGTATATGGAGTTTTATGTTTCAAATGTTGATCATAATTAGAGAGTTTTTTTTAAGGTTCAATATAAGAGAATGAGATAGTAGTTTATCTTGCAAAAATTTTGAAGAAATTGACTTACATGTTTATATAAAAGTTTTGTTTAGCATATGGAGTTTAGTGTTTTAAATGTTGATCATTTTTAGAGATGTGTTTCAGGTTCAGTATGAGAGAATGAAATACTAGTTTATCTTGTAAAGGTTATTGTTGGGATAAAAACCCACCCCTCGGAGATTGATGAGCCGAGAAGTCTAAATATTTATACGACATGATTAAGCGATGACCAAACTAGTTAGCCAAGTTCCTCTAGGAATGGTTGGGATAGCTGGAAACTCATACGAAGACATGAAAACTCATACGAAGACACTAAAACTCATACGAAGACATGAATACTCATACGAAGACACGAAAACTCATACGAAGACACGAAAACTCATACGAAGATACGAAAACTCATACGAAGACACAGAAACTCATCCGAAGGGATGATTTTCTCAACCGACAGCAAGGCACTTCGCCCACAAGCTCTCCAGGCCGCCTGTTTGCTTCCCATGCCGCCAGTTTGCCTCCAGGCCGCCAGTTTTCCTCCAGGCCGCCGGTTCTTCTTCCTCTTGGACCAGCCCTCCACTTTCTCTTCCTCGCACTAGGACACCGGTTCTTCTTCCTCTTGGACCAGCCCGCCACGTTCTCTTTCTCGGACCAGGCCGCAGTTTCTTCCCCTTGGCCAACCCGCCACAGTCTCTCCCTCGGACCAGGCCGCCGCTTCTTCTTCCTTTCGGATCAGCCTGCCACTTTCTCCCTCCACCAGCCTGCCAATTAGCTTTCAGCTTGCCATTCATCCCTTCCAAAGAAACGGGCGGGCTGAAAGTTTATACGAAAGAAACGGGCAGCTGAAAGTTCATATGAGAGAAATGGGTGGGCTGAATTTTAACACGAAAGAAACGGGCGGGCTGTGAAACACCCCAACCCGGATACACGACCCGGATTGGTTGTCCCACTTCTTAGTCTCCGTGAGACTAAGGCCCTATCCAAACAACTTAACAATACTAATCCAGGAGGTTCCTCTCTCTACCATTTATGCGGAATTAAAGCAGATAGATAAAAAGGAAAACTCTTATTGATATAATAAGGATTCGATACATCATGCTAAAGTTTGCCCGAAGGCTTTACATGGACCGATACTATTCTATACAGAGTTCCTAACACACACCACACATCATCAGGGGGCCTCTGGACCGTGCATGTAGGCTTGGTCCATACTCAGACCAACCTCATGTCCTGAAAAAATATAAGCACGTTAGTATCCGGACTAGTCCGTAACCGAACTATGCATATGCTTCCCAGAACCCTTATGCCCCGTTAGTATAGCCAAAGCCTATCCTAACTTATCCTAAGACTTTTCCCAGTTGTACGTAGTCATTCAACCAACCGCCCCACTGACCAAGTAACAACTAGGTAGCCTTAGGGACAAATGGACGAACCATTTGTCCGGAGGAACCATCGGCCAGAGACCGTGGCACTCCTTGGCACGTATCAGCCTTTCGGCCGACCGCGGCAATGCTCCGAATTCTCACAACCGGACCACCTGTACTGACCGTAGAGGTTCGGTCACCCAAAGACATGTTACAACACGTCCATGACATGCCAACACTCACACCGGTTATGTGGGTCCAAGTTGGGAATCGGCTGTGATGGCTATTGACCCAAAGGGTGCAATTCGGCGAACAGTCGCAATGGTTCCCAAACATACCAGATTCACCGACCGAAGAGGTTTTACCGGCCAAGGACACGCCTTAGCATGCCCAAGGTACGCTTACGCACTCGCACCGGTTCACCCTATCCATTTGCTACTGACCGTAAGGCCTATTGCTCCAAAAGGTGCAACTTGCCGAAGCCTATTCTAACTTATCCTAAGACTTTCCCCAGTTGTACTTAGTCATTCAACCAACCGCCCCACTGACCAAGTAACAACTAGGTAGCCTTAGGGACAAACGGATGAACCAATTTTTCGGAGGAACCATCGGCCAAAGACCGTGGCACTCCTTGGCACGTATCAGCCTTTCGGCCGACCGCAGCACTGCTCCGAATTCTCACAACCGGACCACCTGTACTGACCGTAGAGGTTTGGTCACCCAAAGACATGTTCCAAAACGTCCATGGCATGCCAACACTCACACCGGTTCTGTGGGTCCAAGTTGGGAATCAGCCGTGATGGCTATTGACCCAAAGGGTGCAATTCGCCGAACAGTCGCAATGGTTCACTTGGGTTCAGCTCTCTCCCATCATTTCTAGCTCGGACAAGAACCAACATTTTTACCGGCTAACACCCTTTCGGACCATGTCCCTTATGACCAATGTCTTTTAACCCGGTCCTTCTCTGTGGGCCTTATGGTCCGTACTCCGGGTCCGTACTGGTATTCCCGCATGGCCATCTCAAACCATTCTGGGTATATAGTCTTCATCTTATCCTCGGTTTCCCAAGTTGTTTCTTTCTTCCCATTGCAAGTCCATACTACCCTTACATTAGGAACGGTTTTCTTCCTGGTTGCCTTCTCCATCCGGTCCTCAATCCTTACTGGCCTCGTTTCCAAGGTCAAGTTCGGTTTTAGATCTGATGGCAGCTCAGGTTCGAACACATCCCGGTCAGACAAGCATTTGCGGAGTTGGGAAACATGGAACACATCATGAAATGCTTCCATTTCCACCGGTAGGTCTTACTTGTAGGCCAACGTTCCGATCTTCTTCAAGACCTTAAATGGTCCTAGGTATCTAGGGTCCAACTTGCCCTGTTTCGATACTCTAGCCAGGCCCTTGAAGGTGATCATCTTGAGGTAGACCCAGTCACCTTCTTGGAACTTGATGTCTTTCCTCTTTCTATCCGCATAGCTTTTCTGCCCGTCTTGTGCCTCTTTCATTTTCTTTTTGAGGAACCTGATCTTCTCGGTAGTCTCATCCACAATGGCCGGAACGATTATGCTTCTTTTCCCAACTTGGGTCCAGCATAATGGAGTTCAACACGGCCTTCCATACAATGCCTCATAAGGGGACATGTCTATACTTGACTGAAAGCTATTATTATAATCCAGAGGTAGGTACCTTTCCCATGAGTCTCCCCACTCTAGGGTGCAGGCTCTCAACATGTCCTCCAGGATCTGTATGGTTCTTTCTGACTGACCGTCAGTCAGTGGATGATAGGTCGTACTCATCTTCACCTTTGTTCCCAAAGCCTTATGGACTGCCTGCCAGAAGTGTGAAGTGAAACAGCCATCTCTATCTGAGACGATACTAGCCGGTACACCATGAAGTCTTACGATTTCATTGATGTACTTTCCGGCCAACTTCTCCACTCCATAAGTATTCTTGATGGCCATGAAATGAGCGGACTTAGTGAGTTGGTCTACAACAACCCAGACCGCATCCTTTTTGGTCTTGGTCGTGGGCAACCCAGTCACAAAGTACATTGTGATGTTGTCCCAGTTCCATTCCGGGATGGGTAGGCTTTGTAACAACCCACTTGGCACTTGGTGTTCTGCCTTGACCAGTTCACATATTGGACAACGTGAGACCCACTCGGCCACATCTCGTTTCATACCAACCAAATGGTAGTACCGTTTCAGGCCACGGTACATCTTATTGAGTCCGGATGTATGGAGGATTTGGATTGGTGTGCCTCCTTTAAGATCTCTTCTTTCAACAACTTATCATCCGGTACACAAACCCTTCCACGGACCACCACAGTCCCAGGTTCAGTATGAAAGAATGTGATACTAATTTCTCTTGCAAGGTTTTTGAAGAAATCGAAGTATATTTTTATAAAAAAATTATTTAGTATATACTGCTTAATGTTTTAAATATAAATCATAATTAGAGATGTGTTTCAGGTTTAGTATGAGAGAATGAGATACTAGTTTATCTTGTAAGGCTTTTTCAAGAAGTTGAGGTATAAGTTTATATAATGTTTTGTTTAGTATATGGAGTTTAATGTTTTAAATGTAGTTTATAGTTAGAGATGTGTTTCAGGTTCAGTATGACACAATGAGATACTTATTTATCTTGCAGGGTTAATGAACAAGTTCAGGTATATGTTAATATAAAGTTTTGTTTACTATATGAAGTTTAATGTTTCAAATGTTGATCAGAGTTAGAGATGTGTTTCAGGTTCAGTATGAGAGAATGAGATACTAGTTTATCTTGCATGGTTTTTTGAAGAAATTTAGGTATATGTTTATATAAAGTTTTGTTTAGTATATGGAGTTTAATTCTTCAAATGTTGATTATAGTTAGAGATGTGTTTCAGGTTCAGTATGAGAGAATGAGATACTAGTTTATCTTGCATGGTTTTTTTAGGAGTTGATGTATATGTTTATATAAAATTTTTTTTAATATATGGAGTTAGTTGTTTCAAATGTTGATCATACTTAGAGATGTGTCACAGGTTCAGTATGAAACTATGAGATACTACTTTATCTTGCATGGTTTTTGAAGACATTGAAGTATATGCTTTATAAAAAGTTTTATTTAGGATATGGAGTTTATTGTTTAAAATGTAGATCAAAGTTAAATATGTGTTTCAGTTTCAGTATGAGAGAATGAGATACTAATTTACCTTCCAAGGTTCTTAAAGAAATAAAAGTATGTTTTTATAATGTTTTGTTTAGTATATGGAGTTTAATGTTTTAAATGTTGATCATAGTTATAAATGTGTTCCAGGTTCAGTATGAGAGAATGAAATACTAGTTTATATTGCAGGGTTTATGTAGAAGTTGAGGTATACGTTTATATAAAGTTTTGTTTAGTATATGGAGTTTAATGTTTTAAATGTTGATCATAGTTACAGATGTTTTTCAGGTTCAATATGAGAGAATGAAATACTAGTTTATCTTTTATTGCTTTTTGAAGAAGTTGATGTATAAGTAAATATAAGGTTTTGTTTACCATATAAAGTTTAATGTTTCAAATGTTGATCATAGTTAAAAATGTGAATCATGTTCAGTATGAAAGAATGAGATCCTAGTTTGTCTTGCAAGGTTTGTGAAAAAAATGAGGAATATGTTTATATAAAGTTTTATTTGTTATATAAGGTTTAATGCTTCAAATGTTGATCATAGTAAGAGACGCATTTGAGGTTCAGTATGAGAAAATGAAGTACTGGTTTATTTTGTAAGGATTTTTGAAGACATTGAGGTATATGTTTATATAATGTTTTGTTTAGTATATGGATTTTAATGTTTCTATTGTTGATCATAAATAGAGATGTGTTTCAGGTTCTGTATGAGATAATAAGATACTAATTTATCTTGCAAGGTTTTTAAAGAAATCAAAGTATGTGTTTATATAAAGTTTTATTTAGTATATGGAGTTTAATGTTTTAAATGTTGATCATAGTTAAAGATGTGTTTCATGTTCAGTATGATAGTATGAGATACTAGTTTATTTTGCAAGATTTTGGAAAAAAAAATTGACTTATATGTTGATAAAAGTTTTGTTTAGCATATGGAGTTTAATGTTTCAAATGTTGATCTTTATTAGAGATGTGTGTTCAGGTTCAATATGAGAGAATGAGATACTAGTTATTCTTGTATAGCTTTTTTAAGAAGTTGAGGTACAAGTTTATAAAGTCTAGTATGTGGAGTTTTGTGTTTCAATTGTTGATCATAGAAAGCGAATATGTTTCAGGTTCAGTATGAGAGTATTAGATACAAGTTTATCTTGCAAGGTTTTTGAAGAAATATAAGTATATGTTTATATAAAGTTTTGTTTAGAATATGGAGTTTATTGTTTAAAATGTTTATCATAGTTATATATGAGTTTCAGTTTCAGTATGACAGAATGAAATACTAGTTTATCTTGCAAGGTTTTTGAAGAAATAGAAGTATATGTTTATATAATGTTTTGTTTAGTATATGGAGTTTAATGTTTTAAAGGTTGATCATAGTTATAGATGTGTTTCAGGTTCAGTATTAGAAAATGAGATACTAGTTTACCTTAAAGGGTTCATGAAGAAGTTGAGGTATAAGTTTATATAAAGTTTTGTTTAGTATATGGAGTTTAATGTTTCAAATGTTGATCATAGTTAGAGTTGTATTTCAGGTTCAGTATGAGAGAATGAAATACTAGTTTTTCTTTTACTAATTTTTCAAGAAGTTGATGTATAAGTTTATATAAAGTTTTGTTTAGCATATGGAGTTTAATGCTTCAAATGTTGATCATAGTTAAAAATGTGTTTCATGTTCAATATTAGAGAATGAGACCCTAGTTTATCTTGCATGGTTTTTGAAGAAATTGAGGAATATATTTATATTAAGTTTTTTTTAGTGTATGGGGTTTAATTTTTCAAATGTTTATCATAGTTAAAGACTCCAGGTTCAGTTTGAGAGACTGAGATGCTAGTTTATCTTGCAAGGTTTTTGAAGAAATTGAAGTATATGTTTATATAAAGTTTTGTTTAATATATGAAGTTTAATGTTTTAAATGTTGATCATATTTAGAGATGTGTTTCAGGTTCAGTATGAGAGTATGAGATACTAGTTTTTCCTGCAAGATTTTTGAAAAAATGGACTTATATGTTTATATAAAGTTTTGTTTATCATATGGAGTTTAATGTCTCAAATGTGGATCTTTGTTAGAGATGTGTGTACAGGTTCAGTTTGAGTGAATGAGACACTAGTTTATCTTGTAATGCTTTTTGAATAATTTGAAGTATAACTTTATATAAATTTTTTTTTACTATATGGAGGTTAATGTTTCAATTGTTGGTCATAGATAGAGATGTGTTTTAGGTTCATAATGAAATAATGAGATACTAATTTTTATTGCAAGGTTTTTGAAGAAATAGAAGTATATGTTTGTACAAAGTTTTGTTTAGTATATAGTGTTTAATGTTTTAAATGTTGATTGTAGTTAGATATATATTTCAGGTTTAGTATGAGAGAATGATATACTAGTTTATCGTGTAATGCTTTTTGAAAAAGTTGATATATATATTTCTATAAAGTTTGGTTTAGCATATGAAGTTTAATGTTTCAAATGTTGATCATAGTTAAAAATGTGTTTCACATTCAGTTTGAGAGATTGGGATCCTAGTTTTTCTTGCAAGGTTTTTGAAGAATATGAGGAATATGTTTATATAAAGTTTTGTTAAGTATATGGGGTTTAATGTTTCAAATGTTGATCATAGTAAGAGACGCCATGTTCAGTATGAGAGAATGAGACACTAGTTTATCTTGTAAGGTTTTTTGAAGAAGTTGACGTATATGTTTATATCATGTTTTGTTTAGTATATGGAGTTTAATGTTTCTATTGTAGATCATAGATAGAGATGTGTTTCAGGTTCACTATAAGAGAATGGGATACTGACTTATCTTGAAAGGTTTTTGAAGAATTCGAAATTTGTTTATATAAAATTTTTATTAGTATAGAGTGTTTAATGTTTTAATTGTTTATCATAGATAAAGATGTGTTTCTGGTTCAGTACGAGAGTATGAGATACTAGTTTTTCTTGCAAGATTTTCGAAAAAATTAACTTATATGTCTATATTAAGTTTTGTTTAGCATACGAAGTTTAATGTTTCAAATGTTGATCTTTTTGAAGAATAACAATTGTTGTTGGTCATAAGAAGAAGAAGAAGAAGAAGAAGAAGGAAGAAGAAGAAGAAGAAGAAGAAGAAGAAGAAAGAAGAAGAAGAAGAAGAAGAAGAAGAAGAAGAAGAAGAAGAAGAAAGAAGAAGAAGAAGAAGAAGAAGAAGAAGAAGAAGAAGAAGAAGAAGAAGAAGAAGAAGAAGAAGAAGAAGAAGAAGAAGAAAGAAGAAGAAGAAAGAAGAAGAAGAAGAAGAAGAAGAAGAAGAAGAAGAAGAAGAAGAAGAAGAAGAAGAAAGAAGAAGAAGAAGAAGAAGAAGAAGAAGAAGAAGAAGAAGAAAGAAGAAGAAGAAGAAAGAAGAAGAAGAAAGAAGAAGAAGAAGAAGAAGAAGAAGAAGAAGAAGAAGAAGAAGAAGAAGAAGAAGAAGAAGAAGAAGAAGAAGAGAAGAAGAAGAAGAAGAAGAAAGAAGAAGAAGAAGAAGAAGAAGAAGAAGAAGAAGAAGAAGAAGAAGAAGAAGAAGAAGAAGAAGAGAAGAAGAAGAAGAAGAAAGAAGAAGAAGAAGAAGAAGAAGAAGAAGAAGAAGAAGAAGAAGGAAGAAGAAGAAGAAGAAGAAGAAGAAGAAGAAGAAGAAGAAGAAGAAGAAGAAGAAGAAGAAGAAGAAGAAGAAGAAGAAGAAGAAGAAGAAGAAGAAGAAGAAGAAGAAGAAGAAGAAGAAGAAGAAGAAGAAGGAAGAAGAAGAAGAAGAAGAAGAAGAAGAAGAAGAAGAAGAAGAAGAAGAAGAAGAAGAAGAAGAAGAAGAAGAAGAGAAGAAGAAGAAGAAGAAGAAGAAGAAGAAGAAGAAGAAGAAGAAGAAGAAGAAAGAAGAAGAAGAAGAAGAAGAAGAAGAAGAAGAAGAAGAAGAAGAAGAAGAAAAGAAGAAGAAGAAGAAGAAGAAGAAGAAGAAGAAGAAGAAGAAGAAGAAGAAGAAGAGAAGAAGAAGAAAGAAGAAGAAGAAGAAAAGAAAAAAAAAAAAAAAAAAAGAAGAAGAAGAAGAAGAAGAAGAAGAAGAAGAGAAGAAGAAGAAGAAGAAGAAGAAGAAGAAGAAGAAGAAGAAGAAGAAAGAAGAAGAAGAAGAAGAAGAAGAAGAAGAAGAAGAAGAAGAAGAAGAAGAAGAAGAAGAAGAAGAAGAAGAAGAAGAAAGAAGAAGAAGAAGAAGAAGAAGAAGAAGAAGAAGAAGAAGAAGAAGAAGAAGAAGAAGAAGAAGAAGAAGAAGAAGAGCTATGAGACATTGAGGATTAGAGTATTTGAGTTATGTGATATCGTTAGTGGCATGCCGTTCTCGAGTGTCGATGAGACGGGTGTTACATTTTGGTATCAGAGCCTAGGTTTTGTCGTCTCGGTTCTGACCCGAGAGAGGTAGTAGGAAGCATGATTGCATACCGGGACTTGACTATTTAAAAAAAAAAGAAAAAAAAAGGGGCACCCATTCTGTCTCGTATTAATTTATTATAAGTTGGTCTCATTTCAGCCGCAGTTTAACCAGGTTGTTCCTTTTCAATTGCCATCGAGGAAAGTTAATTGTTTGCGCCAAGTTTGTCAGCTCATCGTGCAGTAGGTTATGGCCGAGGAGACCAAAGTTCTACAGATTAATCAGGATGTCATCAGTCAGATCGCTCAAGAGACAGTTAAGTAAGTTGCTTAGGATGCAATGCAGCAGTTGCACAAAAGGCTGTTCGGATAGCTGCACCGTGTATTGCTCGCCGGTTAGCTCTTCAAGCAGCATAAGCATTTACCGCTGTTCCACCAACACTACTTAATGCACCATCGGTTGAGGTTCAGGGAGTACAGCCGATATTAGTAATGCAGAAATGTGGATGGAGCTTCAGAGGTACCATGAGAGGCGCGGAAAGCAGCATGCTCCAGGTTGTTGATCTTCCGCCAGCACCGGTACCGCCAGTATCTGCAAGAGAAAGAGAGGGACCCGCGTATTGGAAGCTAATGAGAAAGATGCAGGACTTGGGTTGGGATCAATTTGGGAGGACGCTGGATACCGCCACCGTAGATGATTGGAAGAAGCAACTGAACCGTGACTTGGAGCATACGAGATGCCCAGCAGAGTACAATTTAGACTTGCCACCCAGTATTTGAGAGATGACACCTTATCCAGGTGGGAGGGAGATGAAGATGCAGCGCACGACCATTATCTGTTGAACGGAAATAACTTCTAAAGGGAGTTCGATAGGACGTTATTTCCTCGTGAAGTCAGGCACATGAATGCCAATTCTTTTGATCACATTTCCTAAGGAACTGGGACCATCAGGGAGTTCGAGTAAGAGTTTAGTCGTCTGCACAGATTTGTTGGGGGTTTCACAGCCGATAAGGACTTGGTCAGGAGGTTTTTGAATGGTCTGCGAGTGGATATTTGCAAGTGTTATGTAGCGCAAGACTACACCGACCTGATAAACTTGTTTGAGAAGACTTTTGTTCAGGAGGCAAGGATAGTGGAGAAATAGAAGTTCTACAAAGTGCTCAGTCAAAGCTTAAGAAGACTTATTCGAGACATAGGAGGGCATCGGAGCTGTCGGGACTTACGTCTTATCGTTTTTGTTATCACCATCATCATTTTTAGGAGGGTCTGTGCAGTGTTTTTCACTCGGACGATTGTGCCGTGTCATAATTAACTGTCAGTTTATGTCAGTGGATGTGTCGTTTGACAGTCAGGTTGAAGCGCCAGTAGTTGGACCAAGAGTTGTTTCAGTTGTGGTCAGCAGGTTCATATTTTTTTTCAGGGATTGTTCGTAGTGATTTCAGGGTTGCTTCTGCCACCACCCAAGCGCCAAGCTATTGTCGCGAGTATTTGTTTTTGGAGACCACGAGAGAGCTGAGATTGTTTATGTTGAGATTGTGGATTTGAGTTTGTGGTTTTGAGCATGTCGCTTATGTGGGAGCCATAAATTTAGTACTTGTGTTGGTCGTTTGTTGCTTGGGGTGGGGCAGCTTATACCCTATTGGATATTGGAGCTACTTATAGTTTTGTATGTTGGGCCTATTCGAGTATTGGTTATCCAGGATGTGTTCGAGCCGAAGAGTAGACAGAGTCAGGCAGTCGATTTACACAGGGAGCTTGAAGCATTCATCGAGTTGTATCTGTCGTATTCATGGGAGTTGTTTTTTTCTATCAGAAATTTAGTAGTAATGGAGATAAACCACCATGTTGTGATTTCAAGGACGGGACAATTACCATGAAATTGAGTGGAATTGGAGAGCAAGAGTGCATATCCCAAGGGCCGATGGAATTATCGTGTTGCATGAGAGTCTTCTTTATATTCGTGTTGCATTCAAGAAGATTGTTAGAGGGCCAGAGCCAATTTTGCAGCAGCCGCCAAGTGATGTCAGAAAAAATTGTTTGTGTCTAGCCAACCAGTGGCGGTTATGGAGTGTCAGGAAATGAAAATTGAGGAGAAAATGACTTGATGGTCAGAGTTTGTTGGGAGAGAGTCGGAACTCAGAAGGAAGTATCTGAGACCAAGACTCAGATGAGGGTTTTATACCTAGAGCTTTGAGGAGCAGATCAGCCGGTCGGATCAGAACTTGAATTCGAGGACGAATTCCTCGTTAGTGGGGAAGAATTGTAACATCCGTATCCCAGCCCATCTCATTTTAATTATTTCTTTTGCTCAATTCAAGCCCAATTAAAATAAAAAGCCCAAAAACCATTTTTTAATAACGTCCCACATTGGAAGTTTACGATTTATACCTCTCTCTTCCCTCCCTATATAAGGAGCTTTATCCCTTCTCTTTTTCTTCACCAAGTCAAAGCAGTGCTTTGCCCAGTGGTCAGTTGTTGTCGGATCATCCGACGACCAATCACTGATAAATCTTTTTAGTGTTTTTTTTTCCGGCGAGTTCTGCTAAGTTTCCGGCGAGCTTCCAGTCAAGTTTCCGGAAAGTTCTTGCGAGCCTTTTAGTAAGTTTTTCATCTCCTTCATCTTTCTGTTCTTGTCCTTATCTAGATTTGTTTGGTTTTAGTTTAGTCTAGGTCGGTTTAGGTAGATTGAATAGGTTCAGGTTTCCGAGTCTGGGTCTGGGTCGGGTCGGGTCCGGTTTGACTGGTTTGACCGGTTTAATCGTTGACTTTGACAATTGACTTTGACCAGTTGACTAGTTAACCATTGACCGCTGTTCAAAGGCCGTTCTCACTCGATTTTTCGTGATGATTTCAGTTTTAGCATCCCTTTGAGTATTCGGAGTTCAGAAGCCGCAGTTATCATCCGTTTTGGCCAAGGTGAGGGCTTTTCCGCAGACTACCGTGTTTTTCGTCAAGAAGCGCCATAGATGGAATCTAGTACTAAATGTGTTCCGTTTTCTTGATCGAGTCTAGGTAGTTTTGCTTGTAAATTGGACCTAGGAATATAGATGATTCAACCCATTGATTGTGCATTAAATTGTTAATTGAGTCTTTTAAACTTGCTAGAGCTAGGATTAGTCGACTATGTGAGTCGATAGGATTGTGGGGGTACAGAGACGTGACTTCTGTACTTGCGTCGCGTGTTGTGTGCGTAGAGGTGCTGGCAGCTCAGTCGATCTGTTGTCTAGTACCATTAGAGATCCATAAATCGTCTTCGGGCGGTGTGACTGGGCACTATCCCATAAGTTGTCCTTCTGGGAGGAGGGTGCCGCCGGTCACTGGATCCGGTAGTAGGACATTGACTGTTCTTTGGGTACTTTAGGTACCGTGTTTGTGCATGTTTAGTCTGTTTTCCGTGTTTGGAGTGCTATGACCAGATTGTGTTTTCTGTGATTAGCATCCCATACCTCACTGAGTAACTCTCCTGTTACTCACCCCTCTTTCTTCCCTTTTCAGGTGAGACCGACGAGTAGATATATGCTTATGATGATACGGGTGCTTCTTTGAGATTTTACGTTTTCTTCGTATTTTATTTTATACATTAAGCATTTGAGGTATTTGAGCTATGAGACATTGAGGATTAGAGTATTTGAGTTATGTGATATCGTTAGTGGCACGCCGTTCTCGAGTGTCGATGAGACGGGTGTTACAAGTTTATCTTACAGGGTTCATGAAGAAGTTAAGGTATAAGTGTAAAAAAAGTTTTGTTTAGCATATAGAGTTTAATGTTTCAAATGTTGAGCATAGTTAGAGATGTGTTTCAGGTTCAGTATGAGAGAATGAGATATTAGTTTATCTTGTAAAGCTTTTTAAAGAAATAGAGGTATAAGTTTTTATAAAGTTTTTTTTAGTATGGAGTTTAATGTTTCATTTGTTATTTATAGACAAAGATGTCTTTCAGGTTCAATATAAGAGAATGAAATACTAGTTTATTTTGTAAGGCTTTTATAAAAGTTGAGGCATAAGTATATATAAAGTTTTGTTTAGTATATGTAATTTAATGTTTCAATTGTTGATCATAGCTAAATATGTATTTCAGGTTTAGTATGAGAGAATGAGATACTAGTCTATCTTGCAGGGTTAATGGAGAAGTTGAGGTATAAGTATATATAAAGTTTTGTTTAGTATATGGAGTATAATGTTTTAAATGTTGATCATAGTTAGAGATGTGTTTCAGGTTCAGTATAAGAGAATGAAATACTAGTTCATCTTTTACGGCTTTTTGAATAAGTTGAGTTATAAGTTTATATATAACTTTGCTTAGTATATGGAATTTAATGATTCAATTGTTGATCATTGTTAGATATCTGTTTCAGGTTCAATATGAGAGAATGACATACTAGTTTATTTTGCAAGGTTTTTGAAGATGTTGAGGTATAAGTTTATATAAAGTTTTCTTTAGTATATGGAGTTTCAAATTTCAAATACTAATCATAGATAGAGATGTGTTTCATGTTCAGTATGAGAGAATTAGATACTAGTTTGCCTTGCAATGTTTTCAACGAAATTGAAATATATATTTATATAAAGTTTTGTTGATTATATAGAGTTTAATGTTTTGAATGTTGATCATAGTTAAAGATTTGTTTCAAGTTAAGTATGAGAGAAGGACGTACTAGTTTATCTTGTACGGCCTTTTGAATAAGTTGAGATATTTGTTGATATAAATTTTTGTTTAGTATATGGAGATGAATGATTCAAATTTTGATAATAGTTAGATATGTGTTTCAGGTTCAGTATTAGAGAATGACATACTAGTTTGTTATGTAAGGCTTTTGAAGAAGTTGAGGTATAAGTTTATATAAGATTTTTTTTAGTTGATGAAGTTTAATGATACAAATGTTGATCATAGTTAGAGATGTGTTTCAAGTATAGTATGAGAGAATGATATACTATTTTATCTTGCATGGCTTTTGAAGAAACTGAATTATATGTTAATATTTAATTTTGTTTAGTATATGGAGTTTAATGTTTTAAATCTTATCATAGTAAGACATGTGTTTCTGTTTCAGTATGAGGGAATGAGATACTAGTTTATCTTGCAAGGTTTTTGAAGAAATTGTTGTATATGTTCAGATAAAGATTTGTTTGGGAGATCGAGTCTAATGTTTCAAATGTTGATCATAGTTAGATATATATTTCATGTTCAGTATGAGAGAATGAAAAACTAGTTTATCTTGCAAGGTTTTTGAAGTCATTAAGGTACATGTTTGTATAAAGTTTTGTTTTGGAGATTGAGTTCAATGCTTCAAATGTTGATATTAGTTAAAGATGTGTTTCAGGTTCAGTATGAGAAAATGAGATGCTAGTTTGTCTTAGGCATATGAATTTTAATGTTTCAAATGTTGATCATAGTAAGAGATGTGTTTCAGTTTCAGTATTAGAAAATGAGATACAAGTTTATCTTGAAATGTTTTCGACGAAATTGAGGTGTATGCTTATATAATTTTTTATTTAATATATGGTGTATAATGTTTCAAATGTTGATCATAGTTTGAGATGTATTTCAGTTTCAGTATGAGAGTAGGAGATATTAGTTTATCTTGCAAGGTTTTAGAAGTAATTGAGGTATATGTTTAGATAAAGTTTTGTTTAGCATATGGAGTTTAGTGTTTCAAATGTTGATCATAGTTAGAGATGTCTTTCAGGTTCAGTATGAGAGAATGAGATACAAGTTTATCTTGAAATGTTTTTGAAGATATTGAGGTATATATTTATATAAAGTTTTTTTCATATATGGATTTTAATGTTTCAAATGTTGATCATAGGTAGAGATGTGTTTTAAGTTCAGTATGAGAGAATAAGATATTAGTTTATCTTGCAAGGTTTTTAAGGAAGTTGAGGTAAATGTTTATCTAAAGTCTTGTTTAGTATGTGGAGTTTAATATTTCAAATGTTGATCGTAGTAAAAGATGTGTTTCAGGTTCAGAATAAGGGAATGAGAGACTATTTTATCTTGCAAGGTTTTTGAAGAAATTGAGCTATATGCTGATATAAAGTTTTGTTTGGGAGATTGTGTTCAATGTTTCTAATGTTGACATTAGTTCGAGACGTGTTTCAGGTGCAGTATGAGAGAATAAGATGCTATTTGAAGTATATGGAGTTTAATGTTTCAAATGTTGATCATAGTTAGAGATGTGTTTATGGTTCAGTACGAGAGATTGGGATACTAGTTTATCTTTTATGGCTTTGTAAATAGGTTGAGGTATAAGTTTGGTTAAAATTTTGTCAAGTATATGGAGTATAATGTTTCAAATGTTGATCATAGTAAGAGATGTGTTTCAGTTTCAGTAATAAAGAATGAGATACGTGTTAATCTCGCAAGGTTTTTGAAGAACCTGAGCTATATGTTTATATAAAGTTTTGTTTAGCAGATGGAGTTTAATGTTTCAAATGTTGATCATAGTTAGAGATGTGTTTCTGGTACAGTATGAAAGAATGAGATACAAGTTTATCTTGAAATGTTTTTTATGAAATTGAGGTATATGTTTCTATAAAATTTTGTGTAGTATATGGAGTTTAATGTTTCAAATGTAGATCACAGTTAGAGATGTATTTCAGGTTCAGTATGAGAGAATGAAATACTAGTTTATCTCGTAAGGTTTGTGAAGTATTTGAGGTGTACGTTTATATAAAGTTTTGTTTTGGAGATTGATTTCAATGTTTCAAATGTTGAAATTAGTTAGAGATATGTTTTAGGTTCTGTATGATAGAATCAGATGCTAGTTGAGGTATATAGAGTTTAATGTTTCAAATGTTGATCATAGTTAGAGATGTGTTTCAGGTTCAGTATGAGAGAATTAAATACTAATTTATCTTGCATGGTTTTTGAAGTAATTAAGGTATTTGTTTATTTAAAGTTTTGTTTTGGAAATTGAGTAAAATGTTTCAAATGTTGTTATTTGTTAGAGATGTGTTTCAGGTTCAATATGAGAGATTGTAATACTAATTTATCTTGTATGTCTTTGTAAATAAGTTGAGGTGTAAGTCAAGATAAAAATTTCTTAAATATATGGAGTTTCATGTTTCAAAAGTTGATCATAGTAAGAGATGTGTTTCAGTTCTAGTACTAAAGAATGAGATACTAGTTTATCTTGCAAGGCTGTTGAATAAATTGAGGTATATGTTTATATAAAGTCTTGTTTAGTATAAGGAGTTGAACATTTCGAATGTTGATCATAGTAAGAGATGTGTTTCAGGTTTAGTATGAGAGAATAAGATGCAAGTTGAAGTATATGGAGTTTGGTATTTAAAATGACGATTATAGTTAGATATGTATTACAGGTTCAATAAGAGAGATTGCGATACTAGTTTATCTTGTATGGCTTTTTAAATAAGTTGAGGCATAAGTTTAGGTAAAATTTTCTTTAGTATATGGAGCTTAATGTTTCAAATGTTGATCATAGTAAGAGATGTGTTTCAGTTTCAGTATAAAGAATAAGATACTAGTTAATCTTGCAAGGTTTTTGAAGAAATTTAGGTATATGTTTATATCAAGTTTTGTTTAGCATATGGAGTTTAATGTTTCAAATGTTGATCATAGTTAGAGATATGTTTCAGGTTCAGTCTGAGAGAATGAGACAAAAGTTTATCTTAAAATGTTTTTGAAGAAATTGAGGTATATATTTATATTAAGTTTTGTTTAGTATATGGATTTTAATGTTTCAATTGTTTATCATAGGTAGAGCTGTGTTTCAGGTTCAATATTAGAGAAAGAGATACTAGTTTATCTTGTAAGGCTTTGTGTATAAGTTGATGTATAGGTTTAGGTAGAGTTTTCTTAAGATTGTAAAGTTTAATGTTTCTAATGTTGATCATAGTGAGAGACGTGTTTCACTTTCAGTATGAGAGAATGAGATACTAGTTTATCTAGCAATGTTTTTGAAGAAATTGAAGTATTTGTTTATATAAAGTCTTGTTTAGTATAAGGAGTTGAACATTTCAAATGTTGATCATAGTAAGAGATGTGTTTCAGGTTCAGTATGAGAGAATGAGGTACTAGTTTATCTTGCAAGGTTTATGAAGAAATTGAGGTACATATTTGTATAAAATTTTGTTTGGGAGATTGAGTTTAATGTTTCAAATGTTGATATTTGTTTGGGACGTGTTTCAGGTTCAGTATGAGAGAATAAGATGCAAGTTGAAGTATATGCAGTTTAGTATTTCAAATGATGATTATAGTTAGACATGTATTACAGGTTCAGTAAAAGAGATTGCAGTACTAGTTAATGTTGAATGGCTTTTTAAATAAGTTGAGGTATAAATTTAGGTAAAGTTGTCTTAAGTATATGGAGCTTAATGTTTCCAATGTTGATCATAGTATGAGATGTGTTTCAGTTTCAGTATGAAAGAATGAGATAGTAATTAATCTTGCAAGGTTTTTGAAGAAATTTAGGTTTTAATGTTTCAAATGTTGATCATAGTTAGAGATGTGTTTCAGGTTCAGTCTGAGAGAACGACATACAATTTTATCTTAAAATGTTTTTGAAGAAATTGAGGTATATGTTTATATTAAGTTTTGTTTAGAATATGGATTTTAATTTTTCGAATGTTTATCATAGGTAGAGCTGTGTTTCAGGTTCTGTATTAGAGAATGAGGTACTAGTTTATCTTGTAAGGCTTTGTGAATAAGTTGATGAATAAGTTTAGGTAGAGTTTTCTTAAGATTATGAAGTTTAATGTTTCTAATGTTGATCATAGTGAGAGATGTGTTTCACTTTCAATATGAGAGAATGAGATACTAGTTTATCTTGCAAGGTTTTTAACGAAATTGAGGTATATGTTTATATAAAATATTTTTAGTATAAGGAGTTGAACATGTCAAATGTTGACCAAAGTAAGAGATGTGTTTCAGCTTCAGTATGAGAGAATGAGATACTAGTTTATCTTGCTAGGTGTATGAAGAAATTGAGGTATATATTTATATAATGTTTTGATTGGGAGATTGAGTTCAGTGTTTCAAATGTTGATATTTTTTTGGGACGTGTTTCAGGTTCAATATGAGAGAATGAGATGCAAGTTGAAGTATATGGAGTTTAGTATTTCAAATGATGATTATAGTTAGATATGTATTATAGGTTCAGTAAGAGAGATTGCGATACTAGTTTATCTTGTATGGCTTTTCAAATAAGTTGACGTAAAAGTTTAGGTAAAATTTTCTTAAGTAAATGGAGCTTAATGTTACAAATGTTGATCATAGTAAGATATGTGTTTCAGTTTCAGTATGAAAGAATGAGATATTAGTTAATCTTGCAAGGTTTTTGAAGAAATTTAGGTATATGTTTATATAAAGTTTTGTTTAGCATATAGAGTTTAATGTTTCAAATGTTGATCATAGTAAGAGATGTGTTTCAGTTCAAGTATTAAAGAATAAGATACTATTTGATCTTGCAAGGTTTCTTAAGAAATTGAGGTATATGTTTATATAAAGTTTTGTTTAGCATATGGAGTTTAGTGTATCAGATGTTGATCATAGTTAAAGATGTGTTTCAGGTTCAGTCGGAGAGAATGAGATACAAGTTTGTCTTGAAATGTTTTTGAAGAAAATGAGGTATAGGTTTAATAGTAAGTTGTGTTTATTATATGGATTTTAATGTTTCAAATGTTTATCATAGGTAGAGCTGTGTTTCAGGTTCAGTATGAGAGAATGAGATACTAGTTAATCTTGTAAGGATTTGTGAATAAGTTGATGTATAAGTTTAGGTAGAGTTTTCTTAAGATTATGAAGTTTAATGTTTCTACTGTTGATCATAGTGAGAGACCTGTTTCACTTTCAGTATGAGAGAATGAGATACTAGTTTATCTAGCAAGGTTTTTGAAGAAATTGAGGTATATGTTTGTATAATGTCTTGTTTAGTATAAGGAGTTGAACATTTCAAATGTTGATCATAGTAAGAGATGTGTTTCAGGTTCAGTATGAGAGAATGAGATACTAGTTTATCTTGCAAGGTTTATGAAGTAATTGAGGTATATATTTATATAAAGTTTTGTTTGGGAGATTGAGTTTGATGTTTCATGTTTCAAATGTTGATATTTGATTGGGACGTGTTTCAGGTTCAGTATTAGAGAATAAGATGCAAGTTGAAGTATATGGAGTTTAGTATTTCAAATGATGATTATAGTTAGATATGTATTACAGGTTCAGTAAAAGAGATTGTGATACTAGTTAATCTTGAATGGCTTTTTAAATAAGTTGAGGTATAAGTTTAGGTAAAATTTTCTTAAGTATATGGAGCTTAATGTTTCCAATGTTGATCATAGTATGAGATGTGTTTCAGTTTCAGTATGAAAGAATGAGATAGTAATTAATCTTGCAAGGTTTTTGAAGAAATTTAGGTTTTAATGTTTCAAATGTTGATCATAGTTAGAGATGTGTTTCAGGTTCAGTCTGAGAGAACGACATACAAGTTTATCTTAAAATATTTTTTAAGAAATTGAGGTATATGCTTATATTAAGTTTTGTTTAGAATATAGATTTTAATGTTTCGAATGTTTATCATAGGTAGAGCTGTGTTTCAGGTTCTGTATTAGAGAATGAGACACTAGTTTATCTTGTAAGGCTTTGAGAATAAGTTGATGTATAAGTTTAGGTAGAGTTTTCTTAAGATTATGAAGTTTAATGTTTCTAATGTTGATCATAGTAAGAGATGTGTTTCACTTTCAATATGAGAGAATGAGATACTAGTTTATCTTGCAAGGTTTTTAAAGAAATTGAGGTATATGTTTATATAAAATATTTTTAGTATAAGGAGTTGAACATGTCAAATGTTGACCAAAGTAAGAGATGTGTTTCAGCTTCAGTATGAGAGAATGAGATACTAGTTTATCTTGCTAGGTGTATGAAGAAATTGAGGTATATATTTATATAATGTTTTGATTGGGAGATTGAGTTCAGTGTTTCAAATGTTGATATTTTTTTGGGACGTGTTTCAGGTTCAGTATGAGAGAATGAGATGCAAGTTGAAGTATATGGAGTTTAGTATTTCAAATGATGATTATAGTTAGATATGTATTATAGGTTCAGTAAGAGAGATTGCGATACTAGTTTATCTTGTATGGCTTTTCAAATAAGTTGACGTAAAAGTTTAGGTAAAATTTTCTTAAGTAAATGGAGCTTAATGTTACAAATGTTGATCATAGTAAGATATGTGTTTCAGTTTCAGTATGAAAGAATGAGATATTAGTTAATCTTGCAAGGTTTTTGAAGAAATTTAGGTATATGTTTATATAAAGTTTTGTTTAGCATATAGAGTTTAATGTTTCAAATGTTGATCATAGTAAGAGATGTGTTTCAGTTCAAGTATTAAAGAATAAGATACTATTTGATCTTGCAAGGTTTCTTAAGAAATTGAGGTATATGTTTATATAAAGTTTTGTTTAGCATATGGAGTTTAGTGTATCAGATGTTGATCATAGTTAAAGATGTGTTTCAGGTTCAGTCGGAGAGAATGAGATACAAGTTTGTCTTGAAATGTTTTTGAAGAAAATGAGGTATAGGTTTAATAGTAAGTTGTGTTTATTATATGGATTTTAATGTTTCAAATGTTTATCATAGGTAGAGCTGTGTTTCAGGTTCAGTATGAGAGAATGAGATACTAGTTAATCTTGTAAGGATTTGTGAATAAGTTGATGTATAAGTTTAGGTAGAGTTTTCTTAAGATTATGAAGTTTAATGTTTCTACTGTTGATCATAGTGAGAGACCTGTTTCACTTTCAGTATGAGAGAATGAGATACTAGTTTATCTAGCAAGGTTTTTGAAGAAATTGAGGTATATGTTTGTATAATGTCTTGTTTAGTATAAGGAGTTGAACATTTCAAATGTTGATCATAGTAAGAGATGTGTTTCAGGTTCAGTATGAGAGAATGAGATACTAGTTTATCTTGCAAGGTTTATGAAGTAATTGAGGTATATATTTATATAAAGTTTTGTTTGGGAGATTGAGTTTGATGTTTCATGTTTCAAATGTTGATATTTGATTGGGACGTGTTTCAGGTTCAGTATAAGAGAATAAGATGCAAGTTGAAGTATATGGAGTTTAGTATTTCAAATGATGATTATAGTTAGATATGTATTACAGGTTCAGTAAAAGAGATTGTGATACTAGTTAATCTTGAATGGCTTTTTAAATAAGTTGAGGTATAAGTTTAGGTAAAATTTTCTTAAGTATATGGAGCTTAATGTTTCCAATGTTGATCATAGTAAGAGATGTGTTTCAGTTTCAGTATGAAAGAATGAGATAGTAATTAATCTTGCAAGGTTTTTGAAGAAATTTAGGTTTTAATGTTTCAAATGTTGATCATAGTTAGAGATGTGTTTCAGGTTCAGTCTGAGAGAACGACATACAAGTTTATCTTAAAATGTTTTTTAAGAAATTGAGGTATATGCTTATATTAAGTTTTGTTTAGAATATAGATTTTAATGTTTCGAACGTTTATCATAGGTAGAGCTGTGTTTCAGGTTCTGTATTAGAGAATGAGATACTAGTTTATCTTGTAAGGCTTTGAGAATAAGTTGATGTATAAGTTTAGGTAGAGTTTTCTTAAGATTATGAAGTTTAATGTTTCTAATGTTGATCATAGTAAGAGATGTGTTTCACTTTCAATATGAGAGAATGAGATACTAGTTTATCTTGCAAGGTTTTTAAAGAAATTGAGGTATATGTTTATATAAAATATTTTTTAGTATAAGGAGTTGAACATTTCAAATGTTGACCATAGTAAGAGATGTGTTTCAGCTTCAGTATGAGAGAATGAGATACTAGTTTATCTTGCAAGGTTTATGAAGAAATTGAGGTATATATTTATATAATGTTTTGATTGGGAGATTGAGTTCAGTGTTTCAAATGTTGATATTTTTTTGGGACGTGTTTCAGGTTCAGTATGAGAGAATGAGATGCAAGTTGAAGTATATGGAGTTTAGTATTTAAAATGATGATTATAGTTAGATATGTATTATAGGTTCAGTAAGAGAGATTGCGATACTAGTTTATCTTGTATGGCTTTTTAAAGAAGTTGAAGTATAAGTTTAGGTAAAATTTTCTTAAGTAAATGGAGCTTAATGTTTCAAATGTTGATCATAGTAAGATATGTGTTTCAGTTTCAGTATGAAAGAATGAGATATTAGTTAATCTTGCAAGATTTTTGAAGAAATTTAGGTATATGTTTATATAAAGTTTTGTTTAGCATATGGAGTTTAATGTTTCAAATGTTGATCATAGTTAGAGATGTGTTTCTGGTTCAGTGTGAGAGAATTAGATACAGTTTATATTGAAATGCTTTTAAGAAATTGAGGTACATGTTTATATAAAGTTTTTTTTAGTATATGGAGTTTAATGTTTCAAATTTAGATCTTAGTTAGAGATGTATTTCAGGTTCAGTATGAGAGAATGAAATAAGAGTTTATCTTGCAAGGTTTTTGAAGTAATTAAGGTATATGTTTATATAAAGTTTTGTTTTGGAGATTGAGTTCAATGTTTCAAATGTTGAAATTAGTTGGAGATATGTTTCAGGTTCTGTATGAGAGAATAAGATGCTAGTTGAGGTATATGGAGTTTAATGTTTCAAATGTTGATCATAGTTAGAGATGTGTTTAAGGTTCACGAAGAGAGAATTATATACTGATTTATCATGGAAGGTTTTTGAAGTAATTGAGGTATATGTTTATATAAAGTTTTGTTTTGGAGAATGAGTTCAATGTTTCAAATGTTGATATTAGTTAGAGATGTGTTTCAGGTTCACTATGAGAGAAAGATATGCTAGTTTATCATGCAAGGCTTTTTGAAGAAGTTAAGGTACAAATTTATATGAAGTTTTTCTAGCATATGGAGTTTAATGTTTCAAATGTTGATCGTAGTTAGAAATGTGTTTTAGGGTCAGTATGAGAGATTTGGATACTAGTTTATCTTTTATGGGTTTGTAAATAAGTTGAGGTATAAGTTTATACAATGTTTTCTTAAGCATTGACCTGCTGCTGGACGACGGTTTGAGTAACATAAACCTGGTTGCCTGCAGCCTGGCTATTCTCCATCGTTTCTTCACGATTACTGGCCCTAACTCGGGGGCGACCTCTCTTCGGTGGCATCTGAAACAACGGAAAAAGGAGATGATTGAGCTTCTAATGGAACTGAGATTAACGAATAATAGATTAGTATTAGACATATTGGGTGCTATATATATATATATTTTTTAAAAAATTGAAAACTATTGAAAACCGAATTTGTTTTAAGAAAAATTTCTACTAGCGTCTCCCGGGTCAGAACCGGGACGACAAACCCGCTCTGATAGCAAAATGTAACACCCGTCTCATCCTCACTCGAGACCGGTGTGCCACTAAACACATCTGAAAACTCAAATACTCCAATTTAATAAATACATCTTGGTTTCCGGAAATCCATAAATAAATCCGTAACTGAAATATATCGAATAAATCATAAAACCAATGTCTAAAAGCCAAATACGAAAAAATAAGAAAATCCCAAAATAGCATCAGATCCCATACACATCTACTACTTGTCTGTCACACCCAAGAAGGAAGAAGGAGGGGTGAGTAACAGGGGAGTCACTCAGTGAGGTATGGGATGCTAAAACACAGAAAACGCAGTTCCGGTCATAGCAATCCAAATACGGTAAAAAGAAACTAAACATGAACAAACACGGCACCTAAAGTACCCAAACAACAAACAACTGCCTTATTGACGGCTTCAGTGACGATTATCGATCTTTGAAGCCACTGGACAATAGATCGACTAACCTGCCCAGCACCATCTCGCACACAACAAGCGACGCAAGTACAGAAGTCCGTTTCTGTACCCCCTCAACTAACTAAATAAATAAACAAGTATAAAGAAAACAAGTGACATTTTAATGCACAATCAATGGGTTGAATCATCTATATTCCTAAGTCCAATTTACAAACAAAACTACCTAGACTCGATCAGAGAAACATATCATATATAGTTCTAAATCCCATCTCAGAAGTTCTAGACGAAAGTACGGATTTCTGGGGAAAATCCACCCTCACCTTAGCAAAATAGCTGATAAATGTGGCTTCTGGACTCCGGACGCTAAAACGGATGCTAAATTTGAAATCAGCACGAAAATCGAGTGAGAACGGCCTTCGAACGACGTAAAACGGTTAACGGATCAGCAGGGAAAAGTCAACGGTCAGAGGTCAACGGTCAACGTTTAACCCAGTCAGAGTCAACGGTCAGACCGGTCAGCAGTCAAACCGGACTCAAATCAAACCAAACCGGACTCAGAATCAAACCGGACCTAAACCGGACCAAACCGGACCAGACCGAGTCAACCGAGTCAACTCGGTGAGTCGCTGAGTTAACTCGGACGAGTCAACGAGTCAACTCGGCGACGACGACTAACCGGAGGTGGCAGCGGCAACAGCGGCGCGTGGACGACACGCGCGAGGCTTCCGACGGCTCTTGCGGGCGCGTCCGGTGGCGGTTTTCGGCGATCTTGGTATCTACGGACTCGTCTTGTCGTCCTGAATCCGAAGCTGGCCTTGGCTTTTTGAGATTCAACACGGTTAAAAGTTATGGACGATTTACTGATCAGCTGAAGCGGAAAGCTATCGAAAATTGGATTTCGGGATTACCATTGCCTCGGATTCGATGATACACTAATAGATCCACGCGGTGGCTGCGAGAAATTGCCTCTAACACTCTCCAACAAATTGATTTTGACAGAGCTCTTTGATGAAGTTTTTGGGAGAAAAAGAAAGGGAGAAGAGGCTATTTGAAGGGAAAACCTAGGGTATCCTGCTGAAACTAAATTGGGCCTTGCTGGGCTTTGTTTTGGGTCGTTACAGTTTATTTAAAGTTCTATGTTTCAAATGTTGATATTAGTTTGAGATGTGTTTCAGGTGCAGTATGAGAGAATAAGATGCTATTTTATTTTCTAAGGCTTTTTGAAGAAATTGAGGTATATGCTTATATAAAGTTTTATTCAGCATATGGAGTTTAATGTTTCAAATGATCATAGTTAGAGATGCGATTGAGGTTCAGTATGAGAGAATGAGATACAAGTTTATCTTGCAAGGTTTTTGAAGAAATTGAAGTATATGTTTATATAAAGTTTTGTTTGGGAGATTGAGTTTAATGTTTCAAATGTTGGTATTAGTAAGAAATCTCTTTCAGGTTCAGTATGAAAGAATAAGATGCTAGTTTATCTTGTAAGGATTTTTGGAGAAGTTGAGAAATAAGTTTACATGAACTTTATAAGGATATGCAGCTTCATGCTTCAATTGTTGATCACAGTAAGAGATGTGTTTCAGTTTCAGTATTAAAGAATGAGATACTAGTTTATCTTGCCAGGTTTTTGAAGAAATTGAGGTATATGTTTACATAAAGTTTTTTTTAGCATACAGAGTTTAGTGTTTCAAATGTTGATCATATTTAGAGATGAGTTTCAGGTTCAGTATGAGAGAATAAGATACAAGTTTATCTTGAAATGATTTTGAAGAAATTGAGTTATATATTTAAATAAGTTTTGTTTAGTATATGGATTCTAATGTTTCTAATGTTGGTCATATGTAGAGATGTGTTTCAGGTTCAGTATGAGAGAATAATATACAAGTTTATCTTGAAATGATTTTGAAGAAATTGAGTTATATATTTAAATAAGTTTTGTTTAGTATATGGATTCTAATGTTTCTAATGTTGGTCATATGTAGAGATGTGTTTCAGGTTCAGTATGAGAGAATAATATACTAGTTTATCTTATAAGGTTTTTAAAGAAATTGAGGTATATGTTTATCTAAAGTCTTGTTTAGTATATGGAGTTTAATATTTCAAATGTTGATTATAGTAAGAGATTTGTTTCAGGTTCAGTATGAGAGAATGAGATACTAGTTTATCTTGCACGGTTTTTGAAAAAATTATATGCTTGTATAAAGTTTTGTTTGGGAGATTGAGTTCAATGTTTCAAATGTTGATATTAGTTCGAGACGTGTTTCAGGTTCAATTTTGAAAATAAGATGCTAGTTGAAGTATATGGAGTTTAATGTTTTAAATGTTGATCATAGTTAGAGATGTTTTTCAGGTTCAGTATGAGAGGTTGGGATACTAGTTTATCTTGTATGGCTTTGTAAATAAGTTGAGGTATAAGTTTAGATAAAAAATTTCTGAAGTATATGAAGTTAAATGTTTCACATGTTGTTCATAGTAAGAGATGTGTTTCAGTTTCAGTAAGAAAGAATGAGATACTAGTTAATCTTGCAAGGTTTTTGAAAATCTTGAGGTATATGTCTACATAAATGTTGATCATAGTTAGAGTTGTGTTTCAGGTTCAGTATGAGAGAATGAGATACAAGTTTATCTTGAAATGCTTTATAAGAAATTGAGGTATATGTTTATATAAAGTTTTATTTTGGAGACTGAGTTCAATGTTTCAAATGTTGATATTAGTTAGAGATGCGTTTCACATTCAGTATGAGAAAATAAGATATTAGTTTATCATGAAATGTTTTCGAAGAAAATTGAGGTATATGTTTATAAAATTAGTTACAAGTCTATCCTGAAATGATTTTTAAGAAATTGAGGTATATGTTTTTATAAAGTTTTGTTTAGTTTATGGAGTTTAATGTTTCAAATTTTGATCATAGTTAAAGATGTATTTCAGGTTCAATATGAGAGAAAGAAATACTTGTTTATCTTGCAAGGTTTTTGAAATAATTGTGGTATAAGTTTATATAAAGTTTTGTTTTGGAGATTGAGTTAGAAAGGTTTCAAATGTTCAAATTAGTTAGAGATGTGTTTCAGGTTTTGAATTAGAGAATAAGAGGCTAGTTGAGGTATATGGAGTTTAATGTTTCAAATTTTGATCATAGTTAGAGATGTGCTTCTGGTTCAGTATGAGATAATGAAATACTACTTTATCTTGCAAGGAATTTGCAGTAATTGATGTATACGTTTATATAACGTTTTGTTTTGGAGATTGAGATCCATATTTTTAAATGTTTATATTACTTAGAGATGTGTTTAAGGTTCAGTATGAGAGAACGAGATGCTAGTTTATTTTGTATGGATTTTTGAGGAAGTTAAGGTATAACTTTATATGCAGTTTTTTCTAGCATATGGAGTTTAATGTTTCAAATGTTCATCATAGTTAGAAATGTGTTTCAGGTTAAGTATGCGAGATTGAGATACTAGTTTATCTTGTATGGTTTTGTAAATAAGTTGAGGTATAAAATAAGATAAAATTTTCTTAAGTATATGGAGCTTAATGTTTCAAATGTTGATCATAGTAAGAGATGTGTTTCAGTTTCTGTACGGAAGAATGATATACTAGTTAATCTTGCAAGGTTTTTGAAAACATTGAGGTATATGATTATATAAACTTTTGTTTGCCATATGGAGTTTAATGTTTCAAATGTTGATCATAGTTATTGATATGTTTCTGGTTCAGTATTAGAGAATGAGATACAAGTTTATCTTGAAATGTTTGTTAAGAAATTGAGGTATATGTTTATATAAAGTTATGTTTTGTATATGGAGTTTAATGTTTCAAATGTTGATCATAGTTAGATATATATTTCAGGTTCAGTATGAGAGAATGAAATACTAGTTCATCTTGCAAGGTGTTTGAAGTAATTGAGGTATTTATTTATATAAAGTTTTGTTTTTGAGATTGAGTTCAATGTTTCAAATGTTGAAATTAGTTAGAGATGTGTTTCAGGTTCAGTATGAGAGAATGAGATGCTAGTTTATCTTGTAAGGCTTTCTGAAGAAGTTAATGTATAAGTCTGTATAAAGTTTTTTTAAGCATGTGGAGTTTAATGTTTCTAATGTTGATCATTGTAATAGCTCTTTTTCAGTTTCAGTATGAAAGAATGAGATACTAGTTTTTCTTGCAAGGTTTTTGAAGAAATTGAGGTATATCTTTATTTAAAGCATTGTTTAGTATATGGAGTTTTTTGTTTCCAATGTTGATCATAGTTACAGATGTGTTTCAGGTTCAGTATGAGAGAATGAGATACTAATTTATCTTGAAATATTTTTGAAGAAATGGAGGTATTTGTTTATATATTGTTTTGTTTGATTGATGGCGTTTAATGATTCAAATGTTGATCATAGTTAAAGATGTTTTTCAGGTTCAGTATTAGAGAATGATATACTAGTTTATCTTGCAAGGTTTTTGAAGATATTGAATTATATATTTTTTATAAAGTTTTGTTTTGTAGATTGATTTTAATGTTTCAAATGTTGATATAAGTTAGAGATGTATTTCAGGTTTAATATGAGAGAATAAGATGCTAGTTTATCTGGTAAGACTTTTTGAAGAAGTTAATGTATAAGTTTATATAAAGTTTTCTTAATCATATGGAGTTTAATGTTTCAAATGTTAGACAACACGACACAAATGTTGCCACATACCTTTCATACCAGTCTTATGATAATATCGCTTAAGATCCCGGTTCATCTTCGTATTTCCTGGGTGAATGGACAAAAACGAGTGATGTGCTTGCTTCAAGTTCTCTTTCCTTAACTGCGCATCATCTGGCACACACACTCGGTTTATGTACAGAACATTCCATTTGCAGCAGTATCATACACGAAAATCTTCTTCTCGAGCTTCTTTCCCAAAGCTTCATTCTTTCCTTGGCCATGTCGTAACCTCCACAACAGATCTGCATGATCCAATGCCTCAAAACAAACAGTCTCATCCTCTGAAGTAACTGCACATAATCTGAGACTAGGAGGTATCCCAGTCAGCTCTTGGACCTCTTTGGTCCCTGATACATCACTCCTTCGCCTACTCAAAGCATCTGCAATAAGATTTACTTTTCCGGGGTGGTAAGTGATCTCCAGATTACAATCTGCAACAATTCGATCTATATGCGTTGTCTCAAATTCAACTAAGCCTGAGTGAAGATGTACTTCATACTCTAGTGATCCAAGAGACTCTGAACCTGCTCCCCATAAAGATAAGCTCTCCAAATCTTAATGGCAAAGACCATAGCTGCCAACTCTAGGTTATGAGTGGGGTAGTTAGCCTCATGAGGCCTCAACTGACGTAATGCATATGATGCAAATCCAAGTACCAACAATGACCAAGCAAATGTGGTCCCGGTCATGAGACATGCACCAAGAACACGGTCGGGAACCAAGGACCTGACCGAGAGCTTCAACCAGGCCGTGGAAGCACTCCTTACCAATAAAGAGCTTCAAGACGTCACTACTCAGCTTGACCAACTCAGCCTAACTCGAGAGGCGGCCATAGCCAATGCAGAACTTGAAGAATATGGCCACAAGCACGCTGAAGAAGGGACCAAGGATCGCCAGGAAGAAGCTTCCCATGCCAAGGACGGGCCACTCCTCAAGACCTTAGGTTATATCAAGGAATGGCCTGTCAAACACGACAAGAAGGGACTTACCATATTCAGCATTGATCACATCCCAACCTAAACCGACCGCAATCAATTCAGAACCGGCCAAGTGTGCCAACCAGACCAAGGTACGATTTAATTACATTTCCATTCCAATTATTGGACTAACACTTTGGTTTATTTCTTCCAGCTAAGTTTATTTCATTTCATTAGTTAAGGTATATGTTAGCCACTTCATTTGCATTTTATTCTTAGAGTAAGGCACTTGTTAGCCAAATTTTCTTTAGTGTAACTTATGTAATCTGTTTCGAAGACCCTTAGAAGGGCACAACTGTTTGGACTCTTATAAATTCCCCTCTCACAGCCTTGTGTTTTTACCCTAGATCAATAAACAAACAAACTTTCTTCACAGCAAGAAAACCCTTAGCCGTTGGCTAGCCCTCTTTGGTTCTTGTGTGCGATTTACTTGAGCTTGAGAGTTGTCTTATCAAAGCTTAGTCCATAAAGCTTTATGGTGTCATCTATTCCCCTGGTGACTAAACCGTGTTCCTCATCGACTGTCAGACCAGAGCGTGTTGAACAACCCTCTGCTTGACTCCATTCTCGCTCGACGACCGTCCATAGGCCACTCACCGATTGAAGTTGAAAGAGTCTAACAACCAGGAACCTCAATCCCATCCCCATCCGAGATCTCACCCACGAGATCTTGTGTCATCTGGTATCAGTGTCGAACGGCTCCTAGTCAGGTGTACTCCTACCTTTTCATCTATTTCCTTTGGTTGTGCGATTTGTTTCATTCTTGCATTCGTGTTCATCTTATATTCCGCAGTTCTCATTAGTCTTGCATCTTACAAACATTATAAAAACCAAAAGAAAAAGTCATATATAGTTCTAGCATCCATTTATCCATAGGGTTTAGTGCATTCGGTTGTTCATTGTCGACTTGTTTGATCCATCCATTTATTCGAAAAGACAAGATAATCTGTTAGCACTAGGTTATACGGTTTCAAATATTCGCTTATATGCATCTTTACATTTCTTTGTTGCTGAGATTTGCCTTAGTTGTCGACTTGCCTTTTTGGTCCTATATAGATCCTTCTTGAACAGCAAGTTCCAATTTTGGTTGTACGACTTTGATACGTTGCACATTTTTCCAGGTACAATGGGAGACCATGCGGAAGCTCAAGTCAGTACCGCTAAGCTGATGAAGGCCCTGAGGAGCATCAGTGAGCGCATGACTCAACTGGAGCAGCATGTACCGGCACCAGAGCCCCGACCTAGGGGACCGGACGATACGGATGGTGACATGCCAAGTCTGGAGAATGATGCGGCTCCACTACCTGATTCTCTTCCACGCGCCAGAAGGAATGGCCGCGGGAGAGACAGACAATGGGGAGGCCGAGACATCGGAGAGGAACCGCCTTGGCTTGGAGGGAAGGACCTTAAACTTAAGGCTCCTACCTTTGCGGGAAGAGTCAACCTGGAAGCTTACCTCGACTGGGAGCAAAGAATGGAGTACATCTTTGGGTACTATCATTACTCGGATGCTAGGAAGATATCTCTTGCGGCCGCTCAGCTGACCGAGAACACCTTGTCCTGGTGGGACCGAGAGGTGTCCGAGAGGAGGCGACATCAACATGGCCAAGTTAATACTTGGGAAGAGATGCGGTAACAAATGAGGAAGAAATCCATTCCCGCGTATTTCCACCGAGAACTCCAGAAGCGCTTCAGAAAGCTTACCCAAGGAACTAAGTCCGTGGAAGAATACTTCAAAGAGTTTGAGTCTTTGAAGAACCGACTGGAGACTGGAGACACCGAGGAGACCCTCATGGCCCAATTTCTAGATGGCCTTCATGACCGAATCACAAGAAAGGTGGAAAGGCAAACTTACCGAGACCTTGATGAGCTCTTGCATCTAGCGGTCTAGGCAAAGCAAGATATCAAGAGGAAGACGGCACCCACCAACCGTACGAGGCCAACTTGGAACCCTCAACCAAGAAGCATGGACAAGGGGAAGTCCATAGAAGCTCCTTCCAAGTTTAAGAAGCCTATGGCCGAGGCATCTCAAGGAGTGAAGCCCGATGCTAGTAAGCCGCAAGCTCCAAGGGCGAGAGACATCACTTGCTTCAAGTGTCAAGGGAAGGGTCACTATGCACGAGATTATCCTAATCAGCGTGTAATGATCCTCAAAGACAGTGGGGAGTACAAATCCCAAGATGAAGCTGAGATAGACCCAATGGAGTCTGAAGAGGAAGTTACTGACTATCTGGACCAAGGAGAGATACTTGTCACCCGAAGGGCCCTTACTGACTATCTGGACCAAGGAGAACATCTTCCACTCCTGTTGCATTATCAACTCCAAGATATGCAGTTTGATCATTGATGGAGGATCATGTACCAATGTGGCCAGCAAGTATCTGGTGGACAAGCTCGGCCTGGAGAAGACCAAACACCCGAGGCCCTATAGACTCAAGTGGCTGAATGATGAGACGGAACTAAAGATATGAGATGAAGTTGTGGTACCCGTTCAGCATTGGGAAGTATGTCGACCAAGTCCTTTGCGATGTGGTGCCCATGAAAGCCGGCCATCTCCAACTGTGCAGGCCTTGGAAGTTCGACAAAGATACCCAACACAACAGCCGAACCAACTTCTACAGTTTTACACACAACAAGCGAAAGCACAACCTGACTCCACTGACCCCACAGGAAGTCTTTGAATTGAAAAAGGCCATGGACCGAGGAACAAAGGTAAGTAAAACTAACCTTTACATAACACCTAGCACGGTTTTAAAGGCTTTGGATTGGAAAACACAGGTGCTACTAATGATCTTCAAGGAAGGGTTGTTTTCAGGACACGAGGAAAGGACACTACCACCCGAAGTCACCAAGCTACTGGACGGCTTTAAGGATGTCTTTCGCGAGGAGATACCTGCTGGACTACCCTCCATATGAAGAATTGAGCATCAAATAGACCTGATTCCCAGAGCTCCCCTACCCAACAGGCCTGCCTATAGAGTGAATCCAAAAGAGGCGAACGAGTTGGAGAAACAAGTCCAAGAGCTGATGTGTAAAGGTTACATCCGAAAGAGCCTAAGCCCCTGCACCGTGCCTGTCCTATTAGTGCCAAAGAAGGAAGGCACCTGGAGGATGTGTGTGGATTGTAGGGCCATCAAGAACATCACCATCAAGTACATGCATCCAATCCCCCGGTTAGATGACATGCTAGATGAGTTGAGTGGTGCCACCATATTCTCGAACATAGACTTGAAGAGTGGGTATCATCAAGTCACGATGAAGGAGGGAGACGAATGGAAGACAGCATTCAAGACCTAGAGGGGTCTGTACGAATGGCTGGTCATGCCATTTGGCCTCACGAACGCGCCACGTACCTTTATGGGCCTTATGAACCTTGTTCTAAGGGCATACATCTGTAAGTTCGTGGTTGTTTCTTTCGATGACATATTGATTTACAGCTCCAACTTAACTGATCACACTGAGCATCTTGAGATGGTTTTAGAAACTTTAAGGCTAGAAGGACTATATGCGAACCTTAGAAAATGTACCTTCTGCACTGATCAATTGGTGTTTTTAGGTTTTATTGTAAGTTCACATGGGCTGAAGGTGGATGAGGAGAAGGTTAAGGCAATCCAATAATGGCCCACGCCTACCACCATCGGTCACGTCCGAAGTTTTTATGGCCTGGCCTGCTTCTATAGGAGATTCATCAAGAACTTTAGTACCATTGCAGCTCCTTTGACATCTGTGATCAAGAAGAATGTCTCCTTTGTGTGGGGACCAGACCAAGAAAGAGCCTTCCAAAGGCTTAAGGATAGTCTCACGCATGCTCCGGTCCTAGCCTTGCCGAACTTTGACAAGACATTTGAAGTGGAATGTGACGCTTCAGGAACTGCCATTGGGGCCGTGCTAACTCAAGGAGGGAAACCAGTGGCCCTCTTCAGTGAGAAGCTTCACAGGGCCACACTAAACTATCCTACCTATGACAAAGAATTATACGCCCTGGTAAGGTCTCTTGAAACCTGGCAACATTACCTTTTAACTAAAGAGTTTGTTATCCATATAGATTATGAGACACTTAAGTACTTGAGAGGACAAACAACTCTGAAGAAAAGGCACGCCAAATGGCTTGAGTACATGGAGACTTTCCCAGACCTCATCAAATACAAGAAGGGAAAGGAGAAAGTTGTGGCCGACGCACTATCCAGGAGGCACACTCTAATCTCAACCATTGAAGCAAAGATACTGGGGTTTGAACACTTAAAGGAGCTATATGAAGAGGACCCTGACTTTGGCGACCTCTATAAGAAATGCACAAGAGGAGCTTTCGGATCCTTTTTCAAATTTCTGTTCAAAGACAAGAGGCTGTCCATCCCTGAGAATTCCATGCGAGACTTTTTCAAACATGAGGATTTCCTGTTCAAAGACAAGAGGCTGTGCATCCCTCAGAGTTCCATGCGAGACTTGATCATCAGGGAAGCACAGGGAGGTGGGCTCATGGGAAATTTCGGCATAGACAAGACGTTGAGCGTAGTTGCCAAGCATTTCTTCTGGCCTCACCTCAAGCGTGATGTGGAGCGATTCTGTGCCAAGTGTATCACCTGCTTCAAAGCGAAATCCAGGTCACATCCTCATGGCTTATAGCTTCCATTACCTATTGCTGACCTACCATGGGTAGACATTTCCATGGATTTTGTTATAGGTTTTCCAAATATCAGGCACAAAGACTCCATTTCGTGGTAGTAGACTGGTTCTCAAAGATGGTGCATTTCATCCCTTGTGCCAAGACCAACGATACCACTCAGATCACTGACCTGTTCTTCAAGGAGATAGTAAGGATACATGGACTCCCAAGGACGGTTGTATCAGATAGAGATACCAAGATCGTAAGTCATTTCTGGAGAACCTTGTGGAGGAACGTAGGGACAACGCTTCTATTCTCAAGTACTTGTCATCCACAGACGGATTGTCAAACTGAGGTTGTAAACCGCACGCTCTCTACCCTTTCAAGGGCCACGGTCAGTAACAGTCTCAAAAACTGGCTTCACTGCTTACGTTTTATTGAATTTTCCTATAACCGTGTCCCACACTCTGCTACTAAGATCTCGCCATTCGAGATTGTGTATGGTTTCAGGCCAATACCTCCAATCGATCTCGCACCATTACCACAGAGAGAACAATTAAACCAAGACGGAGCCAGCAAAGCCGAGTTGATGAAAAAGATGTTCCAGAAGGTCAAGGAGAACATAGAGAAGAGGAACGAGCATTACAAGAAGAATGCTGACAAAGGATGCAAGGAAGTAACTTTTGAGGCCGGGGGCCAGGTCTGGCTACATATGAGGAACGAACGGTTTCCGAACTAGAGGAAGTCAAAGCTCGCCCAAGAGGAGACGTCCCTTTCAGAGTCATCAGAAGGAGAAATGGAAACGCCTACCAAATCGAACTAACAGGTGAGCTTAACATCTATAACACTTTCAATGTTTCTGACTTGTTACCTTTCGATGTAGGAGAATCAGTTCTTAGGACAGAACCTTCACAAGAGGGAGAGGATGATACAAATCCAAGTACCAACAACGAGCAAGCAAATGTGGTCCCTGTCATGAGACGTGCACCAAGAACACGGTCGGGAACCAAGGACCTGACCGAGAGCTTCAACCAGGCCGTGGAAGCACTCCTTACCAATAAAGAGCGTCAAGACGTCACTACTCAGCTCGACTAACTCAGCCTAAATTGAGAGGTGGCCATAGCCAATGCAGAACTTGAAGAAAACGGCCTCAAGCACGCTGAAGAAGGGACCAAGGATCGCCAAGAAGAAGCTTCCCACGCCAATGACGGTCCACTCCTCAAGACCTTAGGTTATATCAAGGAATGGCCAGTCATACACGACAAGAACGGACTTACCATATTCAGCATTGATCGCATCCCAACCTAAACCGACCGCAATCAATTCAGAACCGGCCACGCGTGCCAACCAGACCAAGGTACGATTTAATTACATTTTCATTCGAGTTATTGGACTAACACTTTTGTTTATTTCTGTTCCAGCTTAGTTTATTTCATTTCATTTGTTAAGGCATTTGTTAGCCACTTCATTCGTATTTTATTCTTAGAGTAAGGCACATGTTAGCCGAATTATCTTTAGTAACTTATGTTATCTGTTTCGAAGACCCCTAGAAGGACACAGCTGTTTGGACTCTTATAAAGTCCCCTCTCACAGCCTTGTATTTTTAGCCTAGATCAATAAACAAACGAACTTTCTTCAGAGCAAGATAACCCTTAGTCGTGGGCTAGCCCTCTCTGGTTCTTGTGTGTGATTCACTTTCGCTTGAGAGTTGTCTAATCAAAGCTTAGTCCATAAAGCTTTATGGTGGCATCTATTCCCCTGGTGACTAAACCGTGTTCCTCATCGACCGTCAGACCAGAGTGTGTTGAACAACCCTCTGGTTGACTCCATACTCGCTCCACGACCGTCAACCTCAATCCCATCCCCATCCGAGATCTCACCCACGGGATCTTGTGTCAGCATATGCAATGACCTTTCCCTCCTGCATCAAAACACACCCCAAGCCAGATCCAGAGGCATCAGTATACACTGCATATGTACTCATGGCCACAGAAGTACTAATATTGGCGTCTTTGTCATAAGCCTCTTCAACTCGGCGAAATTCTGAGAACAAGCATCTGTCCACCCAAACTTCAACTCCTTGCCTGTCAACTATGTCATCGGCTTAGTTATACTGGCAAATCCATTGATGAATTTCCTGTAATATCCTGCTAAACCCAAGAAACTACGAATCTCGATAGCATTCTTATGCTTGGGCCACTCGGTAATGGCTATTATCTTTTCCGGATCTACCTCAACTCCTGCTTCTGAAACCACGTGACCCACAAATCCAATTTGCCTCTGCTAAAATATGCACTTACTCAGCTTGGCAAACAACTTCTGCTCCCTAAGCTTCTCCAGCACCATCCTCAAATGCTCTGCATTCTCATCTTTACTCCGAGAATAAATCAAGATGTTGTCGATGAAGATAATCACACACTGGTCTAAGTACTCAAGAAACACATCATTCATAAGCTTCATAAATGCTGCTGGTGCATTCGTCAACCCGAACGGCATCACAACAAACTCATAGTGCCCATAACGTGTCCGAAAAGCTGTCTTACGCACATCCTCCTCAGCTATCGCATTCTGATGATACCCTAATGCCAAATTAATTTTAGAAAACCATGAAGCCCCCTGAAACTGATTCAACAACTCGTCAATCCGCGGAAATTGATACTTATTCTTGATATTCACCTTATTAAATCCTCGGTAGTCGACGCAAAGTCTAAAACTCCCATCCTTTTCCTTAACAAACAATGCTGGAGCTCCCAAAGTGAAATGCTCGGCCTGATAAATCACTTATCCATCAATTCCTCCACTTGCTTTTTCAGCTCAGCTATTTCTTCTGGAGCTAAGCGATACTGTTCTCCGGAAATTGGAGTCGTCCCTGGTTCCAGCTCGATAGTAAGGGCGTCTCCTCTATCTGGTGGTGACCCTGTTAAAGGCGCAAAGTCTACTCGTGTTACGAAGTCTACCTCGGAAAGTCAAAGTTTGGTCAATTCCAGAACTGACCCATTTTTCTGAGTATACTTCAAGTGAAGTCTACTTTTGCAATTGCCAATTTTCCGAGTAGATGTCGGGTGAAGTCTGCATTAGTTAACTGGCAATTGCAAAAGTAACCTGGGAGAGTAGACTTCACTTGAAGTCAACTCGGATGACTTCATATAGAAGTCTACTACGTATTGATTTTATTAAAGTTGTAATTATAGTATATTTATAACGAATTCTTAAGATTTTCTTGTTCATGCTTTGGTTTTAGCCTACCTACTTGCTTGTGTGTGAGTTTGACATGTTTATTTGTTATATGCATTGCTGAATCAGTTTTCATGTATCATTTTGCAGCTAGCCCACTAGTAGTAGACTTCATCTGGAGTCTACGCGGATGACTACATATAGAAGTCTACTACGTAGGATTTTATTAAAGTTGTAATTATAGCATATTTATAACGAATTTTTTAAGATTTTCTTGTTCAAGCGTTGGTTTTAGCGTACTTACTTGCTTGTGGGTGAGTTTGACATGTTTATTTGTTATATGTATTTCTGAATCAGTTTTCTTGTTTCATATTGCAGCTAGGTCACTAGTAGTAGACTTCATCTGGAGTCTACGGGGATGACTTCGTACAGAAGTCTACTGCATATGAGTTTATTAAAGTTGTAATTATAGCATATTTATAACGAATTTTTAAGATTTCTTGTTCATACGTTGGTTTTAGCCTACCTACTTGCTTGTGTGTGAGTTTGACATGTTTATTTGTTATTTGCATTGCTGAATCAGTTTCTTGTTTCATATTGCAGCTAGATCACTAGTCGTAGCCTTCATCTGGAGTCTACGCGGATGACTTCATATAGAAGTCTACTACGTAGGATTTTATTAAAGTTGTAATTATAGCATAATTATAACGAAATCTTAAGATTTTCTTGTTCATGGGTTGGTTTTAGCCTACCTACTTACTTGTGTGTGAGTTTGACATGTTTATTTGTTATATGCATTGCTGAATCAGTTTTCTTGTTTCATATTGCAGCTAGGCCACTAGTAGTAGCCTTCATCTGTAGTCTACACGGATGACTTCATATAGAAGTCTACTACGTAGGATTTTATTAAAGTTGTAATTATAGCATATTTATAACGAATTTTTTAGATTTTCTTGTTCATGCGTTGGTTTTAGCCTACCTACTTGTTGAGTGTGAGTTTGACATGTTTATTTGTTATATGCATTGCTGAAGCAGTTTTCTTGTTTCATTTTGCAGCTAGGTCACTAGTAGTAGACTTCATATGAAGTCTATGCGGATTACTTCATATCGAAGTCTACTCTTTGTACTTAGATTTCTAATGTGTTTTCATTGTCTTTTTTACAGAGAATGGTGGTTCACGTACCAGTTGTTTACAGAGTATGGATGATGAAAAATCAATCTTGGCATTGTGAAGTGGATAGACACAAAGGAGGGAGAATGTTCAGCTTGAGAGATGGTTGTACACTCAGTGAGCTTCTACAGATGGCAGAAGATGATTTCCGCGTGGACAAGAAAGTAGATATTGTGGAGTTATCTTATCCGTTACCAGATGTGATGCTTCAACAAATGCCTACAGATACCCCTCCTACGTATGTGACAAGTGATAGACAAGTTCAGAGCTTTATCGAGTTAGGTGAAGAACATGTTTTGCGCTTTGTAACTAGAAGGAGCATGGATACTGGGAATGTCGATATATAGGGATGTGGGGAGGATTTGCTTATGATGATGTTGAAGATATTGAAGCATGGGACAAGGAGGACGATAATACGGATGGTGTTAATGATATTGCGGGTGAGAATGATTATGAGTGTGGTGCAGCGGATGGTGTAGACGCGGATCTAAAAGATGAGAGTGATGTGTTGGATGTGGATTACAGTGACTATGGGAAAGTGAAAGATGAGGATGAGGATGAGGATGAGGATGATGTTAAGGATGACGATCATATCTCGCCTGATGTTGTGGGTCGTCGTGTTCAAGGTGGACTGTCCAATGGCACCTGGTCCGACAATATCTTTGTCATGCAGAGCTTTCGTAGTAATGAAAAGCTTGTATCATAGCTGAATTTGACGGTCGTGATGTTAAAATTCGCATTCAATGTATATAAGTGAACGAAGACTTTGTTTGTGGCAAAATGTCATGTGGATGGATGCATTTGGAGGCTTAGAGCGGGTGTGAAGAATGAACCAAACACGTTTTGGGTGACAAAGTATGTGAAGGCGCATACTTATTCTGTGTCGGACCGAGCAGCTATCCATAAACAGCGCACTCCGAAGTATATTGGAAGTTTATTCATAGAACGTGTTAGAATCATTGATGGTATTGTGGTGAAGCATATCACATATGCAATGAAGGCGATGTTTGGGATGGACCTGGATTATACAACTTCTTACCAAGCTTTGATATATGCTCAAGAAATGGTAAGGGGTACATCAGAAGATGGATATAAGAGGCTGCCTTCTTCTTTGCATGAAATTGAGAAAGCAAATCCAGGAAGTGTTACTGACATTGTACATGATGAGAAGAGCCGGTTCAAGTACCTGTTTATATCTTTCAGGTCTTCAATAGCTGGTTTTAGGTACTTGAGGCGAGTTATTGAGGTTGATGGAACTCATCTAACTGGGAAGTATGGAGGGGTGCTGCTAGTTGCGGTCGGGCATGATGGCAATTTTCAGATATTTCTGTAGGCTTTTGGAATCGTTGACTCAGAATGCGATGCTTCGTGGGAGTGGTTTTTCACAAAATTGTGCGGCTGTTTTTCAGACAAATATTCGATTGTCGTAGTCTCTGACAGGCATTCCTCCATAGCTAAAGCATCCAGCACTGTTCTACCCTGGGCAACACGCGGAATATGCTACTATAATCTACAATAAAACATTGTCACACATATTCGTGGGAAGCACCTCATGTATTTGGTGAAAGGTGCTGCTTATACATACAGTTTCCGACTATAACCGATATATGGATGCACTCCGACATGTAAATCCCAGCCTTGCAACCTACTTGGAGAATGCGGCTCCAAGGTTATGGTCACGAGTTCACTTTCCCGGAGATAGATAAAACATAAAGACAAGTAACATCACATAGTCTATCAATTCTGTATTTAAGCAAGCCCGAGGATTCCCCATATGTTTTCTCCTTGAATTTATTCAAGAGAAGTTAGCGAGGTGGCATTGTAAAAGGCGGGAAGATGCTTTCAGTCTCACTACTCGTGACGCGGGGTTGAGTATTTATTGTCCATTCGTGAACATTATGCAGATAAGATGACGGTTGAACGCATAGACGGTTGGTGTTTCTTTGTGAAGGGTGGAACACGAGATTGTATGGTTGATCTGGAAGCTAGAAAGTGTGCGTGTGGTGTTTTCGATATGGAGAAAACACCATGTTCACATGCTATTGCAGCTGCAACTAAGGCGCGTGCTCATTTTTCTATGCTTGTATGCCCTACGTATACGACTCATTATTTGTTTGCAACATACTCGGGTAATATTTTCCTCGCATCCGCATCTACTGCAGAAACCGGAACTTTTCCAAGTCTTATTCCTCCAATTGTTAAGCGTGCTCCTGGGAGCCAGAAGAAACCAAAGTGGAAACTTGGCAAGAAATGGCAAGGAAGAAGGGGACCAAACCTAGAAAGTTGCACAAGTATTACAGTTGTTTAAATTGTAGATAACCTGGACATACTCGAGCGCATTGTGTAAGTTACTCTCCTTCAGCATTCGTATTGGTCAGTCTTCATATGCAAATTGTATTCTTGTGTGTTCCCAATTTTTGTTCACATGCTTGCTGTTTTTTATAGGTGATGAGAGAAGCGGACAGTGATGTCTACGCTTCGTTATGGGTTCGTAATGAAGTCTACTCTTTTTAAAGAAGTCTACTCATCGTAATAAAGTCGAGTCTTTTAATGAAGTCTACTCTTTTAATGAAGTCTACTCTTTGTAAAGAAATCTACTTTTTATATGTCAGATACTTGATTAGTCTATTCGAGACGTTTAATCATTGTAATGATGCCTATACTTACCTTATGTACGTGTCGTTTCGCTTATTAAGTAATAAATAACTTTGTTTATATCGACTAGTCTCCACTTACCTTATGTACTTGTCGTTTCGACTATTACTCATATTACTTAGTATAAAGGCCCTCTTTCCTCATTGTCTTTTTTACCAGTTTCATTATCTTCTTTACCATTTTCATTGTCTTCTTCCTTAATATTCATTAGTTACAGTTTCATCAAATAACCGAAAACATAAACAAAATGGCCGAATCGTCTTTACTCTCTTTCCCAACCGAGATTCAAGAGCTTATTACCCAACGCGTGTTAATAATTCTCTGCTAGATCTCTTTAACTGGAAGAGAACATGCAAAACACTGAAAGACGTTTCAGAACGTCCCTCGGTCTATGCATCCGCGAATCTATTCAGTATTGATTCGTATCACTGGTACCATGGTTCACTGTTCATGGTTACGTGTTATGGACATGGAAATCCAGACGCGATTTTCCTGAAGGGCTACTTCCACTACGAGAGGCTTGAGGATGGGGTGGAAAGGATTAAACTGGCACCTGACAGAGGATCTGTGTTTGCTATGTATACCTATGCAATGTTACGCAAGGTATTTCATAATGATGTACTTCCTTCTCTTGGTTTACCCGGAAATCTATCTGTGCGTTAAGTACCCGTGTCCTACTAAATGGATGGGGTTGGCCTCCTTTGCTGCCTGCCTTATCCGAAAAAGGTAGAGTTTCAGAATTTTGTGCTTCCCAATTTGTACACTTGCACTTTTACTCCTTACAAGCATTGGTACTATTGGTACGATTATGAAATGAAGGATGTTGGGATGTGTGACGAATGTTTCTGGACAAGGGAGTTGGGAATTTTTCTAAAGTTCTTTGTTGTCCCATTTGTACCATTCCCTTAAAGATGTAATGAAGTCTAATCTTTCTAAAGAAGTCTACTCTTTGCAATGATGTCTTCTTTTTCCAATGAAAGTCTACTCTTTTTAATGAAGTCTACTCTTCGTAATGATGACCATTAACTCCTAAACGGTTCTTTATTTAATACGTAGTATAAATATGCAACAGTAAGTAACTTTTTACATTTCAGATACTCGAATAGTCAATTCGAGACGTCTACTTATTGTAATGATGCCTATACTTACCTTTATATACGTGTCGTTTCGTTTATTAAGTAATAAATAACTTCGTTTTTAGTAATAAATAACTTTGTTTATATCGACTAGTCTCCATTTACCTTACGTACGTGTCGTTTCGACTATTACTCCGATTACTTAGTATAAATGCTCTCTTTTCTCATTGTCTTTTTTACCAGTTTCATTATATTCTTTACCGTTTTCATTGTCTTCTTCCTTAATATTCTATATTCTATATTTACCAGTTTCATTAGCTTTGTAGCCACCTTTTTACATAATATCAATAAAGAACTGCACTTCTTCTTAGAGTTCACTGAGAGAGCCGAGAGAGAATGTCATCTTCTTCATACTTGTGTGTGTGATTTATCCAACTAGGATCTTGCACCGTATCAGAGGCTCACCTAATCTCTGTGTCGTGTCCTCATTCAATCAGCACTCCATCCCTTCGTTCCCATATGAGAGAAGTGCCCACCATCGTGTTATGATATTCCACCATCGACCATCCAGCAACTGGGAGATAGAAGCGAACACCAGCTTTTCGGTTGCATTCTTATCCGAGATAAAAGCTCACCAGCGAGTATTATCTCATTTTGGTATCAGAGCAAAAGGTTCTACCTTTGGTTTTTCTACCCCTTCCCTTCTTGATTCATTGTTTCTTGTTTTTCTGTTTTGTTTCTTTTGTTTCATCATTTACATACCTATATATATATATATATATATATTTTTTTTAAAAGAGAGGGTTGCTTGGTTCGATTAGTTCCCTTGGTTAATAGGTTTGTCTGTCTCCTTAGTCTTGCATTCGATAGCTTGAAGACTAAATGCATTCATAGTCGCCGAACCACTACTGCATTAGCTAGGTTAGATCTTCTTGCAATCGAACTTTGCATATTGGTTAGAGTTGTTATTTGTTTCCATTCCTTTTCTTTGTCCATCGTATAAAAAAAAACAAAAAAATGAACTTGTCTTTCCTTTTAGTTGTTGCTTGTGAGTTTTCCTTTTTGATTCCCAAAACGCATGGTGCCTTCCACGCTTTTGTTTTTTGTTTTGAGTTTAAGGCGACGACTTGAGAAGCATGGGAGACAGTTCCAACAATGTACCAAACCATTCCATCATGGAAATGCTCACAGCCATGCGTGAGGAACTAAGGAGGTATGGTGCACGTATTGGGCATTTGGAACAGCCTCAGAAACCACCCCCACCCCCCCCCCCCCCGGCCCCACATTGACCGAGAGTTCAACAAAAACTGACGACGGTTCCAAGCTACGAGAGGAGAACGGAATCAAGATGACAATGAGTTAGAGGATTCCGGGGAAGAGAGCCAACTCGAAACAGATGAGGATGCGCGGGAAGACCCTCTCAAACAAAGGAACTATAGGAGGCGTGATCCGCTCTAAAGGAACCGACCTCGAGAATGCACTCTCATGGGGGGATAGGACCATAGCCGACAGGAGGAGGCAAATGTTTGGGCCAATCCAAAACTAGACCGGCATGAAATATCTTTTTCGACTAAGGTATATACCCGAACACTATCACCAAGATTTACATACGCATTTTCGAAAGCTTTCTTAGGGGACCCGGAGCGTGGACGAATACATCGAAGAGTTTGAAACTTATGAACGCTTTGGAGTTGGAAGAATCCGAGGAGACTTTGATGGATCAGTTTGTAGATGGGCTTCAAAAACGAATTGCACGGAAGGTATAACTTACTAAGTATCACGGTATGCACGACTTACTTCACCTAACCGTGCAAGTGGAGCAGCAAATCAATCGACAGACATCCCTTTCCCAACACGCCAAAAACAATTAACCGTGGCATTCAAGCAATCCCATGACTTTTGACAAAGGAAAAGCCATTGAGGTGGAATCCCGGTTCTAGGGAAGGACCACTGAGCAGCTCAAGTCTTCACGATTTGAACCAGGTAAGTCTTTAAACCCTGCACCAGCTAGAACATGTGACGTGGTTTGATGCAAATGCCAAGGCAGGGGACACTATGCTCGGGATTGCCCAAACCAGCATTTGATGATCATCACGGCCAATAGATGCTACAAATCACAAGAGGAGCTGTACGTGGAGGAAAACGGATCAGAAGAAGATGTAGAGTATCCGGACACGGGAGAGCTACTAGTCACACGACAAGTTCTAACTGTACCTGTCCAACCTGAAGAGAAGTTTCAAAGGGAAAACTTGTTCCACACGCAATGTACCATCCTAGATAAGGTATTTAACATAGTAATTGATGATGGCTCATGTGCTAACGTTGCTAGTAAGTATATGGTAGACAAGCTAAGATTTGAGAAGGTGAAGCATCCAAGACCGTACAAGCTTCAGTGGCGCAACAACATCACCGAAGACAAAGTAACCGAGCAAGCCACCATACCATATACTGTTGGCAAGTACAAGGACCAAGTCATATGTGATATCGTGCCAATGCAAGTCGGGCACCTGCTGCTAGGACGTCCATGTCAGTTTGACCAAGCCACAATACACGATCGTCGGACCAATTTCTACTCTTTCACGTTCAATTACCGTAAGTACAACCTCACACCATTAAGCCCATCCGAGGTTCATGAATTAAAAACTAAGATGAACCATGAGGCCAAGGGAAGTAAATCTAGTCTTTACATCACTGCTGGTGGGTGGAACATAACGACCGCCCAAACGAGCTGAACCTTGCTATCCCTCGACCAAAGCACCCTTCCAAGGCAAATGAACGAGCTAGTTTACCTCAAGAACGAGCATAATGTGAGATGGACGTATCGACCACTAAGGACCGTATCGCACCGGATATGGACCTCCTCGTGGAATTCAGCCATCTCAGCTTGAACCATGAAATTTCCGAAACTAGGCACAACTAAGAAGTAGAGGAAAACACCATGGAACATGACCAGACGCAAGAACACCTGAAGTACGACCCTCCACGCACCACAGCCCAACCAAATGCTATCCAAGGTAAATGGTTGGTTCCACCAACCTTGATATAAACCAAGTTTCAGTCATCATCGAGTCCTTGGTCCATTTCTTTGAGTAGAGTCCGTAGTTTTCTTATTTGGTCTTTTAATGAAACAATGAGCCTTGTTAAGCTCCCTTTTAAACGCTTTGTAGCTTTATTTCTAAAGTCCTGTTGTTTTGAGTCTTTGCTTTGTTGTTTTCGTGTGGAACCCTAGTAGATTCCAGGTGAAGGACTATTTAATAAAGTCCCATATGCAGCTTTGTAGCCACCATTTTAACCAATATCAATAAAGAACCGCACTTCTTCTTATTGTTCACTGAGAGAGAATCAAATATTCTTCTTACTTGTGTGTGTGATTTATCCAAGTAGGATCTTGCACCGTATCAGAGGCTCATCTAATCTCTGTGTCATGTGCTCACTCCATTAGCACCCCATCCCTTCGTTCCCACACGAGAGAAGTGACCACCATCGTGTTAGGACATTCCACAATCGACCATCCATCAACCGAGAGAGATGCAAACACCAGCTTGCCGGTTCCATCTATATCCGAGATATAAGGTCACCATCAAATCTTATATCAGAATGAGATACTAATAACTTGCAAGGCTTTTGAAGAAGTTGAGGTATATGTTTATATAATGTTTACTATATGGAGTTTAATGTTTCAAATGTTAATCATTGTTAGAGATGTGTTTCAGGTTCCGTATGAGAGAATGAGATACTAGTTTTTCTTGTAAGGATACTTGAAGGAGTTGAGGTATACGTTTATATAAAGTTTTGTTTAGCATTTGGAGTTTAATGTTTCAAATGTTGATCATAGTTAGAGATGTGTTTCAGGTTCAGTATGAGAGAATAGGATACTAGTTTATCTTGTATGGCTTTGTGAAGAAGTTCAGGTATAAGTTTAGATAAAGTTTTCTTAAGCATATGGAGTTTAATATTTCAAATGTTGAACTTCCTAAGAGATGTGTTTCAGTTTCAGTATGAAAGAGATGTGTTTCAGTTTCAGTATGAAAGAATGATATACTAGTTTATCCTGCAAGGTTTTTGAAGAAATTGAGGTATATCTTTATATAAATTTTTCTTTAGTGTATTGACTTTAATGATTCCAATGTTGATCATAGTTAGAGATGTGTTTCAGTTTGCGTATGAGAGAATGAGATACTAGTTTATCTTGCAAGGTTTTTGAAGAAATTGAGGTATATGTTTATATAAAATTTTTTTAGTTGATGGAGTTTAATGATTCAAATGTTGATCATTGTTAAATATGTGTTTCAGTTTCAGTATAAGAGAATGAGATAATAGTTTATCTTGCAAGGTTTTTGAAGAAATTGAGGTATATTTTTTATATAAAGTTTTGTTTAGTATATGGAGTTTAATTGTTACAATGTTGATCATAGTTATAGAAATATTTCAGGTTCAGTTTAAGAGAAGGAGATACTAGTTTATCTTGAAATTGTATTGAAGAAATTGAGGTAAATGTTTATATAAAGTTTTGTTTAGTTGATGGTGTTTTATGATTCAAATGTTGATCATAGTTTGAGATTTGTTTCAGGTTTAGTATGAGAGAATAATATACTAGTTTATCTTACAAGGTTACTGAAGAAATTGAGTTATATTTTTATATAAAGTTTTGTTTTGTGTATGGAGTTCCTCTTTATGGTTTATTGGATTTGGTTGATTAACGGTGTCTTCCAATGAATTTGAAACAATGTATTTATGCTTCTCATTCCTCATTTAGGTGTCCCACAATGCATATTTCTAGTGGTATTCATTGTTATGACCATTCTAAATCTTCAACATTATGTTTTATGCATGTGGGGACATGATGTTCCTTTTTTATCTTCATGGGACTCATTTTAGTACCAGATTCCACTTTTTGGTCTATTGGATTTGGTTGATTGACGGTGTCTCCCAATGAATGAAAAAAATATATTTATGCTTCTCATTCCTCATTTAGGTTTCCCACTATATATATTTCTAGTGGTATTCATTGTTATTACCGTTCTTACTCTTATGTTATAACAATTTGGGGACATGAAGTTTCTTTTATAATCTTCATTGGCGACATTTTAGTTCCAGACACTTCTTTTTAGTTCCGAACCAGACTTGCCCCATGCAGATCTCCTTTGCTCCATCTGTGCCCGAGAAACACCAAGCTAAAATTCACCAGAAGCTCAAGGGTCAACTTTGCTGGAAGTTCAAGGGTCACCTTCACCAAACCGCATGGACTGAAGGCGACTTTGACTCAATCAAGACGTGGTCTTCTTTATTTATTATTAAGTCTAGGGATCCACAAAAAACTCTTCGTCTCTACTCTCTATCTACTCTATTCTACTTGCGAATCCTATAAGTCTTTACCAAAACCTCATTTTCGGGGATCATTCAGAATTTTAATCCATTGTTTTTGAGAGGAAATCTCTTTGTTCTTCTGGAACTTTTCGTCTGTTTGGTAAGGGTTACTTCCAAACGACAACCTCCTTAGATTCACTGCAAGGGTTACTTCCTTGAATCTTAGGAGTGGGAATACCAAGAGACTTTCACATCTCCTGATGGTCTCCTTCGATCCATCAGTCTGAACCGTAAAAGCTAGTAGCTGCGGTCTCATTCATATCCAACTTACCTACAAAGAGTCCAATCCTACTGAGGGATCCATTAAGTCGGTCTGGTCCCACTTCTCATCAGAGGACACGGGGATGTTGTCATCCGGGAGCTCAAAATGTTTGCCTTCAGGGCGCGGCCATGGCGCGGTTCGGGGGTCCGCTTGTGCCGAAGTGCTCGCGCCTTTTCCTTTCCGGTTCGTGTAGCGGAAGTTCTTGGGCTGCATCTTTTTCTGCAATCACACAAGAGACATCTTGAAGGTGAGCTTTACACGATTTTGGCAAATGAAGCTAGTGTCATTGATGAGCAACCAAATCGTGTGCACTTAGGACTTATAGAGGGAGAAAAACTCATATCTCAAACCCAATTCAACATGCAACCTGATTTTCACCATTGATGGACTTTCAAGCGTTTTCAAAAATTTTGCATGTTTCGATTTCGAACCCTATTCAAGCTAGAATTGCATAAATCATCATGAAAAACATCCAGAACAGTTCGCACAAGCATTTCAGAGAGAGAGAGAGCACAAAACCTCGAGTCCCAAAGATGGATAGTGACTGAAAAAAGGGGGTTTTCGAGCTCATACCTGTGCTTGTTGTCGAAATCGATGGTGGGAACAGACTCAGGGCAAGAAATCGAGTGGTTTAGGCTTAAGAATCGCTCAATTTGGTTGAGAATTGCAAAAGTTGTAAGTTTAGCAAAAACCAAAGAGAGAGAGAGAGAGAGAGGGGTGGTCGCGATGAAGAAGAAGAAGTGGGGAGATGGAGGGTTTTTTTTTTCCTTTTTATAAAGAAAATCGGTTGGTTTAGGGTAAAACCCAATGAAAATTGGAAGTATTTTTGATTGAAACCGAGTGAAAACCGAGTTAAACCAGCTCAATTCACTTACCTGGTCGCGGAAATTGTAGCGGTTAAAGGAGCACATGCTCCGTTTGAAGTTGGGGTGCTCTATCGAGTAAGTTACGCCTGGAGCACCCTGGGAGAGAAAGGAGCAGGTGCTCCTTTCTTCCTTCTTCATCTGATCGCCGAGAACACACATGACCTGTTGTCTTTTTTTTTTCTTTTTTTTTTTTTTTTTTTTTTTTTTTTTTTAACAAGAAAAACGAAAACTAAAGGTTAGTATAAAGAGAAAATAAGAAATTCAAGTTAGGGACTCTTACCGGTGGGTTGCCTCCCACCAAGCGCTTGGTTTAAAGTCACTAGCTTGACTTGGCTAGCTATTTGAGCTTGAGGAGGGTCGCCTAAGGGAAATGTTTCTCCTTCTGCGACGTAAGACTCAGCAAGATATGGCTTGATCCGCTGACCGTTGACAACAAACTCTCCTCCTTTGGTGTCCAGCAACACCACAGCTCCATATGGTTTGACTTCTTTGATTGTGAAAGGCCCAGACCATCGTGACCTTAGCTTTCCGGGAAACAGCTTCAACCGGGAATTTAACAGCAACACTTGATTATTTGGAGCAAAATTTCGGTTCAGAATCCTCTTGTCGTGGTAGGCCTTAGTTCTCTCTTTGTAGATTTTGGAGTTATCATAGGTAAGATACCTTATTTCTTCGAACTCATGCAACAGCATCATCCTCCTTTCCGAGGCAGATTTAACATCGAAGTTGAGCATCTTTACTGCCATAATGCTTTAAATTCAAGCTCTACAGGAAAGTGGCAAGCTTTTCCGTACACCAAGTGGAATGGTGTTGTCCCCAAAGGTGTCTTATAGGCGGTTCTATATGCCCAAAGAGCATCGTCAAGCTTGGAAGCCCAATCTTTCCTTGTTGTTCCCACGGTCTTCTGCAGGATACTCTTGATTTCCCTGTTTGAGATTTCAACTTGCCCACTGGTTTGAGGATGGTATGGAGATGCTACTTTGTGTTTTACACCATTCGTTTTCAGCAAGGTGTCAAAGATCTTGTTGATGAAGTGGGATCCTCCATCGCTTATGACCACTCTAGGCACACCAAACGTTGGGAAGATGATTGACTTGAACATTTTGATCACCACTCCAGCATCATTCGTGGGGCTTGCCAAGGCTTCCACCCATTTGGACACATAGTCCACAGCCACTAGGATATACTCATTTCCGAAAGATGATGGGAATGGTCCCATAAAGTCAATCCCCCACACGTCAAACACTTCAACCTCTAGGATGAAGTTCTGTGGCATTTCATTTCTCTTGCTAATATTTCCCTGTCTTTGGCATGAGTCACACCTTGACATAAATCGATGGGCATCTCTGAACATAGTTGGCCACCAGTATCCTGCTTGCAGCATCTTAGAGACTGTCTTAAAGGTGGCAAAGTGTCCAGCATATGAAGAGCCATGGCAGAGGTATAGGATTTCTGGAATCTCCACATCTGCTACACATCTTCTGAAGACTACATCCTTGCAATGCTTATAGAGGTAAGGCTCATCCCAAAAGTATTGCCTTATATCCTTCAGGAACTTCTTTTTCTTGTTACCCACAAATCCCTCAGGTTCTTGCTCAGCTGCTAGGTAGTTGGCAATCTCTCCAAACCAAGGTATCTTGGTGCGCAGTGTCCTCTCAATTTGACTGCAAAAATAGGATGGATCAGGTGCTCCGAAACGGAGCGGGTGCTCCGCGACTTGGCATACACTTATAGCATAAACTTGCTCCTCAGGTAAACTGTCATCTAGGGGTATCTCTGTGTCTATCCTCATCCTAGATAGATGATCTGCAACTCCATTCTCAACTCCCTTCTTGTCTACGATTTGAAGATCGAATTCTTGTAGCAAAAGAATCCATCGTAGTAGCCTTGGTTTGGCGTCTTTGTTAGTCAACAGGTATTTCAGTGCAGCATGGTCCGTGTGCACAATTACCTTCGATCCAACCAGGTAAGATCGAAACTTTTCAAAGGCAAAAACAATCGCTAGAAGTTCCTTCTCCGTTGTGGGGTACTTGCATTGGGCTTCATCCAGAGTTCGGCTCGCATAATAGATGATGTGCAGCTTCTTATCTCTCCTTTGACCCAGAACTGCACCGACTGCATAATCACTTGCGTCTGTCATGATTTCGAATGGCGACTCCCAATCTGGTGGTTGCACAATGGGAGCACTGACCAGCGCTCCTTCAATCGAGTAGAAAGCTTCAAGGCAGGCGCTATCGAATTCAAACCTTGCCTCTTTACACAACAGCTGAGTAAGAGGCATCGCTATCTTGGAAAAGTCCTTGATAAATCTCCTGTAAAAACCAGCGTGACCCAGAAAATTGCGGATTCCCTTGACGGACGTAGGCGGTTGCAAGCTCATCATGACCTCTATCTTTGCCTTATCCACCTCGATACCTTGCTCTGATATGCGATGACCCAACACGATCCCATTCCTCACCATGAAGTGCCACTTCTCCCAGTTCAGAACCAGATGTTTTTCTTCACATCGTTGAAGTACCCTGCACAAATTCGACAAACATACAGAAAAAGAGTTTCCATAGACGGAGAAATCGTCCATGAAAACCTCCATAATGTCTTCGATGAGGTCAGTAAAAATGGACATCATGCACCGCTGGAATGTAGCTGGGGCGTTGCACAAGCCGAACGGCATTCGCCTGTAGGCAAAGGTGCTATAAGGGCATGTAAACGTCGTCTTTTCCTGGTCATCCGGATGGATGGGGATCTGAAAGAAACCAGAGTAACCATCTAGAAAGCAGTAGTATGGGTGGTTAGCCAATCTTTCAAGCATTTGATCGATAAAGGGCAAAGGAAAATGGTCCTTACGGGTTGCAGCATTTAATTTCCGATAATCTATGCACATCCTATGCCCAGTTACAGTCCTAGTTGGTATCAATTCGTTCCTTTCATTTTTAATCACAGTGATACCCCCTTCTTAGGAACTACATGAACAGGACTAACCCATGTACTATCGGAAATAGCATAGATTACACCAGCTTCTAGAAGTTTCATTATCTCCTTCTTAACAACATCTTTTAAATTCGGGTTTAATCTTCTTTGATGTTCTATAGAGCTCATTGATTCATCTTTTAGATATATTCTATGCATGTAAAGATCAGGAGAGATTCCAGCGATATCATCAAGTGAGTATCCCAATGCCTTTCTATACTTTCTAAGCTCACACAAAAGCAAAGCAACTTCAACATTGTTCAGCTCAGAGTTTACAATCACCGGGTAAGTGGAGTTCGTTCCAAGGAATGCGTACCTTAGCCTGGCAGGAAGTGTTTTCAGCTCAAGCTTGGGAGCTTTCAGCTTGCTCCAAGGGTCTTCGACAAGACTTAAATTCGGAGCGGGTGCTCCCATATTCAGAGCAACTGCTCCATCATTGATTTCTGCAGTCGAGTTTTTCTTCTCTTCCAGGCTCATGTAGGCTACCATCCTTTCGAAACCTAAGCTTGAGTCCAGCATATTTCCAAAACCATCAGCATCCTCGCTCAGAAAACCATGTTTTCCTTCAGCCATAGTCAATGCAATCTCCAATGGATCATTGGATAAAATTTCTTCAACCATTGGGTGTGAGACTGCGTCGTCGCCTTCGATGGTGAATGTCTGCCCATCCAGCATGGGTCTTTTAAGGAGTTTATCTATCTCGAACTTCACCATAATATCTCCCAGTTGGAGATCAATCACTCCGTTCCTCACATCAATTAACGCACCAGCTGTGCAAAGGAACGGTCTACCCAAGATAAGAGGGTCTCTGGGCTCTTCATCCAGTTCCAGAACCACAAAATCAGTAGGGATTCGCGTGTTCCTTATCGTCACATGTAAGTCCTCAATGACTCCTACCAGCAGCTTTGTTGATCTGTCAGCAAAAACCAGAGAGATCCTTGTCGGTTTGAAATTGGTGAAACCCAATCTTTTAGCCACAGAGTATGGCATAAGATTCACGCTTGAACCCAAATCGCAGAGTGAGCAGGCAAAAATGTTGGGTCCAATTTTCACAGATAAGACAAATCTCCCTGGATCACCCATCTTCCTGAGTGCTTTATTTTGCAATACGGCACTACAGTCCTTTGAAACCAGAATAACATCCTCCTCGTCTGCCACTCTTCCGACCAGCAATCCTTTTATGTACCTCTTCAAAGATGGCATCATTTGGGCAGCATCAACCAATGGAATTTTGATGGTTATGTCTCTAAGCAGCTCCTAACATTTAGCCTCTTCTAGGTCCCTACGTGATTTCTTAGGTGGGACTGGGTAGGGTACTTTAGGCTTGTAAATCCTTTCCGGGACTGCTGCAAGTTTTTCTGCAGGTGGGGGTGGAGCACCCTGATGGAGCAGGTGCTCCATCGATGGGCTGGAGTGATCTATCGTAAAATCTCCGCCTGGAGCACCCTGAGATGGAGTCGGAGCAGGTGCTCTGGACGTTGAGGGATGATTCCTCGAGTTTACTTCGCCTGGAACCTGCTGTCCCTCCTGGAGCAAGTGCTCCTCAGCAATCTCTTTCCCCTTATCTGACTTCTGTGTTTGTGTTGTAGGTAGCTGAAGTGTCTTCCCACTCCTCAGTTCGATGGCATTGATGTATTCAGCTCTTGAATTTTCGGGTTTTCCAGGGAGAGTCCCAGGTGTCCTCTTAACAGCTTCTGCAGTTTGTGCAACCTGAACATCCAATTTCTTCATGTGAGTCCACACAGCCTCATACTTGCCATTCATGTCATTGTACATGTGATCAACCTTAGCATTGATTTCTGAATATGACTTTTGCTGGTTAAGCAACAACTGTTGCATAAGGTTTTTTAAATCATCTTGAGAGGTGTTTGCAGAGCTTGATGAAGGTTGCATGCTAGCATATTGCGACTTTTGCTGTCCTCCTTGGAAACGATTCTGCCCCGGATTTGTGATGAACTGCTTCCCTTGTGAATTGTTGGAGTAGCTTTTCTGAAACCCCACATTCTGAGATAGCTGGTTCGGGCCTCCCTGCTGTTGTGGATATACTTGATCTTGTGGGTTCTCCACATTGGTGCTCCGGTAGGACAAGTTGGGATGAGTCCTGTAAGCTTGATTGAACTCACGATTTTTCACAAACCCTTGCCCATTCATATAGTTGACCTCCAGCTGATTATCATCCTGGTTATCTCCAAACTCCGTAGATAGAGGTGCTTCTCCATTCTCATCAACAAAATGGACTGTCTATTGGTTCCCCTTTAGCAAAAGGTTAACCTTAGCTGTGAGCTCATCAATTTTTTGAGCTTCCACACTACTGACTTTCCTTGTTCTGTCGTATTCAGGAGACTTGCTGCTGGAACTTCCAGCCAAGTTCTCAATCAGTTCAAAAGCACGCTCCTTGGACTTTGTCATTAAATCGCCATTACTAGCTGCATTTAGGGCATTTCTGTAATCCCAATCAACACCATCATAGAAGGTACCCAGAATTTGTTCATCAGTGAACCCATGATGAGGACACTCTCTTCTGTACTCCTTGAACCTTTCCCAAGCCTCGCAAAAGGCTTCTCCGGAATGTTGCTGGAATGAGGATATCTTACTCCTCAAAGCTGCGGTCTTAGACTTGGTGTAGAAGTGATCTAAGAATGCTGATCTACACTCAGCCCATGTTGTCAAAGACCCAGGTGGTAATGATTTAAGCCAGCGTGAAGCCTTGTCCGCCAAAGAGAATGGGAACAGCTTACACTTCAGAAAGTCGTGAGGCACTCCATTTGAACCAGTAGTGTTGCAAATTTCTTCAAAATTTTCGATTTGATCCATCAGAATTTCTGCAGGCAAACCATGGAATAAATGCTGCTTTACCAAGGTTATCATTTGAGGCTTGATCTCAAAGTCTTGCCTCTGGATCGTGGGTGGGACAATCGCAGCTGTATTCTGATAATAGGCATGTGGATTGTCCTTATCTCCGATCGCCGATTGTTGTTGCCGCGGTTGTCTGAGTTGCTCCATTTCTTGACGAAGTCTTTGCAGCTCAGCTGCCATTTCAGCATTGCTTCTGTCGGCCATATCCACAATATCAGGAACGTGGATAGGTACAGAGACAGGAGTAGTGTCTGTCGTAGGAACAGGAACAGGAGCAAACACTTGTGCAGCTCGGTTTTGCCTGTTTTCTCGCTCTCTTCTAGATAACTCTTCGTTGGTTAGGATGACGAGATTCTCAGAGTTCTTGCTCCTTGTGGTTCTTGTGGTCATGCACCTGAAACACACAAGAGAGGAGAACAGAAACAGACTAGAAAGGTCTTAGACTGAAACTCAAACCAAGAAACAGATGTGACGAATTGGTCCCCGTCGCAACGGCGCCAAAAACTTGATAGACTGGATTTAGAGTTCTATTTCCTACTGCAAGTGCACAGCTTATGATTGTAATACAGATAGGTTCGATTTCCAGGGGACCAGTGTTACACTTTGTTTCTATGAGGTTTTGAAAGAAAGCTAAGCAAGCAAGTTGGTTTTTGTTGGTTGTGAAACAAGTGACGGATTCAAACAGTAATAAAACTTCAGATAAAACAAGCGTTAGACCAGGGCTGTTTCGAAGGAAATTCAGAGTAAGGGATCGAATAACTATTCAGGGGCAACTAAGCCCCAGCCTAGAGCTCAAACATAGAAGTATTATTAATCTACTGTCGTGGCATCAACAACTTTATCTGACAACCTAAAATCCTAAACTATTGTTTGGATCTAGAATCACAAATAAGCATTATTGCACAGGCTTGATATGCTCACAATTTGCCTTAACATCAACTGTCGTTGGCTGAGGACAAATTGCTCACCAAAGTCGCTTCTAGCAATCTATTACACTTTTGACGAATGGATTTACCTAAAATCATGAATTAAGTGATCAGTTCAATTCAGGCATTAAGACTAACAAGTGGTGAAGACTATCTATTTAAATCCCTATTTGTGTTCAACCCATCAACTCATGAATACCATTGAAATCCCTGATCTAACAAGAGGATCTACTCAGACATGAATTCGGAAAACACAGGAACAAGCAAAAGAGAATTCATTGAATATATAATAGAAATGACAAAGGTTTAGAATTCTTCTCAAGTGTGGCAGAGATTCTCCTCCAAATCTTACAAGTAGAAAAACTCTCAAAGGTTCTTATCCCAAAAATCTCTCTCTAGCTAGAAAATCGAAGGTTCAAGATAAAGATGTTTTTTCGCGGCGGCTCTCCTCTCCCTTTTCCTTCTTTCGCCTCCCAAAACTAGGTAAGTGGAGTTTCCATATCTGCTCCGTGCAGATGGAGCATGTGCTCCATCTTGGAGCATGTGCTCCATCTTGGAGCATGTGCTCCAAAAGGGTGATGATCTTCAAATTCGGCCCCTTTTTGCTCCAAAGGCTCCAATCCCTCATGTCTTCGTTTATAGCTCCTTAGCAACCTGAAACGACTCGATAAAGACTAAAAAGACTCGATAAAAGCTGCAAAACAAAGGTTAGAATGAGGCAAAATCGCCTCATATCAGGTATTCATTGTTATTACCATTCTTACTCTTTAACATTCTGTTTTATGCATTTGGGGACATGATGTTCCTTTTTTGATCTTCATGGGACACATTTTAGTTCCAGATTCCTCTTTTTGGTTTATTGGATTTTGTTGATTAATGGTGTCTCCAATGAATGAGAAACAAGGTATCTATACTTCTCATTCTTCATTTAGGTGTCCCACAATGCATATTTTTAGTGATATTCATTGTTATGACCATTCAAATTTTTAAAATATCCGTTATAACAATTTGGGGACATGAAGTTCCTTTTATGATCATCATAGGCCACATTTTAGTTCCAGACATTTCTTTTTGGTCTATTGGATTCGGTTGATTCACAGTTTCTCCTAATGAATGAGAAAGAAGGCATTTATGCTTTTCATTCCTCATTTACGTGTCCCACAATGCATATTTCTAGTGGTATTCATTGTTATGACAACTTTTACTCTTTAAAATTCTGTTTTATGCATTTGGGGACATGATGTTCCTTTTATGATCTTCATGGGACTCATTTTAGTTCCAGATTCTACTTTTTGGTCAATTGGATTTGGTTGATTAACTGTGTTTCCCAATGAACAAGAAAAAATATATTTTTGCTTCTCCTTCCCCATTTAGGTGTCCCATTAGACATATTTTTAGTGGTATTCATTGTTGTAACCATTCTTACTCTTTAAAATTATGTTATTCATTTTCTGATCTTCAAGGGACTCATTTCAGTTCCTGATTCATCTTTCTGGTATATTGGATTTGGTTGATTAACGGTGGTTCCCAATGAATGAGAAACATGGTATTTATGCTTCTCATTCTTCATATAGGTGTCCCACTATGCATATTTGTAGTGGTATTCATTGTTATGACCATTCTTACTCTTAAAACTCTGTGATAAGCATTTGGGGACATGAAGTTCCTTTTCTTATCTTCATTGGACTCATTTCAGTTTCAGATTCCTCTTTTTGGTTTATTGGATTTTGTTGATTAACCGTGTCACCCAATGTATGAGAAACAATATATTTAGGCTTCTCATTCTTCATCTAGGTGTCCCAAAATGTATATTTCTAGTGGTATTCATTGTTATGACCATTCTTACTCTTTAAAATTCTATTTTATGAATCTGGGGACATGGTGTTCCTTTTATGATCTTCATGGGACTCATTTTAATATCAGATTCCACTCTTTGGTTTGTTGGATTTAGATTATTAACGGTGTCTCCCAAAGAATGAGAAACAAGGTATATATGCTTCTCATTTCTCATTTTAGAGTCCCACATTGCATATTTCTAGTGGTAATCTTTGTTGTGACCATTCATACTCTTTAAAGTTCTATTATAACAATTTGGGGACTTGAAGTTCCTTTTGGGATCTTCATGGGACTCATTTTAGTTCCAGAATCCTCTTTTTGGTTTATTGGATTTTGTTGATCAATGGTGTCTCCCAATGAATGAGAAACAAGGTATTTATGCTTCTCATTCCTCATTTAAGTCTCCCAAAATGCATATTTCCCGTGGTATTCATTGTTATGACCATTCTTACTCTTTAAAATTTTGTTTTACGTATTTGGGGACATGGTGTTCCTTTTTTGATCTTCATGGGACTCATTTTAGTTCCAGATTCCTCTTTTTGGTCTATTGGATTTGGTTGTTTAATGGTGTCTCCCAATGAATGAGAAACAAGGTATTTATGCTTCTCATTCCTCATTTAGGTGTCTCAGAATGCATATTTCTAGTGGTATTCATTGTTATGACCATTCATACTCTTTTAAATTCTGTTTTTTGACTGGGGACATGACGTTCCTTTTATGATCTTCAAGGGAATCATTTTCGTTCCAGATTCCACTTTTTTGGTCTATTGTAATTGGTTGATTAACGGTGTCGCTGACTGTATGAGAAACAAAATATTTATGCTTCTCATTCTTCATTTAGGTGTCCCAGAATGCATATTTCATGTGGTATTCATTGTTATGACCATTCATACGCTTTAAAATTCTATTATAACAATTTGGGGTCATGAAGTTCCTTTTCTGATCTTCAGGGGCCTCATTTTTGTTGCCGATTCTTCTTCTTGATTTATTGGATTTTGTTGATTAATGGTGTCTCTCATTGAACGAGAAACAAGGTGTTTATGCTTCTCATTCCTCATTTAGGTGTCCCACAATGCATATTTCTAGTGATATTCCTTGTTATGAGTATTCAAACTATTAAAAAATCTGTTATATTAATTTGGGGACATGAAGGTTCTTTTCTGATCTTCATTGGACTCATTTTAGTTTCAGATTCTTCTTTTTGGTTTATTGGATTTGGTTGATTAACGGTGACTCCCAATGAATGTGAAACAAGGTATTTACGTTCTAATTTCTCATTTAGGTGTCCTACGATGGTTTTTTCTAGTGGTATTCATTGTTATTACCATTCTTACTCTTTAACATTCTGTTTTATGCATTTGGGGACATGATGTTCCTTTTTTGATCTTCATGGGACACATTTTAGTTCCGGATTCCTCTTTTTGGTTTATTGGATTTTGTTGATTAATGGAGTCTCCAATGAATGAGAAACACGGTATTTATACTTCTCATTCTTCATTTAGGTGTCCCACAATGCATATTTCTAATGATATTCATTGTTATAACCATTCAAATTCTTAAAATATTTGTTATAACAATTTGGGGACATGAAGTTCCTTTTATGATCTTCATTGGCCACATTTTAGTTCCAGACACTTCTATTTGGTCTATTGGATTCGGTTGATTCACAGTTTCTCCTAATGAATGAGAAAGAAGGCATTTATGCTTCTCATTCCTCATTTACGTGTCCCACAATGCATATTTCTAGTGGTATTCATTGTTATGACAACTTTTACTCTTTAAAATTCTGTTTTATGCATTTGGGGACATGATGTTCCTTTTATGATCTTCATGCGACTCATTTTAGTTCCAGATTCTACTTTTTGGTCAATTGGATTTGGTTTATTAATTGTGTTTCCCAATGAATAAGAAACAATATATTTTTGCTTCTCCTTTCGCATTTAGGTGTCCCACTAGACATATTTTTAGTGGTATTCATTGTTATAACCATTCTTATTCTTAAAAATTATGTTATTCATTTTCTGATCTTTAAGGGACTCATTTCAGTTCCTGATTCATCTTTCTGGTATATTGGATTTGGTTGATTAACGGTGGTTCCCAATGAATGAGAAACATGGTATTTATGCTTCTCATTCCTCATATAGGTGTCCCACTATGCATATTTCTAGTGGTATTCATTGTTATGACCATTCTTACTCTTAGAATTCTGTTATAAGCATTTGGGGATATGAAGTTCCTTTTCTTATCTTCATTGGACTTATTTCAGTTTCAGATTCCTATTTTTGGTCTATTGGATTTTGTTGATTAACCATGTCACCCAATGTATGAGAAACAATATATTTAGGCTTCTCATTCCTCATCTAGGTGTCCCACAATGTATATTTCTAGTGGTATTCATTGTTATGGCCATTCTTACTCTTTAAAATTCTATTTTATGATCTTCATGGGACTCATTTTAATTCCAGATTCCACTTTTTGGTTTTTTGGATTTAGATTATTAACGGTGTCTCCCAATGAATGAGAAACAAGGTATATATGCTTCGCATTTCTCATTTTAAAGTCCCACACTGCATATTTCTAGAGGTATTCATTGTTATGACCATTCATACTCTTTAAAGTTCTATTATAACAATTTGGGGACTTGAAGTTCCTTTTCTGATCTTCATTGGACTCATTTTAGTTCCAGAATCCTCTTTTTGGTTTATTGGATTTTGTTGATCAATGGTGTCTCCCAAAGAATGAGAAACAAGGTATATATGCTTCTCATTTCTCATTTTAGAGTCCCACACTGCATATTTCTAGTGGTATTCATTGTTATGACAACTTTTACTCTTTAAAATTCTGTTTTATGCATTTGGGGACATGATTTTCCTTTTATGATCTTCATGGGACTCATTTTAGTTCCAGATTCTACTTTTTGGTCAATTGGATTTGGTTGATTAATTGTGTTTCCCAATGAATAAGAAACAATATATTTTTGCTTCTTCTTGCCCATTTAGGTGTCCCACTAGACATATATTTAGTGGCATTCATTGTTATAACCATTCTTATTCTTTAAAATTATGTTATTCATTTTCTGATCTTCAAGGGACTCATTTCAGTTCCTGATTCATCTTTCTGGTATATTGGATTTGGTTGATTAACGGTGGTTCCCAATGAATGAGAAACATGGTATTTATGCTTCTCATTCCTCATATAGGTGTCCCACTATGCATATTTCTAGTGGTATTCATTGTTATGACCATTCTTACTCTTAGAATTCTGTTATAAGCATTTGGGGATATGAAGTTCCTTTTCTTATCTTCATTGGACTTATTTCAGTTTCAGATTCCTATTTTTGGTCTATTGGATTTTGTTGATTAACCGTGTCACCCAATGTATGAGAAACAATATATTTAGGCTTCTCATTCCTCATCTAGGTGTCCCACAATGTATATTTCTAGTGGTATTCATTGTTATGACCATTCTTACTCTTAGAATTCTGTTATAAGCATTTGGGGATATGAAGTTACTTTTCTTATCTTCATTGGACTTATTTCAGTTTCAGATTCCTATTTTTGGTCTATTGGATTTTGTTGATTAACCGTGTAACCCAATGTATGAGAAACAATATATTTAGGCTTCTCATTCCTCATCTAGGTGTCCCACAATGTATATTTCTAGTGGTATTCATTGTTATGACCATTCTTACTCTTTAAAATTCTATTTTGTGAAACTGGGGATATGATGTTCCTTTTATGATCTTCATGGTACTCATTTTAATTCCAGATTCCACTTTTTGGTTTATTGGATTTAGATTACTAACGGTGTCTCCCAATGAATGAGAAACAAGGTATATATGCTTCTCATTTCTCATTTTAGAGTCCCACACTGCATATTTCTAGAGGTATTCATTGTTATGACCATTCATACTCTTTAAAGTTCTATTATAACAATTTGGGGACTTGAAGTTCCTTTTTTGATCTTCATGGGACTCATTTTAGTTCCAGAATCCTCTTTTTGGTTTATTGGATTTTGTTGATCAATGGTGTCTCCCAATGAATGAGAAACAAGGTATTTATGCTTCTCATTCCTCATTTAGGTGTCTCACAATGCAAATTTCTAGTGGTATTAATTGTTATGACCATTCTTACTCTTTAAATATCTGTTTTATGTATTTGGGGACATGGTGTTCCTTTTTGGATCTTCATGGGACTCATTATAGTTCCAGATTCCACTTTTTTGGTCTATTGGATTTGGTTGTTTAATGGTGTCTTCCAATGAATGAGAAACAAGGTATTTATGCTTCTCATTCTTCATTTAGGTGTCCCACAATGCATTTTTCTAGTGATATTCATTGTTATGACCATTCAAATTCTTAAAATATCTGTTATAACAATTTGGGGACATGAAGTTCCTTTTATGGTCTTTGTAGGCCACATTTTAGTTCCAGACACTTCTTTTTGGTCTATTGGATTCGGTTGATTCACAGTTTCTCCTAATGAATGAGAAAGAAGGCATTTATGCTTCTCATTCCTCATTTACGTGTCCCACAATGCATATTTCTTGTGGTATTCATTGTTATGATAACTTTTACTCTTTAAAATTATGTTTTATGCATTTGGGGACATTATGTTCCTTTTATCATCTTCATGGGACTCATTTTAGTTCCAGATTCTAGTTTTTGGTCAATTGGATTTGGTTGATTAACTGTGTTTCCCAATGAATAAGAAACAATATATTTTTGCTTCTCCTTCCCCATTTAGGTGTCCCACTAGACATATTTTTACTGGTATTCATTGTTATAACCATTCTTACTCTTTAAAATTATTTTATTCATTATCTGATCTTCATGGGACTCATTTCAGTTCCTGATTTATCTTTCTGGTATATTGGATTTGGTTGATTAACGGTGGTTTCCAATGAATGAGAAACATGGTATTTATGCTTCTCATTCCTCATATAGGTGTCCCACTATGCATATTGCTAGTGGTATTCATTGTTATGACCATTCTTACTCTTAGAATTCTGTTATAAGCATTTGGGGATATGAAGTTCCTTTTCTTATCTTCATTGGACTTATTTCAGTTCCAGAATCCTCTTTTTGGTTTATTGGATTTTGTTGATCAATGGTGTCTCCCAATGAATGAGAAACAAGGTATTTATGCTTCTCATTCCTCATTTAGGTGTCCTTCAATGCATATTTCTAGTTGTATTCATTGTTATGACCATTCTTACTCTTTAAAATTTTTGTAACATCCCGATTTCTGGTATATGTGGAGAGGTTAAAAGAATTGATTTGGCTACCTATGTCACCAAAGAGCACTTACCTTTTTGGTTGCACATCTAGAGAAAACTCCAGGGTTAAGCGTGCTTGAGCTGGAGTAGTCAAAGGATGGGTGACCTACCGGGAAGTCATTCGCCGTACCGTGTGAGTGAGGACAAAAACACGGGGAACGGTCACGTGGTGATTGCAGGGTCAGTATATCATGAATTTCAAACCTCCCGGTTAACGTTCCGACCGTCGGACAGGGGTGGGCGGCCCATGGGCCTAGTGAGGGGACATGGGGGCTCACTGGTAGGGACGGTTGGGGCGTTATAAGTGAATTGTAACGACCCTAACCCTGAGACCCATTAAGGCCCAACTTGTCTAAATAAAACCCTAAGTTCCTTTTCCTATAAATAGCCTCCTTCCTCCTTTATTTTCCCTTAAAGCCTAACCACACCTAAACTCTGGCAAAATCTAGCCGTCGATTAGTAACCTTGAAGGAGAAGCCACCGGAGCCATCTAGAAAGTCCAATAGGGAAGATTCGACTAGTTCTGTGAGAAGGGAGAATCGAACTAGCAAATCTAATCCAATCAACCTGAAACTTGGTAGGTATACTCTTGACTCGTTCATTGATCTACTGCCGCAAGCGGTTTATCATTTGGATCTGTATACTGAAAGTTATGGTTGTTTCTTTGAGCATGTGCGTCGCAGTGCCGGATTCGCGTCATCATTCCGCCGCCAACTTGCGAGGCAATTTCCCGGCGAACCGTGTGGTCCACGGAACGATCAACCTATTGTTAGAAAGCCCCGAATATCTTCTTTCCAGAGAGGCCAAGTTCGTTCCGGTCGGAGGTATGAGTATAAAGTTGTATCTTCGTTTCCAAATCGTGTCTGTGTTGTGCTGATCCGAGACCAGTCTGTTGAGATGTGTGCTTTGGTTAGGCAAACGTGGTCCGTTTGACCTGAATCTTTTCAGGGAGCTTCTGGAGTCGTAGATCTAGCTTTCTGGTGAAGGAGAATCGATCTGTAGCTTTGGAGCATAGGGATTCCTATTGTTCTTCGTGGTTAAGGCTAAGGTGAGGGCTTTCCGCAGAATTCTGTTCTTTCGTCTAGAACGCCTTAAATGGAATTTAGTACTAAATGTGTTCCGTTTTTCTTGATCGAGTCTAGGTAGTTTTGCTTGTAAATTGGACCTAGGAATATAGATGATTCAACCTATTGATTGTGCATTAAATTGTTAATTGAGTCTTTTAAACTTGCTAGAGCTAGGATTAGGAGACTATGTGAGTCGTTAGGGATTGCGGGGGTATAGAGACGGACTTCTATACTTGCGTCGCGTGTTGTATGAGGAGATGGTGCTGGCAGCTTAGTCGACCTGTTGTCCAGTACCTTCAGAGGTCGATAATCGTCTACGGGCGGTGTGATTGGGCACTATCCCATAAGTTGTCCTTCTAGGAGGAGGGTGCCTCCGGTCACTGGATCCGGTAGTAGGGACATTTACTGTTCTTTGGGTACTTTAGGTACCGTGTTTGTGCATGTTTAGTCTGTTTTCCGTGTTTGGAGTGCTATGACCAGATTGCGTTTTCTGTGATTAGCATCCCATACCTCACTGAGTAACTCCCCTGTTTCTCACCCCTCTTTCTTCCCTTTTCAGGTGAGACCGACGAGTAGATTTACGCTATGACGATCGGGTGCTACTTTTGGGATTTTACGGTTTTCAGTATTTTATTTTAAACATTATTTTAAGATTTTATTCGATTTATTGGATTTATGAGATATATTTAATGATTTCTGAAAATAAAGTTGACATTTTATTAATTGGAGTATTTGGGACATAAATTAAATTTGGTGCACGCCGTTCTCGAGTGAGGATGAGACGGGTGTTACAATTTTGTTTTATGTATTTGGGGACATGGTGTTCCTTTTTTTATCTTCATAGGACTCATTTTAGTTCCAGATTCCACTTTTTTGGTCTATTGGACTTGGTTGTTTAATGGTGTCTCCCAATGAATGAGAAACATGGTATTTATGCTTCTCATTCCTCATTTAAGTGTCCCACAATGCATATTTCTAGTGGTATTCATTGTTATGACCATTCATACTCTTTAAAATTCTGTTTTTTGACTTTGGGGACATGATGTTCCTTTTATGATCTTCATGGGAATCATTTTCGTTCCAGATTCCACTTTTTTGGTCTATTGTAATTGGTTGATTAACGGTGTCTCTGACTGTATGAGAAACAATATATTTATGCTTCTCATTCTTCATTTAGGTGTCCCACAATGCATATTTCATGTGGTATTCATTGTTATGACTATTCATACGCTTTAAAATTCTATTATAACAATTTAAGGACATGAAGTTCCTTTTCTGATCTTCATGGGCCTCATTTTTGTTGCCGATTCTTCTTTTTGGTTATTGGATTTTGTTGATTAATGGTGTCTCTCATTGAATGAGAAACAAGGTGTTTATGCTTCTCATTCCTCATTTAGGTGTCCCACAATGCATATTTCTAGTGATATTCCTTGTTATGACCATTCAAACTATTAAAAAATCTGTTATATTAATTTGGGGACATGAAGTTCCTTTTCTGATCTTCATTGGACTCATTTTAGTTTCAGATTCCTCTTTTTGTTTTTTTGGATTTGGTTGATTAACGGTGACTCCCAATGAATGTGAAACAAGGTATTTATGTTCTCATTTCTCATTTAGGTGTCGTACAATGGTTTTTTCTAGTGGTATTCATTGGTATTACCATTCTCACTCTTTAACATTCTGTTTTATGCATTTGGGGACATGATGTTCCTTTTTTGATCTTCATGGGACACATTTTAGTTCCAGATTCCACTTTTTGGTTTATTGGATTTTGTTGATTAATGGTGTCTCCAATGAATGAAAAACAAGGTATCTATACTTCTCATTCTTCATTTAGGTGTCCCACAATGCATATTTTTAGTGATATTCATTGTTATGACCATTCAAATTCTTAAAATATCTGTTATAAAAATTTGGGGACATGAAGTTCCTTTTATGATCTTCGTAGGCCACATTTTAGTTCCAGACACTTCTTTTTGGTATATTGGATTCGGTTGATTCACAGTTTCTCCTAATGAATGAGAAAGAAGGCATTTATGTTTCTCATTCCTCATTTACGTGTTCCACAATGCATATTTCTAGTGGTATTTATTGTTATGACAACTTTTACTCTTTAAAATTTTGTTTTATGCATTTGGGGACATGATGTTCCTTTTATGATCTTCATGGGACTCATTTTAGTTCATGATTCTACTTTTTGGTCAATTGGATTTGGTTGATTAACTGTGTTTCCCAATGAATAAGAAACAATATATTTTTCCTTCTCCTTCCCCATTTAGGTTTCCCATTAAACATATTTTTTGTGGTATTCATTGTTATAACCATTCTTACTCGTTAAAATTATGTTATTCATTTTCTGATCTTCATGGGACTCATTTCAGTTCCTGATTCATCTTTCTGGTATATTGGATTTGGTTTATTAAAGGTGGTTCCCAATGAATGAGAAACATGGTATTTATGCTTCTCATTTGTCATATAGGTGTCCCACTATGCATATTTCTAGTGGTATTCAATGTTATGACCATTCTTACTCTTAAAATTCTGTTATAAGCATTTGGGGACATGAAGTTCCTTTTCTAATCTTCATTGGAATCATTTCAGTTTCAGATTCCTATTTTTGGTTTATTGGATTTTGTTGATTAACCGTGTCACCCAATGTATGAGAAACAATATATTTAGGCTTCTCATTCCTCATCTAGGTGTCCCACAATGTATATTTCTAGTGGTATTCATTGTTATGACCAGTCTTACTCTTTAAAACTCAATTTTATGAATCTGGGAACATGATGTTCGTTTTATGATCTTCATGGGACTCATTTTAATTCCAGATTCCACTTTTTGGTCTATTGGATTTAGATTATTAACGGTGTCTCCCAATGAATGAGAAACAAGGTATATATGCTTCTCATTTCTCATTTTAGAGTCCCACACTGCATATTTCTAGTAGTATTCATTTTATGACCATTCATACTCTTTAAAGTTCTATTATAACAATTTGGGGACTTGAAGTTCCTTTTCTGATCTTCATGGGACTCATTTCAGTTCCAGAATCCTCTTTTTGGTTTATTGGATTTTGTTGATCAATGGTGTCTCCCAATGAATGAGAAACAAGGTAATTATGCTTCTCATTCCTCATTTAGGTGTCCCACAATGCAAATTTCTAGTGGTATTCGTTGTTATGACCATTCTTACTCTTTCAAATTTTGTTTTATGTATTTGCGGACATGGTGTTCGTTTTTTGATCTTCATGGGACTCATTTTAGTTCCAGATTCCACTTTTTTGGTCTATTGGACTTGGTTGTTTAATGGTGTCTCCCAATGAATGAGAAACAAGGTATTTATGCTTCTCATTCCTCATTTAGGTGTCCCACAATGCATATTTTTAGTTGTATTCATTGTTATGACCATTCATACTCTTTAAAATTCTGTTTTTTTACTTTGGGGACATGATGTTCCTTTTATGATCTTCATGGGAATCATTTTCGTTCCAGATTCCACTTTTTTGGTCTATTGTAATAGGTTGATTAACGGTGTCTCTGACTGTATGAGAAACAATATATTTATGCATCTCATTCTTCATTTAGGTGTCCCACAATGCATATTTCATGTGGTATTCATTGTTATGACCATTCATACGCTTTAAAATTCTATTATAACAATTTGGGGACATGAAGTTCCTTTTCTGATCTTCATGGGCCTCATTTTTGTTGCCGATTCTTCTTTTTGGTTTATTGGATTTTGTTGATTAATGGTGTCTCTCATTGAATGAGAAACAAGGTGTTTATGTTTCTCATTCCTCATTTAGGTGTCCCACAATGCATATTTCTAGTGATATTCCTTGTTATGACCATTCAAACTATTAAAAAATCTATTATATTAATTTGGGGACATGAAGTTCCTTTTCTGATCTTCATTGGACTCATTTTAGTTTCAGATTCCTCTTTTTGTTTTATTGGATTTGGTTGATTAACGGTGACTCCTAATGAATATGAAACAAGGTATTTATGTTCTCATTTCTCATTTAGGTGTCGTACAATGGTGTTTTCTAGTGGTATTCATTGTTATTCTCATTCTCACTCTTTAACATTCTGTTTTATGCATTTGGGGACATGATGTTCCTTTTTTGATCTTCATGGGACACATTTTAGTTCCAGATTCCTCTTTTTGGTTTATTGGATTTTGTTGATTAATGGTATCTCCAATGAATGAGAAACAAGGTATCTATACTTCTCATTCTTCATTTAGGTCTCCCACAATGCATATTTCTATTGATATTCATTGTTATGACCATTCAAATTCTTAAAATATCTGTTATAACAATTTGGGGACATGAAGTTCCTTTTATGATCTTTGTAGACCACATTTTAGTTCCAGACACTTCGTTTTGGTCTATTGGATTCGGTTGATTCTCAGTTTCTCCAAATGAATGAGAAAGAAGGCATTTATGCTTCTCATTCCTCATTTACGTGTCCCACAATGCATATTTCTAGTGGTATTCATTGTTATGACAACTTTTACTCTTTAAAATTCTGTTTTATGCATTTGGGGACATGATGTTCCTTTTATGATCTTCATGGGACTCATTTTAGTTCCAGATTCTACTTTTTGGTCAATTGGATGTGGTTGATTAACTGTGTTTCCCAATGAATAAGAAAATATATACTTTTGCTTCTCCTTCCCCATTTAGGTGTCCCACTAGACATATTTTTAGTGGTATTCGTTGTTATAACCATTCTTACTCTTTAAAATTATGTTATTCATTTTCTGATCTTCATGGGACTCATTTCAGTTCCTGATTCATCTTACTGGTATATTGGATTTGGTTGATTAACGGTGGTTCCCAATGAATGAGAAACATGGTATTTATGCTTGTCATTCCTCATATAGGTGTCCCACTATGCATATTTCTAGTGGTATTCATTGTTATGACCATTCTTACTCTTAAAATTCTGTAATAAGCATTTGGGGACATGAAGTTCCTTTTCTTATCTTCATTGGACTCATTTCAGTTTCAGATTCCTATTTTTGGTTTATTGGATTTTGTTGATTAACCGTGTCACCCAATGTATGAGAAACAATATATTCCGGCTTCTCATGCCTCATCTAGGTGTCCTACAATGGATAAATCTACTGGTATTCATTGTTATGACCATTCTTACTCTTTAAAATTCTATTTTATGAATCTGGGGACATGATGTTCTTTTTATGATCTTCATGGGACTCATTTTAATTCCAGATTCCACTTTTTGGTCTATTGGATTTAGATTATTAACGGTGTCTCCCAATGAATGAGAAACAAGGTATATATGCTTCTCATTTCTCATTTTAGAGTCCCACACTGCATATTTTTACTGGTATTCATTGTTATGACCATTCATTCTCTTTAAAGTTCTATTATAACAATTTGGGGACTTGAAGTTCCTTTTCTGATCTTCATGGGACTCATTTTAGTTCCAGAATCATCTTTTTGGTTTATTGGATTTTGTTGATCAATGGTGTCTCCCAATGAAGAAGAAACAAGGTATTTATGCTTCTCATTCCTCATTTAGGTGTCCCACAATGCATATTTCTAGTGGTATTCATTGTTATGACCATTCTTACTCTTTAAAATTTTGTTTTATGTATTTGGGGACATGGTGTTCCTTTTTGATCTTCATGGGACTCATTTTAGTTCCAGATTCCACTTTTTTGGACTATTGGACTTGGTTGTTTAATGGTGTCTCCCAATGAATGAGAAACAATGTATTTATGCTTCTCATTCCTCATTTAGGTGACCCACAATGCATATTTCTAGTAGTATTCATTGTTATGACCATTCATACGCTTTAAATTTCTGTTTTTTGACTTTGGGGACATGATGTTCCTTTTATGATCTTCATGGGAATCATTTTCGTTCCAGATTCCACTTTTTTGGTCTATTGTAATTGGTTGATTAACGGTGTCTCTGACTGTATGAGAAACATTATATTTAGGCTTCTCATTCTTCATTTAGGTGTCCCACAATGCATATTTCATGTGGTATTCATTGTTATGACCATTCATATGCTTTAAAATTATATTATAACAATTTGGGGACATGAAGTTCCTTTTCTGGACTCATTTTTGTTGCCGATTCTTCTTTTTGGTTTATTGGATTTTGTTGATTAATGGTGTCTGTCATTGAATGAGAAACAAGGTGTTATGCTTCTCATTCCTCATTTAGGTGTCCCACAATGCATATTTCTAGTGATATTCCTTGTTATGACCATTCAAACTATTAAAAAATCTGTTATATTAATTTGGGGATATGAAGTTCCTTTTCTGATCTTCATTGGACTCATTTTACTTTCAGATTCCTCTTTTTGGTTTAGTGGATTTGGTTGATTAATGGTGACTCCCAATGAATGTGAAACAAGGTATTTATGTTCTCATTTCTCATTTAGGTGTCCTACAATGGTTTTTTCTAGTGGTATTCATTGTTATTACCATTCTTACTCTTTAACATTCTGTTTTATGCATTTGGGGACAGGATGTTCCTTTTTGATCTTCATGGGACACATTTTAGTTCCAGATTCCTCTTTATGGTTTATTGGATTTTGTTGATTAATGGTGTCTCCAATGAATGAGAAACAAGGTATCTATACTTCTCATTCTTCATTTAGGTGTCCCACAATGCATCTTTATAGTGCTATTCATTAAATTCTGTTTTATGTATTTGGGGACATCATCTTCCTTTTTTTATCCTAATGAGACTCAATTTCCAGATTCTACATTTTTGATCTATTGGATTTGGTTGGTTAACAATGTCTACTAATCAATGAGAAAAATATATTTAGACGTCTCATTCCTTATTTAGGTCTCCCACTTTGTTTATTTCTAGTGGTATTCATTGTTATTACCATTCTTACTCTTAAAATTATGGTTTAAGCATTTGGGGACATGAAGTTCCTTTTCGTATCTTCATTGGACTCATTTCAGTTTCAAATTCATCTTTTTGGTATATTGGATTTGATTGATTAACGGTGTCTCCCAATGAATGCTAAACAAGGTATTTATGGTTCTCATTCCTCATTTAGGTGTCCCACTATGTATATTTATAGTGGTATTCATTGTTACTACCATTCTTACCCTTAAAATTTTCTTTTAAGCATTTGAGGACATAAAGTTCCTTTTCTTATCTTCATTGGACTCATTTCAGTTCCAAATTAATATTTTTGGTATATTGGATTTGGTGATCAACGGTGTCTGCCAATGAATGAGAACCAAGATATATTGGATTTGGTGAACCAACGGTGTCCCACAATGCATATTTCTAGTGGCATTTATTGTTATGACCATTCTTACTCTTAAAAATCTGTTTTAAGCATTTGGAGACATTATGTTCCTTTTCTGATCTTCATTGGACTCATTTCATTTCCAAATTCTACTTTTTGGTATATTGGATTTGGTTGATTAACGATATATCCCAATGAATGAAAACAAGGTATATATGCTTCTCATTCCTCATATTGGAGTCCCACAATGCATTTTTCTAGTGGTATTTATTGTTATGACAAATCATACTCTTTAAAATTCTATTATAACAATTTGGGGACATGAAATTCCTTTTTTGATCTTTATTGGACTCATTTTAGTTCCAGATTCCTCTTTTTGGTTTATTAGATTTTGTTGATTAATGGCATCTCCCAATGAATGAAAAACAATACATTTATACTTCTCATTCTTCATTTAGGTGTCCCACAATGCATATTTCTAGTGATATTCATTGTTATGACCATTCAAATTCTTAAAATATCTGTTATAACAATTTGGGGACATGAAGTTCCTTTTATGATCTTCATTGGCCACATTTTAGTTCCAGACACTTCTTTTTGGTCTATTGGATTCGGTTGATTCACCGTTTCTCCTAATGAATGAGAAAGAAGGTATTTATGCTTCTCATTCCTCATTTACGTGTCCCACAATGCATATTACTAGTGGTATTCATTGTTATGACAATTTTTACTCTTTAAAATTCTGTTTTATACATTTGGACACATGATGTTCCTTTTATGATCTTCATGGGACTCATTTTAGTTCCAGATTCTACTTTTTGGTCAATTGGATTTGGTTGATTAACTGTGTTTCCCAATGAATAAGAAACAATATATTTTTGCTTCTCCTTCCTCATTTAGGTGTCCCACTACACATATTTTTAGTGGTATTCATTGTTATAACCATTCTTACTCTTTATAATTTTGTTATTCATTTTCTGATCTTCATGGGACTCATTTCAGTTCCTGATTCATCTTTCTGGTATATTAGATTTGGTTGATTAACGGTGGTTCCCAATGAATGAGAAACATGGTATTTATGCATCTCATTCCTCATATAGGTGTCCCACTATGCATATTTCTAGAGGTATTCATTGTTATGACCATTCTTACTCTTAAAATTCTGTTATACGCATTCGGGGACATGAAGTTCCTTTTCTTATCTTCACTGGACTCATTTCAGTTTCAGATTCCTATTTTTGGTTTATTGGATTTTGTTGATTAACCGTATCACCCAATGTATGAGAAACAATATATTTAGGCTTCTCATTCCTCATCTAGGTGTCCCACAATGTATATATCTAGTGGTATTCATTGTTATGACCATTCTTACTCTTTAAAATTCTATTTTATGAATCTGGGGACATGATGTTCCTTTTATGATCTTCATGGGACTCATTTTAATTACAGATACCACTTTTTGGTCTATCAGATTTAGATTATTAACGGTGTCTCCCAATGAATGAGAAATACGGTATATATGCTTCTCATTTCTCATTTTAGAGTCCCACACTCCATATTTCTAGTGGTATTCATTGTTATGACCATTCATACTCTTTAAAATTCTATAATAACAATTTGGGGACGTGAAGTTCCTTTTCTGATCTTCATGGGACTCATTTAAGTTCCAGAATCCTCTTTTTGGTTTATTGGATTTTGTTGATTAATGGTGTTTCTCAATAAATGAGAAACAAGGTATGTATGCTTCACATTTCTCATTTAGGTGTCCCACAATGCATATTTCTAGTGGTATTCACTGTTATGACTATTCTTACTCTTTAAAATTCTGGTTTAAGCATTGGGGGATATGAAGTTCCCTTTATGATCTTCATGGGACACATTTTAGTTTCAGAATCCTCTTCTTGGTTTATTGGATTTTGTTGATTATTAGTGTATCCCAGTGAATGAGAAACAAGGTATTTATACTTCTCATTCCTCATTTAGGTGTTCCACAATGTATATTTCTAATATTATTCATTGTTATGACCATTCTTACTCGTTAATATTCTGTTTTATGTATTTTGGGACATGATGTTCATTTTTTTATCATCATGGGAATCATTTTAGTTCCAGATTCCACTTTTTTGGTTTATTGGATTTGGTTGATTAACGGTGTCTCTCAACGAATGAGAAACAATATATTTATGTTTGTTGTTCCTCAATTAGGTGTCCCACTATGCATATTTCTAGTGGTATTCATTAATATGATCATTCTTGCTCTTAAAATTCTGTTTTAAGCATTAGGATACACGAAGTTCAATTTCTGATCTTCGTTTGACACATTTCAGTTCCAAATTCATCTTTTTGGTTTATTGGATTTGGTTGATTAACGGTGTCTCCCATTCCTCATTCCTCATTTTGCAGTCCGTCAATGCATCTTTCTAGTGGTATTCATTGTTATGACCATTCATACTCTTTAAAATTCTATTCTAACAATTTGGAGACATGAAGTTCCTTTTCTGATCTTCATGGGACTCAATTTGATTTATTGGATTTGGTTGATAAACGGTGTCTACTAATGTATTTGAAACAAGGTATTCATGGGACTCATTTCAGTTCCAGATTCATCTTTCTGATATATTGGATTTGGTTGATTAACGGTGGCTCCCAATGAATGATAAACATGGTATTTATGCTTCTCATTCCTCATTTAGGTGTCCCAAAATGCATATTACTAGTGGTATTCATTGCTATGACCATTTATACTCTTAAAAACTCTGTTATAATAATTTGGGGAAATGAAGTTCCTTTTCTGATCTTCATGGGACTCAATTTGGTTTATTGGATTTGGTTGATTAACGGTGTCTCCCATTCCTCATTCCTCATTTTGCAATCCGTCAATGCATATTTCTAGTGGTATTCATTGTTATGATCATTCATACTATTTAAAATTCTATTATAACAATTTGGGGACATGAAGTTCCTTTTCTGATATTCATGGACCTCATTTTAGTTCCAGGTTCCACTTTTTTGGTCTATTGGATTTAGGTTATTAACGGTATCTCCCAATGAATGAGAAACAATATATTTATGCTTTTCATTCCTCATTTAGGTGTCCTACTATGCATATTTCTACTGGTATTTATCGTTATGACCATTCTTACTCTTTAAAATTTTGGTTTAAGCATTTGGGGACTTGAAGTTCCTTTAATGATCTTTATGGGACATATTTTAGTTCCAGATTCCTCTTTTTTGTTTATTGGATTTTGTTGATTAATAGTGTCTCCCAATGAATCAGAAACAAGATATTTATACATCTCATTCCTCATTTTGGTGTCCAACAATGCATCTTTCTAGTGCTATTCATTGTTATGACCATTCTTCCTCTTTAAAATTGTGTTTTACGTATTTGGGGACATGGTGTTCCTTTTTTTATCTTCATGGGACTCATTTTAGTTCCAAATTCCACTTTTTTTGTCTATTGGATTTTGTTGATTAATGGTGTCTCCCAATGAATGAAAAACAAGGTATTTAAGCTTCTTATTCCTCATTTAGGTGTCCCACAATGCTTATTTCTAGTGGTATTCATTGTTATGACTATTCATAGTCTTTAAAATTCTGTTTTTTGAATTTGGGGACATGATGTTCCTTTTATGATCTTCATGGGACTCATTTTCGTTCCAGATTCCCCTTTTTTGGTCGATTGTAATTGGTGAATTAACGGTGTCTCCGACTGTATGAGAAACAATATATTTATGCTTCTCCTTCCTCATTTAGGTGTCCCACAATGCATATTTCATGTGGTATTCATTGTTATGACCATTCATACTCTTTAAAATTCTATTATAACAATTTGGGGACATGAAGTTCCTTTTATGATCTTCATGGAACTCATTTTTGTTGTCGATTCTTCTTTTTGGTTTATTGGATTTTGTTGATTAATGGTGTCTCTCAATGAATGAGAAACAAGGTGTTTATGCTTCTCATTCCTCATTTAGGTTTCCCACAATGCATATTTCTAGTGATATTCGTTGCTATGACCATTCAAACTATTAAAAAATCTGTTATAATAATTTGGGGACATGAATTTCCTTTTCAGATCTTCATGGGACTCATTTTAGTTTCAGATTCCTCTTTTTGGTTTGTTGGATTTGGTTGGTTAACGGTGACTCTCAATGAATGACAAACAAGGTATTTATGTTCTCATTCCTCATTTGGGTGTCCTACAGTGCTTATTTCTAGTGGTATTCATGGTTATTACCATTCTTTCTCTTTAACATTCTGTTTTATGCATTTGGGGACTTGATTTTTCTTTTTTGATCTTCATGGGACACATTTTAGTTCCAGATTCCTCTTTTTGGCTTATTGGATTTTGTTGATTAATGGGGTCTTCCAATGAATGAAAAACCAGGTATTTATACTTCTCATTGCTCATTTAGGTGTTCCACAATGCATCTTTATAGTGCAATTGATTGTTATGTCCATTCTTACTCTTGAGAATTCTGTTTTATGTATTTGGGGACATGATGTTCCTTTTTTATCTTAATGAGACTCATTTTCCAGATTCCACATATTTGATCTATTGGATTTGGTTGATTAACGGTGTCTCCCAATGAATGAGAAAAAATATATTTAAGATTCTCATTCCTTATTTAGGTGTCCCACTTTGTTTATTTCTAGTGATATTCATTGTTATTACCATTCTTACTCTTAAAATTCTGTTTTAAGCCTTCGGGGACATGAATTTCCTTTTCTGATATTCATTGGACTCATTTCAGTTCCTTTTCTGATCTTCATTGGACTCAGTTCAGTTCCAAATTCATCTTTTTGGTATATTGGATTTGGTTGATTAACGATATATCCCAATGAATGAGAAACAAAGTATATATACTTCTCATTCCTCATTTTGGAGTCCCAAAATGAATATTTCTAGTGTTATTTATTGTTATTACAATTCATACTCTTTAAAATTCTATTATAACAATTTGGGGAAATGAAGTTCTTTTTCTGATCTTCATGGGACTCATTTTAGTTCCAGATTACACTTTTTTGGTCTATTGGATTTAGGTTATTAACGGTGTCTCCCAATGAATGAGAAACAATATATTTATGCTTCTCATTCCTCATTTAGGGGTCCCACTCTACATATTTCTAGTGGTATTTATCGTTATGACCATTCTATCTCTTAAATTCTGTTATAAGAATTTGGGGACACGAAGTTTCTTTTCTGATATTCATTGGACTCATTTCAGTTCCAAATTCATCTTTTTGGTATATTGGATTTGTTTGATTAACAGTGTCTCCCAATGAATGAGAAACAAGGTATATATGCTTCTCATTCGTCATTTTGGAGTCCCACAATGCATACTTCTAGTGTTATTCATTGTTATGACCATTCATATTCTTTAAAATTCTATTATAACAATTTGGAGACATGAAGTTCCTTTTCTGATCTTCATGGGACTCATTTTTGTTGCCGATTCTTCTTTTTGGTTTATTGGATTTTGTTGATTAATGGTGTCTCTCAATGAATGGGAAACAAGGTGTTTATGCTTCTCATTCCTAATTTAGTTGTCCCACAATGCATATTTCTAGTGATATTCATTGTTATGACCATTCAAACTATTAAAAAATCTGTTATATTAATTTGGGGACATGAAGTTCCTTTTCTGATCTTCATGGGACTCATTTTAGTTTCAGATTCCTCTTTTTGGTTTATTGGATTTGGTTGATTAACGGTGACTCCTAATGTATGTGAAACAAGGTATTTATGTTCTCATTCCTCATTTAAGTGTCCTACAATGCTTTTTTCTAGTGGTATTCATTGTTATTACCATTCTTACTCTTTAACATTCTTTTTTATGCATTTGGGACATGATGTTCCTTTTTTATGTTCATGAGACTCATTTTCAAGATTCCACATTTTGGATCTATTGGATTTGGTTGATTAACAGTGTCTCCCAATCAATGAGAAATTTTTTATTTAAGCTTCTCATTCTTTATTTAGGTCTCTCACTTTGTTTATTTCTAGTGGTATTCATTGTTATTGCCATTCTTACTCTTAAAATTCTGTTTTAAGCATTCGGGGACATGAAGTTCCTTTTCTTATCTTCATTGGACTCATTTCAGTTTCAAATTCATATTTTTGGTATATTGGATTTGATTGATTAACGGTGTCTCCCAATGAATGCGGAACAAGGTATTTATGGTTCTCATTCCTTATTTAGGTGTCCCACTATGTATATTTCTAGTGGTATTCATTGTTATTACCATTCCTACTCTTAAAATTTTGTGTTAAGCATTTGGGGACATGAAGTTCCTTTTCTATCTTCATTGGACTCATTTTAGTTCCAAATTCATATTTTTGGTATATTGGATTTGGTGATCAATGGTGTCTCCCAATGAATGAGAACCAATGTATATATGCTTCTCATTCCTCATTTTGGAGTCCCACAATGCATATTTCTAGTGGTATTTATTGTTATGACCATTCTTACTCTTAAAAATAAGTTTTAAGCATTTGGAGACATTATGTTCCTTTTCTGATCTTCATTGGACTCATTTCATTTCCAAATTCTTCTTTTGGGTATATTGGATTTGGTTGATTACGACATACCCCAATGAATGAGAAACAAGGTATACATGCATATTTCTAGCGGTATTTATTGTTATGACAAATCATACTCTTTAAAATTCTATTATAACAATTTGGGGACATGAAGTTCCTTTTCTGATCTTCAGTGGACTCATTTTAGTTCCAGATTCCTCTTTTTGGTTTATTAGATTTTGTTGATTAATGGCGTCTCCCTATGAATGAAAAACAATACATTTATGCTTCTCATTCATTTAGGTGTCCCCCAATGCATATTTCTAGTGATATTCAATGTTATGACCATTCAAATTCTTAAAATAACTGTTATAAAAATTTGGGGACATGAAGTTCCTTTTAGTGATATTCATTGTTATGACCACTTTTTGGGTCTATTGGAATTGGTTAATTAACGGTGTCTCCCAATGTATGAGAAACAATATATTTATGCTTTTCAATCCTCATTTAGGTGTCCCACAATGCATATTACTAGTGGTATTCATTGCTATGACGATTCATACTCTTAACAACTCTGTTATAACAATTTGGCGACATGAAGTTCCTTTTCTGATCTTCATGGGATTCAATTTGGTTTATTGGATTTGGTTGATTAACGGTGTCTTCTAATGTATTTGAAACAAGGTATTTATGTTTCTCATTCCTCATTTAGGTGTCCCACAATGTATATTTCTAGTGATACTCATTGTTATGACAATTCTTACTCTTCAAAATTCTGTTTTATGCATTTGGGGACATCTTGTTCCTTTTACGTTCTTCATGGGACTCATTTTAGTTCCAGTTTCTACTTTTAGGTCACTTGGATTTGGTTGATTAACGGTGACTCCCAATGAATAAGAAACAATATATTTATGCTTCTCCTTCCTCATTTAGGTGTCCCACTATGCATATTTTTAGTTGTATTCATTATTACAACAATTCTTACTCTTTAAAATTCTGTTCTAACAATTTGGGGACATGAAGTTCCTTTTCCTTCGTGGGACTTATTTTAGTTTCAGATTCGTGTTTATGGTTGATTGGGTTTGGTTGATTAACGATGTCTTTCAATGAATTTGAAACAAGATTTTTATGCTTCTCATTCCTCATTTAGGTGTCCCACAATGCATATTTCTAGTGGTTCATTGTTATGACCATTCTTAATCTTGAAAATTCTGTTTTATGCATTTGGGGACATAATGTTCCTTTTTTTATATTCAAGGGACTCATTTTAGTTCCTGATTCCACTTTTTTGGTCTATTAAATTTGGTTGATTAACAGTGTCTCCCAATGAATGAGAAACAATATATTTATGCTTCTTATTCCTCATTTAGGTGTCCCACAATGCATATTTCTAGTGACATTCATTGTTATGACCATTCAAATTCTTAAAAAATATGTTATAACAATTTGGGGACATGAAGTTCCTTTTCTGATCCTCATGGGCCTCATTTTAGTTCCAGACTCTTCTTTTTGGTCTATTCGATTCGGTTGATTCACAGTTTCTTCTAATGAATGAGAAAGAAGGTATTTATGCTCCTCATTCCTTATTTAGGTGTCCCACAATGCGTATTTCAAGTGGTATTCAATGTTATGCCAATTTTTACTCTTTAAAATTTTGTATTATGCATTTGGGGACATGATGTTCCTTTTATGATCTTCATGGGACACAATTTGGTTTATTGGATTTGGTTGATTAACGGTGTCTCCCAATGAATGAGAAACAATATATTTATGCTTCTCATTCCTCAGTTAAGTGTCCCACAATCCATATTTCTAGTGGTATTCATTGTTATGATCATTCTTAATCTTAAAAATACCGTTCTATGCATTTGGGGACATGATATTCTTCTTTTTATCTTCATGGGACTCATTTTACTTCCAGCTTCCACTGTTTTGTCTATTGGATTTGGTTGATTAACGGTGTCTCCCAATGAATGAGAAGCAATATAATTATGCTTCTCATTCCTCAGTTAGGTGTCCCACAATGCATATTTCTAGTGACATTCATTGTTATGACCATTCAAATTCTTAAAAATCTGTTATAACAATTTGGGGACATGAAGTTCCTTTTCTGATCTTCGAGGGCCTCATTTTAGTTCCAGACTCTTCTTTTTACTCTATTGGATTCCGTTGATTCAAAGTTTCTCCTAATGAATGAGAAAGAAGATATTTATGCTCCTCATTCCTCATTTAGGTGTCCCACAATGCGTATTTGTAGTGGTGTTCATTGTTATGACAATTCTTACTCTTTAAAATTCTGTTTTATGCATTTTGGAACATGATGTTCCTTTTATGATCTTCATGGGACTCATTTTAGTTCCAGTTTCTACTTTTAGGTCAATTGGATTTTGTTGATTAACGGTGACTCCCAATAAATAAGAAATAATATATTTATGTTTCTCCTTCCTCATTTAGGTGTACCACTATGCATATTTTAGTGGAATTCATTGGTATGACCATTCATACTCTTAAAAATTCTGTTCTAACAATTTGGGGACATGAAGTTCCTTTCTGATCATCATTGGACTCATTTCAGTTCCTGATTCATCTTTCTGGTATATTGGATTTGGTTGATTAACTGTGGTTCCCAATGAATGAGAAACAGGGTATTTATGCTTCTCATTCCTCATTTTGGTGTCCTGCAATGCATATTTCTAGTGGTATTCATCGTTATGACCATTCATACTCTTAAAAACTCTGTTATAACAATGTTGGGACATGAAGTTCCTTTTCTGATCTACATGGGACTCAATTTGGTTTATTGGATTTGGTTGATTAACGGTGTCTTCCAATGAATTCGAAACATGATATTTATGCTTTTCATTCCTCATTTAGGTGTCCTACAATGTATATTTCTACTGGTATTCATTGTTATGACAATTCTTACCCTTTAAAATTCTGTTTTATGCATTTGGGGACATGATGTTTCTTTTATGATCTTCATGAGGCTCATTTTAGTTCCAGTTTCTACTTTTAGGTCAATTTGATTTGGTTGATTAACGGTGACTCCCAATGATTAAGAAATAATATATTTATGCTTCTCCTTCCTCATTTAGGTGTCCCACTATGCATATTTTTAGTGGTATTCATTGTTATAACCATTCTTACTCTTAAAAATTCTGTTCAAACAATTTGGGGACATGATGTTCCTTTCTGAACTTCATTGGACTCATTTCAGTTCCTGATTCATCTTTCTGGTATATTGGATTTGGTTGATTAACTGTGGCTCCCAATGAATGAGAAACAGGGTATTCATGCTTCTCGTTCCTCATTTAGGTGTCCCACAATGCATATTTCTAGTGGTATTCATTGTTATGACAATTCATACTCTTAAAAACTCTGTTACAACAATGTTGGGACTTGAAGTTCCTTTTCTGATCTTCATGGGACTCGATTTGGTTTATTGTATTTGGTTGATTAACGGTGTCTTCCAATGAATTTGAAACAAGATATTTGTGCTTCTTATTCCTCATTTTGGTGTCCCACAATTTATATTTCTTGTGGTTCATTGTTATGACAATTCTTACTGTTTAAAATTCTGTTTTATGCATTTGGGGACATGATGTTCCTTTTATGATCTTCATGGGACTCAATTTAGTTCCAGATTCCACTTTTTTGGTCTATTGGATTTGGTTGATTAACGATGTCTCCCAATGAATGAGAAACAATATATTTATGCTTCTCATTCCTCATTTAGGTGTTGCACTTTGCATATTTCTAGTGATTTTCATTGTTTCGAGCATTCAAATTCATAAAAAAATCTGTTATAACAATTTGGGGACATTAAGTACCTTTTCTGATCTTCCTGGGACACATTTTAATTCCAGACTCTTCTTTTTGGTCTACTGGATTCGGTTGATTCAGAGTTTCTCCTAATGATAGAGAAAGAAGGTATTTATGCTTCTCATTCCTCATTTAGGTGTTGCACAATGCATATTTTTAGTGATATTCATTGTTATGACCATTCAAATTCACAAAAATTATGTTATAAGAATTTGGGGTCATGAAGTTCCTTTTCTCATTTTCATGGGCCTCATTTTAGTTCCAGAGTCTTATTTTTGGTCTATTGGATTCTTTTGATTCACAGTTTCTCCTAATGAAAGAGAAAGAAAGTATTTATGCTTCTCATTCCTCATTTAGGTGTCCCACAATGTGCATTTCGAGAGGTATTCTTGTTCTGACAATTCTTACTGTTTAAAATTCTGTTTTATGCATCTGGGGACATGATGTTCCTTTTATGATCTTCATGAGACTCATTTTAGTTCCAATTTCTACTTTTAGGTCAATTGGAATTGCTTGATTAACGGTGACTCCCAATGAATAAGAAACAATATATTTATGTTCCTCCTTCCTCATTTAGGTGTCCCACTATGCATATTTTTAGTGGTATTCATTGTTATAACCATTCTTACTCTTTAAAATTTTGTTTTAACAATTTGGGGACATGAAGTTCCTTTCTGATCTTCATGGGACTCATTTGAGTTCCAGATTCATCTTTCTGGTATATTGGATTTGGTTGATTAATGGTGGCTCCCAATGAATGAGAAACAGGGTATTTATGCTTCTCATTCCTCATTTAGGTGTCCCACAGTGCATATTTCTAGTGGTATTCATTGTTATGACTATTCATACTCTTAAAAACTCTGTTATATCAATTTGGGGACATGATGTTCCTTTTACAATCTTCATGGGACTTAATTTGGTTTATTGGATTTGGTTGATTAACGGTGTCTTCTAATGAATTTAAAACAAGATATTTATGATTCTCATTCCTCATTTAGGTGTCCCACAATGCATATTTCTAGTTGTTCATTGTTATGACCATTCTTAATCTTTAAATTTATGATTTATGCATTTGGGGACATGATGTTCCTTTTTTATCTTAATGGGACTCATTTTCGTTCCAGATTCCATTTTATTACCATTCTTACTCTTTCTGTTTTAAGCATTTGGGGACATGAAGTTCCTTTTCTGATCGTCATTTGACTTAGTTCAGTTCCAGATTCCTCTTTTTGCTTTATTGGATTTCGTTGATTAATGGTGTCTCCCAATGAATGACAAACAAGGTATTTATGCTTCTTATTCCTCATTTAGGTGTCTCACAATCCATATTTCTAGTGATATTCATTGTTATGACCATTCTTACTCTTTAAAATTCTTTTTTTTTTTGTGTTTGGGGACATGATATTCCTTTTATGATCTTCATGGGACTCATTATAGTTCCAGATTCTACTTTTTGGTCAATTGGATTCGGTTGATTAACTGTGTTTCCCAATGAATAAGAAAAAATATATATATGCTTCTCCTTCCTCATTTAGGTGTTCCACTATACATAATTTTAGTGGTATTCATTATTATAACCATTCATACTCTTCATAATTCTGTTCTAACAATTTGGGGACATGAAGTTCCTTTTTTTATCTTCATGAGACTAATTTCAATTCCAGATTCATCTTTTTGGTATATTGGATTTGGTTGATTAACGGTGGTTCCCAATGAATGAGAAACATGGTATTTATGGTTCTCAAAACTCATTAAGTTGTCCCACTATGCATATTTCTAGTGGTATTCATTTTTATGACTATTCTTACTCTTATCTTCATGTGACTCATTTTAGTTCCAGATTCCACTTTATTCGTCTACTGGATTTGGTTGATTAACGGTGTCTCCCAATGAATGAGAAACAAGATATATATGTTGTTTCCGTATCTTCATGGGCCTCATTTTAGTTCCAGACTCTTATTTTTGGTCTATTAGATTTGGTTGATTCACAGTTTCTCCTAATGAATGAGAAAGAAGGTATCTATTCTTCTTATTCCTCATTTAGGTGTCCCACAATTTATATTTCTAGTGGTATTCATTGTTATGACAATTCTTACTGTTTAAAATTCTGTTTTATGCATTTGGGGACATGATGTTCCTTTTATGATCTTCATGGGACTTATTTTAGTTCCAGTTTCTACTTTTAGGTCAACTGGATTTGGTTGATTAACGGTGACTCCCAATGAATAAGAAACAACATATTTATGCTTCTCCTTCCTCATTTAGGTGTCCGACTATTCATATTTTTAGTGGTATTCATTGTTATGACCATTCAAATTCTTAAAAAATCTGTTATAACAATTTGGGGACATTAAGTTCCTTTTCTGATCTTCCTGGGCCACATTTTAATTCCAGACTCTTCTTTTGATACACAGTTTCTCCTTTTCTGATCTTCATGGGCCTCATTTTAGTTCCAGACTCTCATTCCTCATTTAGGTGTCCCACAATGTATCTTTCGAGAGGTATTCATTGTTATGACAATTCTTACTGTTTAAAATTCTGTTTTATTCATATGGGGACATGATGTTCCTTTCATGATCTTCACGGGGCTCATTTTAGTTCCAGTTTCTACTTTTAGGTCAATTGGATTTGCTTGATTAACGGTGACTCCCAATGAATAAGAAACAATATATTTTTGCTTCTCCTTCCTCATTTAGGTGTCCGACTATGCATATTTTTAGTGCTTTTCATTGTTATAACAATTCTTACTCTTTAAAATTCTGTTCTAACAATTTGGGGACATGAAGTTCCTTTTCTGATCTTCGTGGGACTCATTTTAGTTTTAGATTCCTCTTAATGGTTTATTGGATTTGGTTGATTAACGGTGTCATCCAATGAATTTGAAACAAGATATTTATGCTTCTCATTCCTCATATAGGTGTCCCACAATGCATATTTCTAGTGATTCATTGTTATAACCATTTTTAATCTTTTAGATTTTTTCTTATGCATTCGGGGACATGATGTTCCTTTTTTAACTTCATGGGACTCTTTTTAATTCCAGATTCCACTTTTTTGGCCTATTGGATTTTGTTGATTAACGGTGTGTCCCAATGAATGAGAAACAATATATTTATGCTTCTCATTCCTCATTTAGGTGTCCCACAATGCATATTTCTAGTGACATTCATTGTTATGACCATTCAAATTCTTAAAAAATCTGTTATAACAATTTGGGGACATGAAGTTCCTTTTCTGATCCACATGGGCCTCATTTTAGTTCCAGACTCTTCTTTTTGGTCTATTGGATACGGTTGATTCACAGTTTCTCCTAATGAATGAGAAAGAAGGTATTTATGCTCCTCATTCCTCATTTAGGTGTCCCACATTGCGTATTTCAAGTGCTATTCAATGTTATGACAATTCTTACTCTTTAAAATTTTGTATTATGCATTTGGGGACATGATGTTCCTTTTATGATCTTAATGGGACACAATTTGGTTTATTGGATTTGGTTGATTTACGGTGTCTTCTAATGTATTAGAAACAAGGTATTTATGCTTCCCATTCCTCATTTAGGTGTCCCACAATGCATATTTCTAGTGGTATTCATTGTTATGATCATTCTCAATCTTTAAAATACCGTTCTATGCATTTGTGGACATGATATTCCTTTTTTTATCTTCATGGGACTCATTTTTTTTCCAGATTCCACTTTTTTGTCTATTGGATTTGGTTGATTAAAGGTGTGTCCCAATGAATGAGAAACAATATATTTATGCTTCTCATTCCTCAGTTAGGTGTCCCACAATGCATATTTCTAGTGACATTCATTGTTATGACCATTCAAACTCTTAAAAAATCTGTTATAACAATTTGGGGACATGAAGTTCCTTTTCTGATCTTCCAGGGCCTCATTTTAGTTCTAGACTCTTCTTTTTGCTCTATTGGATTCCGTTGATTCACAGTTTCTCCTAATGAATGAGAAAGAATGTATTTATCCTCCTCATTCCTCATTTACGTGTCCCACAATGCGTATTTCTAGTGGTATTCAATGGTATGACAATTCTTACTTTTAAAATTTTGTATTATGCATTTGGGGCATGATGATCCTTTTATGATCTTCATGGGACTCATTTTAGTTCAAGATTCTACTTTTTCGTCTATTGGATAACGGTGTCTCCCAATGTATAAGAAACAATATATTTATGTTCCTCCTTCCTCATCTAGGTGTCCCACTATGCATATTTTTAGTGGTATTCATTGTTATAACCATTCTTACTCTTAAAAATTTTATTCTATCAATTTGGGGACATGAAGTTCCTTTCTGATCTTCATGGGACTCATTTCAGTTCCAGATTCATCTTTCTGGTATATTGGATGTGGTTGATTAACGGTGGCTCCCAATGAATGAGACACAGGGTATATATGCTTCTCATTCCTCATTTAGGTGTCTCACAGTGCATATTTCTAGTGGTATTCATTGTTGTGACCATTCATACTCTTAAAAACTCTGTTATAACAATGTTCGGACATAAAGTTCCTTTTCTGATTTTCATGGGACTCAATTAGGTTTATTGGATTTGGTTGATTAACGGTGTCTTCTAATGTATTTGAAACAAGGTATTTATACTTCTCATTCCTCATTTTGGTGTCCCATAATGCATATTTCTAGTGGTATTCATTGTTATGATCATTCTTAATCTTTAAAATACCGTTCTATGCATTTGGGGACATGATATTTCTTTTTTTATCTTCATGGCACTCATTTTAGTCCAGATTCTACTTTTTTGGTGTATTGGATTTGGTTCATTACCGTTGTCTCCCAATGAATCAGAAGCAATATATTTATGTTTCTCATTCCTCATTTAGGTCTTGCACAATGCATATTTTTAGTTATATTCATTGTTATGACCATTCAAATTCACAAAAATTATGTTATAAGAATTTGGGGTCATGAAGTTCCTTTTCTCATCTTCATGGGCCTCATTTTAGTTCCAGAGTCTTTTTTTTGGTCTATTGGATTCTTTTGATTCACAGTTTCTCCTAATGAAAGAGAAAGAAAGTATTTATGCTTCTCATTCCTCATTTAGGTGTCCCACAATGTATATTTCGAGAGGTATTCTTGTTCTGAGAATTCTTACTGTTTAAAATTCTGTTTTATGCATCTGGGGACATGATGTTCCTTTTATGATCTTCAGGAGACTCATTTTAGTTCCAGTTTCTACTTTTAGGTCAATTGGAATTGCTTGATTAACGGTGACTCCCAATGAATAAGAAACAATATATTTATGTTCCTCCTTCCTCACTTAGGTGTCCGACTATGCATATTTTTAGTGGTATTCATTGTTATAACCATTCTTACTCTTAAAAATTTTGTTTTGACAATTTGGGGACATGAAGTTCTTTTCTGATCTTCATTGGACTCATTTCAGTTCCAGATTCATTTTTCTGGTATATTGGATTTGGTTGATTATTGGTGGCTCCCAATGAATGAGAAACAGGGTATATATGCTTCTCATTCCTCATTTAGGTGTCTCACAGTGCATATTTCTAGTGGTATTCATTGTTGTGACCATTCATACTCTTAAAAACTCTGTTATAACAATGTTCGGACATGAAGTTCCTTTTTTGATTTTCATGGGACTCAATTTGGTTTATTGGATTTGGTTGATTAACGGTGTCTTCTAATGTATTTGAAACAAGGTATTTATGCTTCTCATTCCTCATTTAGGTGTCCCACAATGCATATTTCTAGTGGTATTCATTGTTATGATCATTCTTAATCTTCATAATACCGTTCTATGCATTTGGGGACATGATATTCCTTTTTTTATCTTCATGGCACTCATTTTAGTCCAGATTCTACTTTTTTGGTGTATTGGATTTGGTTCATTAACGTTGTCTCCCAATGAATCAGAAGCAATATATTTATGTTTCTCATTCCTCATTTAGGTGTTGCACAATGCATATTTTTAGTGATATTCATTGTTATGACCATTCAAATTCACAAAAATTATGTTATAAGAATTTGGGGTCATGAAGTTCCTTTTCTCATTTTCATGGGCCTCATTTTAGTTCCAGAGTCTTATTTTTGGTCTATTGGATTCTTTTGATTCACAGTTTCTCCTAATGAAAGAGAAAGAAAGTATTTATGCTTCTCATTCCTCATTTAGGTGTCCCACAATGTGCATTTCGAGAGGTATTCTTGTTCTGACAATTCTTACTGTTTAAAATTCTGTTTTATGCATCTGGGGACATGATGTTCCTTTTATGATCTTCATGAGACTCATTTTAGTTCCAGTTTCTACTTTTAGGTCAATTGGAATTGCTTGATTAACGGTGACTCCCAATGAATAAGAAACAATATATTTATGTTCCTCCTTCCTCATTTAGGTGTCCCACTATGCATATTTTTAGTGGTATTCATTGTTATAACCATTCTTACTCTTTAAAATTTTGTTTTAACAATTTGGGGACATCAAGTTCCTTTCTGATCTTCATGGGACTCATTTGAGTTCCAGATTCATCTTTCTGGTATATTGGATTTGGTTGATTAATGGTGGCTCCCAATGAATGAGAAACAGGGTATTTATGCTTCTCATTCCTCATTTAGGTGTCCCACAGTGCATATTTCTAGTGGTATTCATTGTTATGACTATTCATACTCTTAAAAACTCTGTTATATCAATTTGGGGACATGATGTTCCTTTTACAATCTTCATGGGACTTAATTTGGTTTATTGGATTTGGTTGATTAACGGTGTCTTCTAATGAATTTAAAACAAGATATTTATGATTCTCATTCCTCATTTAGGTGTCCCACAATGCATATTTCTAGTTGTTCATTGTTATGACCATTCTTAATCTTTAAATTTATGATTTATGCATTTGGGGACATGATGTTCCTTTTTTATCTTAATGGGACTCATTTTCGTTCCAGATTCCATTTTATTACCATTCTTACTCTTTCTGTTTTAAGCATTTGGGGACATGAAGTTCCTTTTCTGATCGTCATTTGACTTAGTTCAGTTCCAGATTCCTCTTTTTGCTTTATTGGATTTCGTTGATTAATGGTGTCTCCCAATGAATGACAAACAAGGTATTTATGCTTCTTATTCCTCATTTAGGTGTCTCACAATCCATATTTCTAGTGATATTCATTGTTATGACCATTCTTACTCTTTAAAATTCTTTTTTTTTTTTTGTGTTTGGGGACATGATATTCCTTTTATGATCTTCATGGGACTCATTATAGTTCCAGATTCTACTTTTTGGTCAATTGGATTTGGTTGATTAACTGTGTTTCCCAATGAATAAGAAAAAAAATATATATGCTTCTCCTTCCTCATTTAGGTGTTCCACTATACATAATTTTAGTGGTATTCATTATTATAACCATTCATACTCTTCATAATTCTGTTCTAACAATTTGGGGACATGAAGTTCCTTTTTTGATCTTCATGAGACTAATTTCAATTCCAGATTCATCTTTTTGGTATATTGGATTTGGTTGATTAACGGTGGTTCCCAATGAATGAGAAACATGGTATTTATGGTTCTCATTACTCATTAAGTTGTCCCACTATGCATATTTCTAGTGGTATTCATTTTTATGACTATTCTTACTCTTATCTTCATGTGACTCATTTTAGTTCCAGATTCCACTTTATTCGTCTACTGGATTTGGTTGATTAACGGTGTCTCCCAATGAATGAGAAACAAGATATATATGCTTCTCATTCCTCATTTAGGTGTTGCACTATGTATATTTCTAGTGATTTTCATTGTTATGACAATTCTTACTGTTTAAAATTCTGTTTTATGCATTTGGGGACATGACTTTTTATGATCTTCATGGGACTTATTTTAGTTCCAGTTTCTACTTTTAGGTCAATTGGATTTGGTTGATTAACAGTGACTCCCAATGAATAAGAAACAACATATTTATGCTTCTCCTTCCTCATTTAGGTGTCCGACTATTCATATTTTTAGTGGTATTCATTGTTATGACCATTCAAATTCTTAAAAAATCTGTTATAACAATTTGGGGACATTAAGTTCCTTTTCTGATCTTCCTGGGCCACATTTTAATTCCAGACTCTTCTTTTGATACACAGTTTCTCCTTTTCTGATCTTCATGGGCCTCATTTTAGTTCCAGACTCTCATTCCTCATTTAGGTGTCCCACAATGTATCTTTCGAGAGGTATTCATTGTTATGACAATTCTTACTGTTTAAAATTCTGTTTTATTCATATGGGGACATGATGTTCCTTTCATGATCTTCACGGGGCTCATTTTAGTTCCAGTTTCTACTTTTAGGTCAATTGGATTTGCTTGATTAACGGTGACTCCCAATGAATAAGAAACAATATATTTTTGCTTCTCCTTCCTCATTTAGGTGTTCGACTATACATATTTTTAGTGGTATTCATTGTTATAACAATTCTTACTCTTTAAAATTCTGTTCTAACAATTTGGGGACATGAAGTTCCTTTTCTGATCTTCGTGGGACTCATTTTAGTTTCAGATTGCTCTTTATGGTTTATTGGATTTGGTTGATTAACGGTGTCATCCAATGAATTTGAAACAAGATATTTATGCTTCTCATTCCTCATATAGGTGTCCCACAGTGCATATTTCTAGTGATTCATTGTTATAACCATTTTTAATCTTTTAAATTCTTTTTTATGCATTCGGGGACATGTTGTTCCTTTTTCTATCTTCATGGGACTCATTTTAGTTCCAGATTCCACTTTTTTGGCCTATTGGATATGGTTGATTAACGGTGTCTCCCAATTAATGAGAAACAATATATTTACGCTTCTCATTCCTCATTTAGGTGTCCCACAATGCATATATCTAGTGACATTCATTGTTATGACCATTCAAACTCTTAAAAAATCTGTTATAACAATTTGGGGACATGAAGTTCCTTTTTGATCGTCATGGGCCTCATTTTAGTTCCAGACTCTTCTTTTTGGTCTATTGGATTCGATTGATTCACAGTTTCTCCTATTGAATGAGAAAGAAGGTATTTATGCTCCTCATTCCTCATTTAGGTCTCCCACAATGCGTATTTCAAGTGCTATTCAATGTTATGACCATTCTTACTCTTTAAAATTCTGTTTTATGCATCTGGGGACATGATGTTCCTTTTATGATTTTCATGAGACTCATTTTAGTTCCAGTTTTTACTTTTAGGTCAATTGGAATTGCTTGATTAACGGTGACTCCCAATGAATAAGAAACAATATATTTATGTTCCTCCTTCCTCATTTAGGTGTCCCACTATGCATATTTTTAGTGGTATTCATTGTTATAACCATTCTTACTCTTTAAAATTTTGTTTTAACAATTTGGGGACATGAAGTTCCTTTCTGATCTTCATGGGACTCATTTGAGTTCCAGATTCATCTTTCTGGTATATTGGATTTGGTTGATTAATGGTGGCTCCCAATGAATGAGAAACAGGGTATTTATGCTTCTCATTCCTCATTTAGGTGTCCCACAGTGCATATTTCTAGTGGTATTCATTGTTATGACTATTCATACTCTTAAAAACTCTGTTATATCAATTTGGGGACATGATGTTCCTTTTACAATCTTCATGGGACTTAATTTGGTTTATTGGATTTGGTTGATTAACGGTGTCTTCTAATGAATTTAAAACAAGATATTTATGATTCTCATTCCTCATTTAGGTGTCCCACAATGCATATTTCTAGTTGTTCATTGTTATGACCATTCTTAATCTTTAAATTTATTATTTATGCATTTGGGGACATGATGTTCCTTTTTTATCTTAATGGGACTCATTTTCGTTCCAGATTCCATTTTATTACCATTCTTACTCTTTCTGTTTTAAGCATTTGGAGACATGAAGTTCCTTTTCTGATCGTCATTTGACTTAGTTCAGTTCCAGATTCCTCTTTTTGCTTTATTGGATTTCGTTGATTAATGGTGTCTCCCAATGAATGACAAACAAGGTATTTATGCTTCTTATTCCTCATTTAGGTGTCTCACAATCCATATTTCTAGTGATATTCATTGTTATGACCATTCTTACTCTTTAAAATTCTTTTTTTTTTTGTGTTTGGGGACATGATATTCCTTTTATGATCTTCATGGGACTCATTATAGTTCCAGATTCTACTTTTTGGTCAATTGGATTCGGTTGATTAACTGTGTTTCCCAATGAATAAGAAAAAATATATATATGCTTCTCCTTCCTCATTTAGGTGTTCCACTATACATAATTTTAGTGGTATTCATTATTATAACCATTCATACTCTTCATAATTCTGTTCTAACAATTTGGGGACATGAAGTTCCTTTTTTTATCTTCATGAGACTAATTTCAATTCCAGATTCATCTTTTTGGTATATTGGATTTGGTTGATTAACGGTGGTTCCCAATGAATGAGAAACATGGTATTTATGGTTCTCATTACTCATTAAGTTGTCCCACTATGCATATTTCTAGTGGTATTCATTTTTATGACTATTCTTACTCTTATCTTCATGTGACTCATTTTAGTTCCAGATTCCACTTTATTCGTCTACTGGATTTGGTTGATTAACGGTGTCTCCCAATGAATGAGAAACAAGATATATATGCTTCTCATTCCTCATTTAGGTGTTGCACTATGTATATTTCTAGTGATTTTCATTGTTATGAGCATTCAAATTCATAAAAAAATCTGTTATAACAATTTGGAGAAATGAAGTCCTTTCCGTATCTTCATGGGCCTCATTTTAGTTCCAGACTCTTATTTTTGGTCTATTAGATTCGGTTGATTCACAGTTTCTCCTAATGAATGAGAAAGAAGGTATCTATTCTTCTTATTCCTCATTTAGGTGTCCCACAATTTATATTTCTAGTGGTATTCATTGTTATGACAATTCTTACTGTTTAAAATTCTGTTTTATGCATTTGGGGACATGATGTTCCTTTTATGATCTTCATGGGACTTATTTTAGTTCCAGTTTCTACTTTTAGGTCAACTGGATTTGGTTGATTAACGGTGACTCCCAATGAATAAGAAACAACATATTTATGCTTCTCCTTCCTCATTTAGGTGTCCGACTATTCATATTTTTAGTGGTATTCATTGTTATGACCATTCAAATTCTTAAAAAATCTGTTATAACAATTTGGGGACATTAAGTTCCTTTTCTGATCTTCCTGGGCCACATTTTAATTCCAGACTCTTCTTTTGATACACAGTTTCTCCTTTTCTGATCTTCATGGGCCTCATTTTAGTTCCAGACTCTCATTCCTCATTTAGGTGTCCCACAATGTATCTTTCGAGAGGTATTCATTGTTATGACAATTCTTACTGTTTAAAATTCTGTTTTATTCATATGGGGACATGATGTTCCTTTCATGATCTTCACGGGGCTCATTTTAGTTCCAGTTTCTACTTTTAGGTCAATTGGATTTGCTTGATTAACGGTGACTCCCAATGAATAAGAAACAATATATTTTTGCTTCTCCTTCCTCATTTAGGTGTCCGACTATGCATATTTTTAGTGCTTTTCATTGTTATAACAATTCTTACTCTTTAAAATTCTGTTCTAACAATTTGGGGACATGAAGTTCCTTTTCTGATCTTCGTGGGACACATTTTAGTTTTAGATTCCTCTTAATGGTTTATTGGATTTGGTTGATTAACGGTGTCATCCAATGAATTTGAAACAAGATATTTATGCTTCTCATTCCTCATATAGGTGTCCCACAATGCATATTTCTAGTGATTCATTGTTATAACCATTTTTAATCTTTTAGATTTTTTCTTATGCATTCGGGGACATGATGTTCCTTTTTTAACTTCATGGGACTCTTTTTACTTCCAGATTCCACTTTTTTGGCCTATTGGATTTTGTTGATTAACGGTGTGTCCCAATGAATGAGAAACAATATATTTATGCTTCTCATTCCTCATTTACGTGTCGCACAATGCATATTTCTAGTGACATTCATTGTTATGACCATTCAAATTCTTAAAAAATCTGTTATAACAATTTGGGGACATGAAGTTCCTTTTCTGATCTTCCAGGGCCTCATTTTAGTTCCAGACTCTTCTTTTTGGTCTATTGGATACGGTTGATTCACAGTTTCTCCTAATGAATGAGAAAGAAGGTATTTATGCTCCTCATTCCTCATTTAGGTGTCCCACATTGCGTATTTCAAGTGCTATTCAATGTTATGACAATTCTTACTCTTTAAAATTTTGTACCGTGTGAGTGAGGCCAAAACACGGGGAACGGTCACGTGGTGATTGCAGGGTCAGTATATCATGACTTTCGAGCCTTCCGGAATAACGCACCGACCGTCGGACAGGGGTGGGGCCCACGAGCCCGATAGAGGGATGGGTGACTCACCGGTAGGGGCGGTTGGGGCGTTATAAGTGGTATCAGAGCTGGTTAGCCGTCCCAGTTCTGACCTGGGAGGCGTCTTAGGACCTGTCTTGGTGTGCAACAAGGACGTTGCACTCTGTGAGTGGGGGTGAATTGTAACATCCCGATTTCTGGTATATGTGGAGAGGTTAAAAGAATTGATTTGGCTACCTATGTCACCAAAGTGCACTTACCTTTCCGGTTGCACATCCAGAGAAAACTCCAGGGTTAAGCGTGCTTAAGCTGGAGTAGTCAAAGGATGGGTGACCTACCGGGAAGTCATTCGCGGTACCGTGTGAATGAGGTCAAAACACGGGGAACGGTCACGTGGTGATTGCAGGGTCAGTATATCATGACTTTCGAGCCTTCCGGAATAACGCACCGACCGTCGGACAGGGGTGGGGCCCACGAGCCCGATAGAGGGATGGGTGACTCACCGGTAGGGGCGGTTGGGGCGTTATAAGTGGTATCAGAGCTGGTTAGCCGTCCCAGTTCTGACCTGGGAGGCGTCTTAGGACCTGTCTTGGTGTGCAACAAGGACGTTGCACTCTGTGAGTGGGGGTGAATTGTAACATCCCGATTTCTGGTATATGTGGAGAGGTTAAAAGAATTGATTTGGCTACCTATGTCACCAAAGTGCACTTACCTTTCCGGTTGCACATCCAGAAAAAACTCCAGGGTTAAGCGTGCTTAAGCTGGAGTAGTCAAAGGATGGGTTACCTACCGGGAAGTCATTCGCGGTACCGTGTGAGTGAGGCCAAAACACGGGGAACGGTCACGTGGTGATTGCAGGGTCAGTATATCATGACTTTCAAGCCTTCCGGAATAACGCACCGACCGTCGGACAGGGGTGGGGCCCACGAGCCCGATAGAGGGATGGGTGACTCACCGGTAGGGGCGGTTGGGGCGTTATATATTTATTGTTATTACTATTCTTACTCTTAAAATTCTAGTTTTATTCATTGTTATTGCCATTCTTTCTCTTAAAATTCTGTTTTAAGCATTTGGGGACATGAAGTTCCTTTTCTGATCGTCATTTGACTTATTTCAGTTCCAGATTCCTCTTTTTGGTTTATTGGATTTCGTTGATTAATGGTGTCTCCCAATGAATGACAAACATGGTATTTATGCTTCTCATTCCTCATTTAGGTGTCTCACAATGCATATTTCTAGTGGTATTCATTGTTATAACCATTCTTACTCTTTAAAAATCTTTTTTATTTTTTTTTGTGTTTGGGGACATGATATTCCTTTTATGATCTTCATGGGATTCATTATAGTTCCAGATTCTACTTATTCGTCAATTGGATTTGGTTGATTAACTGTGTTTCCCAATGAATAAGAAATAATATATTTGTGCTTCTCCTTTTACATTTAGGTGTCCCACTATACTTAATTTTAGTGGTATTCATTGTTATAACCATTCATAGTCTTCAAAATTCTGTTCTAACAATTTGGGGACATTAATTTCCTTTTTTGATCTTCATGAGACTCATTTAAATTCCAGATTCATCTTTCTGGTATATTGGATTTGGTTGATAAACGGTGGTTCCCAATGAATGAGAAACATGGTATTTATGGTTCTCATTCCTCATTTAGTTGTCCCACTATGCATATTTCTAGTGGTACTCATTTTTATGGCTATTCTTACTCTTATCTTCATGGGACTCATTTTAGTTCCAGATTCCACTTTTTTGGTCTATTGGATTTGGTTCATTAATGGTGTCTCCCAATGAATGGGAAAACAAGGTATATATGCTTCTCATTCCTAATTTTGGAGTCCCACGAGGCATATTTCTAGTGGTATTTATTGTTATGACCATTCTTACTCTTTAAAATTCTATTATAATAATTTGGGGACATGAAGTTCCTTTTCTTATCTTCATGGGACTCGTTTTAGTTCCAGATTCCTCTCTTTGGTTTATTGGATTTGTTGATTAATGGTGTATCTCAATGAATGAGAAACAAGGTATTGATGCTTCTCATTCCTCATTTAGGTGTCCCACAATGCATATTTTTAATGATATTCATTGTTAAGAGAATTCAAACTCTTAAAAAATCTGTTATAACAATTTGGGGACATGAAGTTCCTTTTCTGATCTTCGTGGGTCTCATTTTAGTTCCAGACTCTTCTTTTTGGTCTATTGGATTCGGATGATTCACAGTTTCTGCTAATGAATGAGAAATAAGGTATTTATGCTTCTCATTCCTTATTTAGGTGTCCCACAATGCATATTTCTTGTGGTATTCATTTTTATGACAATTCTTACTCATTAAAATTTTTGATTATGCATTTGGGGACATGATATTCCTTTTATTATCTTCATGGGATTCATTTTAGTTCAATATTCTACTTTTTGGTCTATTGGATTTGGTTGATTAACAGTGTCTCCTAATGAATAAGAAACAATATATTTATGCTTCTTCTTCTTCATTTAGGTGTCCCACTTTGCATATTTTTAGTGGTATTCATTGTTATAACCATTCTTACTCTTAAAAATTCTGTTCTAACAATTTGGGGACATGAACTTCCTTTCTGATCTTCATGAGACGCATTTGAGTTGCAGATTCATCTTTCTGGTTCATTTGATTTGGTTGATTAACAGTGTCTGCCAATGAATTTGAAACGAGGTATTTATGCTTCTCATTCCTCATTTAGATGTCACACAATACATATTTCTGGTGATATTCATTGTAATGACCATTCAAACTCTTACAAATTCTGTTATAGCAATTTGGGGACATAAGGTTCATTTTTCGATCTTCATGGGACTCGTTTTAGTTTCAGATTCCTCTTATTGATTTTTTGGATTTGGATGATTAAAAGTGTCTCCCAATGAATGAGAACCCAGGTATTTATGCTTTTTATTCCTGATTTAGGTGTCGCACAATGCATATTTATAGTGGTATTCATTGTTATGAGCAATATTACTCTTTAAAATTCTGTTTTATACATTTAGTGACATGATGTTTCTTTTTTTATCTTAATGGGACTCATTTTAGTTCCAAATTCCACATTTTGGTCTATTGGATTTGCTTGATTAACGGTGTCTCCCAATGAATGAGAAACAATATATTTCTGCTTCTAATTCCTCCTTTAGGTGTCCCACTATGCATATTTCTAGTGGTATTCATTGTTATGACTATTCATACTCTTAAAATTCTGTTTTAAGCATTTGGGGACATGAAGTTCATTTTCTGATCTTCATTTGACTTATTTCAGTTCTATGTTCATCTTTTCGGTTTATTGGATTTGGTTGATTAACGGTGTCTGCCAATGAATTTGAAACAAGGTATTTATGCTTCTCATTCCTCATTTAGGTGTCCCAAAATGCATATTTCTAGTGGTTCATTGTTATGATCATTCCTAATCTTTAAAATTACGTTCTATGCATTTGGGACTTGATAATCTTTTTTTTTATATCTTCATGGGACTCATTTTAGTTCCAGATTCCACTTTTTTGGTTTATTTGATTTGGTTGATTAATGGTGTCTCCTAATGAATGAGAAGCAATATATTCATTGTTATGACCATTCAAATTCATAAAAAATCTGTTACAACAATTTGGGGACATGAAGTTCCATTTCTGATCTTCATGGGTCTCATTTTAGTTCCAGACTCTTCTTTTTGGTCTATTGGATTTAGAGTATTTACAGTTTCTGCTAATGAATGAGAAAGAAGGTATTTATGCTTCTCATTCCTCATTTATGTGTCCCACAATGCATATTTCTTGTGGTATTCATTGTTATGACAATTCTTACTCTTTAAATTCTGTTTTATGCATTTGAGGACATAAACTTCATTTTCTTATCTTCATTGGACTCATTTCAGTTCCAAATTCATCTTTTTGTTATATTGGATTTTGTTGGTTAATTGTGTCTCCCAATGAATGAAAAACAAGATATATATGCCTCTCATTCGTCATTTTGGAGTCCCACAATGCATATTTATAATGGTATTTATTGTTGTGACCATTCATACTCTTTAAAATTCTAATATAACAATTTGGGGACATGAAGTTTATTTTCTGATCTTCAGGAGACTCATTTTTGTTTCAGATTCCTCTTTTTGGTTTATTGGATTTTGTTGATTAATGTTGTCTCCCAATGAATAAGAAACAAAGTATTTATGGTTCTCATTCCTCATTTAGATGTCACACAATATATATTTCTGGTGATATTCATTGTTATGACCATTCAAACTCTTACAAATTCTGTTATAGCAATTTGGGGACATGAGGTTCATTTTCCGATCTTCATGGGACTCGTTTTAGTATCAGATTCCTCTTTTTGATTTTTTAGATTTGGATGATTAAAAGTGTCTCCCAATGAATGAGAACCCAGGTATTTATGCTTCTTATTCCTGATTTAGGTGTTCCATAATGCATATTTATAGTGGTATTTATTGTTATGAGCAATCTTACTCTTTAAAATTCTGTTTTATACATTTGGTGACATGATGTTTCTTTTTTTTATCTTAATGGGACTCATTTTAGTTCCAGATTACACATTTTGGTCTATTGGATTTGCTTGATTAACGGTGTCTCCCAATGAATGAGAAACAATATATTTATGCTTCTAATTCCTCCTTTAGGTGTCCCACTATGCATATTTCTAGTGGTATTCATTGTTATGACTATTCATACTCTTAAAATTCTGTTTTAAGCATTTGGGGACATGAAGTTCATTTTCTTATCTTCATTTAACTTATTTCAGTTCCATATTCATCTTTTCGGTTTATTGGATTTGGTTGATTAATGGTGTCTCCCAATGAATGAGAAACAAGGTATTTATGCTTCTCATTCTTCATTTAGGTGTCTCACAATGCATATTTCTAGTGGTATTCATTGTTATGATCATTCCTAATCCTTAAAATTATGTTCTATGCGTTTGGGACATGATATTCCTTTTTTATATCTTCATGGGACTCATTTTAGTTCCAGATTCCACTTTTTGGTTTATTGGATTTGGTTGATTAACGGTGTCTCCTAATGAAACAGAAACAATATATTCATTGTGATGACCATTCAAATTCATAAAAAGGCTGTTACAACAATTTGGGGACATGAAGTTCCTTTTCTGATCTTCATGGGCCTCATTTTAGTTCCAGACTCTTCTTTTTGGTCTATTGGATTCGGATGATTTACAGTTTCTGCTAATGAATGAGAAAGAAGGTATTTATGCTTCTCATTCCACATTTAGGTGTCCCACAATGCATATTTCTTGTGGTATTCATTGTTATGACAATTCTTACTCTCAAAAATTCTGTTTTATGCATTTGAGGACATAATATTCTTTTTATGATCTTCTTGAGACTCATTTTAGTTTCAGATTCCTCGTTATGGTTTATTGGATTTGGTTGATTAATGGTGTCTTCCAATGTATTTGAAACAAGGTATTTATGTTTCTCATTCCTCATTTAGGTGTCCCACAATGCATATTTCTAGTGGTTCATTGTTATGACCATTCTTAATCTTGAAAATTCTGTTTTATGCATTTGAGGATATAAAGTTCATGAACTCATTTTAGTTCCAGATTCCACTTTTATTTCTATTGGATTTGGTTGATTAAGGGTGTCTCCCAATGAATGAAAAACAAGGTATATATGCCTCTCATTCGTCATTTTGGAGTCCCACAATGCATATTTATAATTGTATTTATTGTTGTGACCATTCATACTCTTTAAAATTCTAATATAACAATATGGGGACATGAAGTTCCTTTTATGATCTTCACGAGACCCATTTTAGTTCCAGATTCCTCTTTTTGGTTTATTGGATTTTGTTGATTAATGGTGTCTTCCAATGAATGAGAAACAAGGTATTTCTGCTTTTCATTCTTCATTTAGGTGTCTCACAATGCATATTTCTAGTGGTATTCCTTGTTATGACCATCCTTACTCTTTAAAATTCTTTTTTTTTTTTTTTTGTGTTTGGGGACATAATGTTCCTTTTTGATATTCATGAGACTCATTTTAGTTACAGATTCCACCTCTTTAGTCTATTGGATTTTGTTGATTAAATGTGTCTCCCAATAAATGAGAAACAATATATTTATGCTTCTCATTCCTTATTTAGGTGTCCCACTATGTTTATTTCTAGTGGTATTCATTGTTATTACCATTCTTACTCTTAAAATTCTGTTTTAAGCATTTGGGGACATGAAGTTCCGTTTCTTATCTTCATTTGACTCATTTCAGTTCCAAATTCATCAAATAGATGTCACACAATACATATTTCTGGTGATATTCATTGTTATGACCATTCAGACTCTTACAAATTCTGTTATAGCAATTTGGGGACATGAGGTTCATTTTCCGATCTTTATGGGACTCGTTTTAGTTTCAGATTCCTCATTTTGATTTTTTGGATTTGGATGATTAAAAGTGTCTCCCAATGAATGAGAACCAGGTATTTATGCTTCTTATTCCTGATTTAGGTGTCGCACAATGCATATTTATAGTGGTATTCATTGTTATGAGCAATCTTACTCTTTAAAATTCTGTTTTATATATTTGGTGACATGATGTTTCTCTTTTTGTCTTAATGGGACTCATTTTAGTTCCAGATTCCACATTTTGGTCTATTGCATTTGCTTGATTAACGGTGTCTCCCAATTAATGAGAAACAATATACTTATGCTTCTAATTCCTCCTTTAGGTGTCCCAATATGAATATCTCTAGTGGTATTCATTGTTATAACTATTCATACTCTTAAAATTCTGTTTTAAGCATTTGGGGACATGAAGTTCATTTTCTGATCTTCATTTGACTTATTTCAGTTCCATATTCACCGTTTCGATTTATTGGATTTGGTTGATTAATGGTGTCTCCCAATGAATGAGAAACAACATATTTATGCTTCTCATTCTTCACTTAGGTGTCTCACAATGCATATTTCTAGTGGTATTCATTGTTATTACCATTCTTACTCTTAAAATTCTGTTTTAAGCATTTGGGGACATGAAGTTCCTTTTCTTATCTTCATTTGACTCATTTCAGTTCCAAATTCATCTTTTTGGTATATTGGATTTGGTTGATTAATGGTGTCTCCCAATGAATGAGAAGCAAGGTATATATGCTTCTCATTCCTCATTTTGGAGTCCCACATTGCATATTTCTAGTGGTATTTATTGTTATGACCATTCTTACTATTAAAATTTCGTTTTAAGCATTTGAGAACATTAAGTTCCTTTTCTGATCTTCATTGGACTCATTTAAGTTCCAAATTCATCTTATTGGTATATTAGATTTGGTTGATTAACGAGTCTCCCAATGAATGAAAAATATGGTATATATGGTTCTCATTCCTCATTTTGCAGTCGCACAATACATATTTCTAGTTGTATTTATTGTTATTACCATTCAAACTCTTAAAAATTCTGTTCTAACAATTTGGGGCCATGAAGTTCTTTTTCTGATCTTCAGGACACTCATTTTAGTTTCAGATTCCTCTTTATGGTTTATTGGATTTGGTTGATTAACGGTGGTTTCCAATGTATGAGAAACATCGTATTTATGTTTCTCATTCTTCATTTAGGTATCACACAATGCATATTTCTAATGGTATTCTTTGTTATGTCCATTCCTATTCTAAAAAATGTTTTATAACAATATAGGGACATGATGTTCCTTTTCTGATCTTCATGAGACTCATTTTAGTTTCAGATTCCTCTTTATGGTTTATTGGATTTGGTTGATTAACGGTGTCTTCCAATGAATTTGAAACAAGGCATTTATGCTTCTCATTCCTCATTTACGTGTCCCACCATGCATATTTCTAGTGGTATTCATTGTTATGACCGTTCTTAATCTTTAAAATTCTATTTTATGCGTTTGGCTACATAATGTTCCTTTTTTTTATCTTCATGGGACTCATTTTAGTTCCAGATTCCACTTTTTGGTCTATTGGATTTGGTTGGTTAACGGTATCGCAATTAATGACAAACAATATATTTATGCTTCTAATTCTTTATTAGGTGCCCCACTATGTTTATTTATAGTGGTATTCATTGTTATTACCATTTTTACTCTTAAAATTCTGCTTTAAATATTTGGGAACATGAAATTCCTTTTCATATCTTCATTAGACTCATATCAGTTCCAAATTCATCTTTTTGGTTTATTTGATTTGGTTGATTAACGGTGTCTCCCAATGAATGAGAAACAAGGTATATATGATTCTCATTCGTCATTTTGGAGTCCCACAATGCAAATTTCTAGTGGTATTTATTGTCATGACCATTCTTACTCTAAAAATTCAGTTTTAAGCATTTTTGGACATTAAGTTCCCTTTCTGATCTTTATTGGACTCATTTCAGTTCCAAATTAATCTGTTTGGTATATTGGATATGGTTGATTAATGATGTCTCCCAATGAATGAAAAACAAGTTACATATGCTTCTCAATCCTCATTTTGGAGTCCCACAATGCATATTTCTTTTTGGTTTATTGGATTTTGTTCTTTAACAATGTCTCCCAATGAATGAGAAACAAAGAATTTATCGTTTTCAATCCTCATTTGGGTGTCCCACAATGCATATTTCTAGTGGTATTCATTGTTATGATTATTCTTACTCTTTAAAATTCTATTTTATAGATTTGGGGACATGTTGTTCATTTTATGATCTTTATGGGACTCAGTTTAGTTCCAGATTCCACTTTTTTGTCTATTGGATTTAGTTGATTAACAGTGTCTCCTAATGGATGAGAAACAATATATTTATGCTTCTCATTGCTCATTTACGTGTCCCACAATGCTTATTTCTAGTGGTATTCATTGTTATGACCATTCTAACTCTTTAACAATCTGTTTTATGCATTTGGGGATCTGACGTTCGTTTCTTGATCTTCATGGGACTCATGTTAGTTCCAAATTCCACTTTTTTGTTTATTGGATTTTGTTGTTTATTGGTGTCTCCCAATGAATGAGAAACAATATATTTATGCTTCTCATTCCTGATTTAGGTGTCCCACTATGCATATTTCTAGTGGTATTCGTTGTTATAACAATTAATACTTTTTATAATTCTCTATTTTTTGAATTTGGGGACATGATGTTCCTTTTATGATCTTCATGGGACTCATTTTAGTTCCAGATTCCTCTTTTTGGTTTATTGGATTTTGTTGATCAATGGTGTCTCCCAATGAATGAGAAACAAGGTATTTATGCTTCTCATTCCTCATTTTTGTTTCCTACAATGCATATTTCTAGTGATATTCATTGTTATGACCATTCAAACTCTTAAAAATTCTGTTATCTCAATTTGGGGACATGAAGTTCCTTTTCTTATCTTCATGGGACTCATTTTAGTTCCAGATTCCACTTTTTGGTCTATTGGATTTAGGTTATTAACGGTGTCTCCCAATGAATGAGAAACAAGGTATTTATGCTTCTCATTCCTCATTTAGGTGTCCCACAATGCATATTTCTAGTGATATTCATTGTTAAGACAATTCAAATTTAGTTATAACAATTTTGGGACATGAAGTTCATCTTCTTATCTTCATGGGCCTCATTTTAGTTCCAGATACATCATTTAGGTGTCCCACTATGTTTATTTCTAGTGGTATTCATTGTTATCACCATTCTTACTCTTAAAATTCTGTTTTAAGCATTTGGGGACATGAAGTTCCTTTTCTTATCTTCATTGGACTCATTTCAGTTCCAAATACATCTTTTTGGTATATTGGATTTGGTTGATTAACGGTGTCTCCCAAAGAATGAGAAGCAAGGTATATATGCTTCTCATTCCTCATTTTGGAGTCCTATAATGCATATTTCTAGTGGTATTTATTTTTAGGACCATTCTTTCTCTTGTATTTAGTTTTAAGCATTTGAGGACATTAAGTTCCTTTTCTGATCTTCATTGGACTCAATTCAGTTCCAAAATCATCTTTTTGGTATATTAGATTTGGTTGATTTATGAGTCTCCCAATGAATGACAAATAAGGTATATATGGTTCTCATTCCTCATTTTGGAGTTCTACAATACATTTTTCTAGTGGTATTTATTGTTATGACAATTCATACTCTTTTAAATTCTATTATAACAATTTGGGGACATGAAGTTCCTTTTCTGATCTTCATGGGACTTATTTCAGTTCCAGATTCATCTTTCTGGTATATTGGATTTGGTTGATTAACAGTGGTTCCCAATGAATGAGAAACATAGTATTTGTGCTTCTCATTCTTCATTTAGGTGTCCGACAATGCATATTTTTAATGGTATTCATTGTTATGACCATTCATATTCTAAAAAATGTTTTATAACAATTTAGGGACATGAAGCTCCGTTTCTGATCTTCATGAGACTCATTTTAGTTTCAGATTCCTCTTTATGGTTTATTGGATTTGGTTCATTAACGGTGTCTTCCAATGAATTTGAAACAAGGTATTTATGCTTCTCATTCTTGATTTAGGTGTCCCACAATGCATATTTCTAGTGGTATTCATTGTTATGACCGTTCTCAATCTTTAAAATTCTGTTTTATGCATTTGGAGACATAATGTTCCTTTTTTTTTTCTTCATGGGACTCATTTTAGTTCCAGATTCCACTTTATTGTTCTACTGGATTTGGTTGATTAATGGTGTCTCCCAACGAATGAGAAACAATATATTTATGCTTCTCATTCCTTATTTAGGTGCCCCACTCTGTTTATTTCTAGTGGTATTCATTGTTATTACCATTTTTACTCTTAAAATTCTTTTTTGAACATTTGGGGACATGAAGTTCCTTTTCATATCTTCATTGGACTCATATAAGTTCCAAATTCATCTTTTTGGTTTATTTGATTTGGTTGATTAACGGTGTCTCCCAATGAATGAGAAACAAGTTATATATGCTTCTCATTCCTCATTTTGGAGTCCCACAATGCATATTTCTAGTGGTATTTATTGTCATTATCATTCTTACTCTTAAAATTCAGGTTTAAGCATTTGGCGAAATTAAGTTCATTTTCTGATCTTCATTGGACTCATTTCAGTTCCAAATTCATCTTTTTGGTATATTGGATTTGGTTGATTAATGATGTCTCCCAATGAATGAAAAATAAGGTACATATGCTTCTCATTCCTCATTTTGGAGTCCCACAATGCATATTTCTTTTTGATTTATTGGATTTTGTTGTTTAACAGTGTCTCCCAATGAATGAGAAACATCGAATTTATGCTTTTCATTCCTCATTTTGTTGTCCCACAATGTATATTTCTAGTGGTATTCATTGTTATGACTATCTTACTCTTTAAAATTCTATTTTATGGATTTGGGGACATGTTGTTCATTTTATGATCTTTATGGGACTCAGTTTAGTTCCAGATTCCCCTTTTTGGTCTATTGGATATAGTTGATTAACGGTGTCTCCTAATGGTTGTCAAACAATATATTTATGCTTCACATTCCTCATTTAGGTGTCCCACAATGCTTATTTCTAGTGGTATTCATTGTTATGACCAATCTTACTCTTGAAAATTCTATTATAACAATTTGGGGACATGAAGTTCCTTTTCTGATCTTCATGAGACTCATTTTGGTTCCAGATTCTTTTATTTTATTTTATTTCATTTTGTTGAATAATGGTGTCTCCCAATGAATGAGAAACAAAGTATTTATGCTTTTCATTCCTCATTTAGGTCTCCCACAATGCATATTTCTAGAGATATTCATTGTTATAACCATTCAAACTCTTAACAAATCTGTTATAATAATTTGGGACATAAAGTTCATTTTCTGATTTTCATGGGATTCATTTTTGTTTCAGATTGCTCTTTTTGGTTTATTGGAATTGGTTGATTAACGGTGTCTCCCAATGAATGAGAAACAATGTATTTAGGTTCTCATTCCTCATTTAGGTGTCCCACAATCCTTATTTCTAATGGTATTCATTGTTATTACCATTCTTACTCTTTAACATTCTGTTTTATGTATTTGGGGACATGATGTTCCTTTTTTGATCTTCATGGGACTCATTTTAGTTCCAGATTCCACTTTTTTGTCTATTGGATTGGGTTGTTTAATGGTATCTCCCAATGAATTAGAAACAATATATTTATGCTTCTCATTCCTTATTTTGGTGTCCCACTATGCATGGTTTTAGTGGTATTCATTGTTATGACCATTCTTACTTTTTAATATTCTATTTTATGCATTTGGGGACATGAATTTCCATTTCTTATCGTCATTGACTTATTTCAGTTCCAGATTCATATTTCAGGTATATTGGATTTGGTTGATTAACGGTGGTTCCCAATGAATAAAAAACAAAGTATTTATGCTTCTCAATCCTCATTGTTATTATCATTCTTACTCTTTTAAATTCTGTTTTTTTTTAAAAAATTTTTTTGGGACATGATGTTCCTTATATGATCTTCATGGGACTCATTTTAGTTCTGGATTCCACTTTTTGGTCTATTGGATTTGGGTTATTAACTGTGTCTCCCAATGAATGAGAGAAACAATATATTTATGCTTCTCATTCCTCATTTAAGTGTCCCACTATGCATATTTCTATTGGTATTTGTTGTTATGACAATTCTTACTATTAAAATTCTGTTTTTAGCAATTGGGGGCATGAAGTTCCTTTTCTGATCTTCATTGGACTCATTTTAGTTCAAAATTCTTCTTTTTTGTATATTGGATTTGGTTGATTAACGGTGTCTCCCAATGAATAAGAAACAAGGTATATCTGCTTCCCATTCCTCATTTTGGAGTCTCACAATGCATATTTTCTAGTGGGATTTATTGGTATGACCATTCATAATCTTTAAAATTCTATTATAACAAATTGGGGACATGAAGTTCCTTTTCTGATCTTCATGGTACTCATTTTAGTTCCAGATTCCTCATTTTGGCTTATTGGATTTTGATAGTGTGTCCCAATGAATGAGGCACAAGGGATTTATGTTTCTCATTCCTCATTTAGGTGTCTGACAATGCATATTTCTCGTGGTATTCATTTTTATGACCATTCCTAATCTTAAAAATTCTGTTATAATAATTTGGGGACATGAAGTTCCTTTTCTGGTCTTCATGGGACTCATTTTAGTTTCAGATTCCTCTTTTTGGTTATTGGATTTGTTTGATTAGCGGTGTCTCCTAATGAATGAGAAACAAGATATTTATGTTTCTCATTCCTCATTTAGGTGTCCCACAATCCATATTTCTAGTGGTATTCATTGTTATGACCATTCTTACTCTTAAAATTCAGTTTTAAGCATTATGGGACATGAAGTTCATTTTCTGATCTTCATTTGACTCATTTCAGTTCCAAATTCATCTATTTGGTATATTGGATTAGGTTGATTAACGGTGTTTCCTAATGAATGAGAGAAAAATGTATACATGCTTTACATTCCTCATTTTTTGGAGTCCCACAATACCTATTTCTAGTGGTATTTATTGTTATGACCATTTGTACTCTTTAAAATTCTATTATAACAATTTGGGGACATGAAGTTCCTTTTCTAATCTTCATGGGACTTATTTTAGTTGGTTTATTGGATTTTGTTGATTAATGGTGTCTCCCAATGAATGAGAAACAAGGTATTTATGCTTCTCATTCCTGATTTAGGTGTCCTACAATGCATATTTCTAGTGATAGTCATTGTTATGACCATTCAAACTCTTAAAAGTTCTGTAATATCAATTTGGGGACATAAAGTTCCTTTTCTGATCTTCATGGGACTCATTTTAGTTTCAGATTTCTCTTTTTGGTTTATTGGAATTGGTTGATAAATGGTGTCTCCAAATGAATGAGAAACAATATATTTATCCTTCTCATTCCTCATTTAGGTATCCCACTATGCATATTTCTAGTGGTATTCATTGTTATGACCATTGTTACTCTTAAAATTCAGTTTTAAGCATTTGGGGACATTAAATTCCTTTTCTGATCTTCGTTCGACTCATTTCAGTTCCAAATACATCTTTTTGATATATTTGATTTGGTTGATTAACGGTGTCCCAATAAATGAGAAACAAGGTATATATGCTTCTCATTCCTCAATTTGGAGTCCCAGAATGCATATTTCTAGTGGTATTTATTGTTATGACCATTCATACTCTTTAAAATTCAATTATAACAATTTGAAGACATGAAGTTCCTTTTATGATCTTCATGGGACTCATTTTAGTCAGATTCCATTTTTTGTTCTATTGGATTTGGTTGATTAACAGTGTTTCTCAATGTATGAGAAACAATATATATATGCTTCTCATTCCTCATTTAGGTGTCCCACAATTAATATATCTATTGGTATTCATTGTTATAACCATTCAAACTCTTAAAAAATCTGTTATAACAATTTGGGGACATGAAGTTCCTTTTCTGATTTTCGTGGGACTCATCTTAGTTTCAGATTCCTCTTTTTGGTTTATTGGATTGAGTTGATTAACGGTGTCTCCCAATGAATGAGAAACAATGTATTTATGTTCTCATTCCTGATTTACGTGTCCCACAATTCTTATTTCTAGTGGTATTCATTGTTATGACCATTCTTACTCTTTAAAATTATATTTTATGGATTTTGGGACATAATGTTCATTTTAAGATCTTTATGGGACTCAGTTTAGTTTCAGATTCCACATTTTGGTCTATTGGATTTAGTTGATTAACGGTGTCTCCTAATGGATGAGAAACAATATATTTGTGCTTCTCATTCCTCATTTAGGTGTCCCACAATGCTTATTTCTAGTGAGATTCATTGTTATGACCATTCTTTCTCTTTAACATTCTGTTTTATGCATTTGGGGACATGATGTTCCTTTTTTGATCTTCATGGGACTCATTTTAGTTCCAGATTCCACTTTCTGGTCTATGTGATTTTGTTGTTTAAGTGTGTCTCGCAATGAATGAGAAACAATATATTTATGCTTCTCATTCCTCATTTAGCTGTCCCAATATGCATATTTCTAGTGGTATTCATTTTTATGTCAGTTCATACTCTTTAAAATTCTATTTATTGAATTTGGGGACATGATGTTCCTTTTATAATCTTCATGGGACTCATTTTAGTTGCAGATTCCAATGTTTGGTCTATTGGATTTAGGCTATTAACGGTGTCACCCAATGAATGAAAAACAATATATTTATGCTTCTCATTCCTAATTTTGGTGTCCCACAATGCATATTTCTAGTGATATTCATTGTTATGACCATTCAAACGCTTAAAAATTCTGTTATATCAATTTGGGGACATAAAGTTTCTTTTCTGATCTTCATGGGACTCATTTTAGTTTCAAATTTTTCTTTTTGGTTTATTGAAATTGGTTGATAAATGGTGTCTCCCAATGAATTAGAAACAATATATTTATGCTTCTGATTCCTCATTTAGGTGTCCCACTATGCGTATTTCTAGTGGTATTCATTGTTATGACCATTCTTACTCTTAAAATTCAGTTTTAAGCATTAGGGGACATTAAATTTCTTTTCTGATCTTCGTTCGACTCATTTCAGTTCCAAATACATATTTTTGGTATATTTGATTTGGTTGATTAACGGGGGTCCGAATAAATTAGAAACAAGGTATATATGCTTCTCATTTCTCAATTTAGAGTCCCACAATGAATATTTATAGTGGTACTTATTGTTATGACCATTCATACTCTTTTAAATTCAATTATTTCAATTTGGGGACATGAAGTTCTTTTTATGATCTTCATGGGACTCATTTTAGTTCCAGATTCCATTTTTTTTCTCTATTGGATTTGGTTGATTAACGGTGTCTCTCAATGTATGAGAAACAATGTATTTATTCTTCTCATTCCTCATTTAGGTGTCCCGCAATTCATATATCTATTGGTATTCATTGTTTTGGCCATTCAAACTCTTAAAAAATCTGTTATAACAATTTGGGCACATGAAGTTCCATTTCGGATTTTCATGGGACTCAACTTAGTTTCAGATTCCTCTTTTTGTTTTATTGGATTTGGTTGATTAATGGTGTTTCCCAATGAATGAGAAACAAGGTATTTATGCTTCTCATTACCCATTTAGGTGTCCCACAATGCATATTTCTAGTGGTATTCATTGTTATAACCATTCTTACTCTTTAAAATTCTGTTTTTTTTTTTATTTGGGGACATAATATTCCTTTTTATGATCTTCGTGTGACTCATTTTAGTTCCAGATTCCACTTTTTATGTCTATATGATTTAGGTTATTAACGGTGTCCCCCAATGAATGAGAAACAATAAATGTATGCTTCTCATTCCTCATTTAGGTGGCCTATAATGCTTATTTCTAGTGGTATTCATTGTTATAACTATTCTAACTCTTTAACATTCTGTTTTATGCATTTGGGGACATGATGTTTAACATATGGACTTTAATGTTTCAAATGTTGATAAAAATTAGAGATGTGTTTTAGTTTCAGTATGAGAGAATGAGATACTAATTTTTCTTGGAAGGTTTTTGAAGAGATTGAGGTATATATTTTGATAAAGTTTTGTTCAGCATATGGAGTTCTATATTTCCAATGTAAATCATAGCTAGAGATGTGTTCCAGGTTCAGTATAAGAGAATGAGATACTCGTTTATCTTGTTATGCTTTTTGAAGAATTTGAGTTTTAAGTTTATATAAAGTTTTGTTTAGCATATGGAGTTTATTGCTTCAAATGTTTATTATAGTTAGAGATGTGTTTCTATTTCAGTATGAGAGATTGAGGTACTAGTTTATCTTGCAAAGTTTTCGAAAAAATTGAGGTATATGTTTATATAAAGTTTTGTTTAGCATATGGAGTTTAATTTTTTAAATATTGATCATAGTTAGAGATGTGTTTTAGTTTTTGTATGATAGAATCAGCTACTAGTTTATCTTGTAAGGCTTTTTGAAGAATTTGGGTAATATGTTTATATAAAGTTTTGTTTAGTATATAGAGTTTAATGTTTCAAATGTTGATCATAGTTAGAGATGTGTTTCAGTTTCAGTATTAGAGTATGTGATACTAGCTTAATCCTGTAAGGCTTTTTGAAAAATTTGAGTTATAATTTTTTATAAAGTTTTGTTTAGTATATGGAGTTTAATGTTTCAAATGTTGATCACAACTAGAGATGTGTTTCAGCTTCAGTATGAGAGAATGAAATACTAGTTTATCTTGCAAGGTTTTTGAAGAAATTCAGGTATATCTTTATATAAAGTTTTGGTTAACATATAAAGTTTAATGTTTCCAATGTTGAACATAGTTAGAGATGTGTTCTAGTTTCTGTATGATTGAATGAGATACTAGTTTATCTTGTAAGGCTTTTTGAATAATTTGAGGTTTTTGTTTATAAAACGTTTTGTTAGTATATGAGGTTTAATGTTTCAAATTTTGATCATAGTTAAAGATGTGTTTCAGTTTCAGTGTGAGAGAATGAAATACTGGTTTATCTTCCAAAGTTTTTCAAAAATTGAAGTATATCTTTATATAAAATTGTGTTCAACACAATAAGTTCAATGTTTCAGATGTTGATCATAGTTAGAGATGTGTTTTAGTTTGGTTTGAGAGAATGAGATACTAGTTTATTTTGTAAGGCTTTTTCAAGAATTTGAGTTGTATTTTTATATAAAGTTCTCTTTAGTAGATGGAGTTTAATGTTTCAAATGTTGATCATAATTAGAGACGTGTTTCACTTTCAGCATGAGAGAGTGAAATACATGTTTATCTTGCAAGGTTTTTGAAAAAATTGAGGTATATCTTTGTATAAAGTTGAGTTTAACATAAGGAGTTTAATGTTTCAGATGTTGACCATAGTTAGAGATGTGTTTTAAATTCAGTATGAGAGAATGAGATACTAGTTTATCTTGTAAGCCTTTTTGAAGAATTTGAGGTATATTTTTATATAATGTTTTGGTTACTATATGGAATTTATTGTTTCAAATGTTGATATAATTAAAGATGTGTTACAGTTTTAGTATGAGAGAATGAAATACTTGTTTATCTTGCAAGGTTTTTGAAGAAATTGAGGTATATCTTTATATAAAGTTTTACTTAACATAAGGAGTTTAATGTTTCAGATGTTGATCATAGTTAGAGATGTGTTTTACTTTCAGTTTGAAAGAATGAGATACTAGTTTATCTTGTAAGGCGTTTTGAAGAATATGAGCAATATATTTATATAATGTTTTGTTTAGTATTTGGAGGTAAATGTTTCATATGTTTATAATAATTAGAGTTGTATAAAGTTGAGTTTAACATAAGGAGTTTAATGTTTCAGATGTTGACCATAGTTAGAGATGTGTTTTAATTCCAGTATGAGAGAATGAGATACTAGTTTATCTTGTAAGGCTTTTTGAAGAATTTGAGGTATATTTTTATATAAAGTTTTGTTTATTATATGGAGTTAATTGTTTCAAATGTTGATCATAATTAGAGATGTGTTACAGTTTTAGTGTGAAAGAATGAAATACTTGTTTATCTTGCAAGGTTTTTGAAGAAATTGAGGTATATCTTTATATAAAGTTTTACTTAACATAAGGAGTTTAATGTTTCAGATGTTGATCATAGTTAGAGACGTGTTTTAGTTTCAGATTGAGAGAATGAGATACTAGTTTGTCTTGTAAGGCGTTTTGAAGAATATGAGCTATATATTTATATAATGTTTTGTTTAGTATTTGGAGGTAATTGTTTCATATGTTTATCATAATTAGAGATGTATTTCAGTTTCAACCTGAGAGAATGAAATACTAGTTTGTCTTGCAAGGTTTTTGAAGAAATTAAGGTGTATCTTTATATAAAGTTTTGTTTAACAAATGGAGTTTAATGTTTCAAATGTTGATCAAAATTAGAGATGTGTTTCAGTTTCAGTATGAGAGAATGAGATACTAATTTATCTTGGAAGGTTTTTGAAGAGATTGAGGTACATATTTATATAAAGTTTTGTTCAGCATTTGGAGTTCTATATTTCCAATGTAAATCATAGCTAAAGATGTGTTCCAGGTTCAGTATGAGAGAATGAGATACTCGTTCATCTTGTTAGGCTTTTTGAAGAATTTGAGGTTTAAGTTTATATAAAGTTTTTTTTAGCCTATGGAGTTTATTACTTCAAATGTTGATTATAGTTAGAGATGTGTTTCTGTTTCAGTATGAGAGATTGAGATACTAGTTTATCTTGCAAAGTTTTTGAAAAAATTGAGGTTTATGTTTATATAAAGTTTTGTTTAGCATATGGAGTTTAATATTTTAAATCTTGATCATAGTTAGAGATGTGTTTTAGTTTTTGTATGATAGAATCAGCTACTAGTTTATCTTGTAAGTCTTTTTGAAGAATTTGAGTAATATGTTTATATAAAGTTTCGTTTAGTATATAGAGTTTAATGTTTCAAAGTTGATCACAATTAGAGATGTGTTTCAGTTTCAGTGTGAGAGAATGAAATACTTGTTTATCTTGCAAGGTTTTTGAGAAAATTGAGGTAAATCTTTATATAAAGTTTTGTTTAACATATAAAGTTTAATGTTTCCAATGTTGATCATAGTTAGAGATGTGTTTTAGTTTACTTATGATTGAATGAGATACTAGTTTATCTTGTAAGGCTTTTTGAAGAATTTGAGGTTTTTGTTTATAAAACGTTTTGTTAGTATATGAAGTTTAATGTTTCAAAGTTTGATCATAGCTAAAGATGTGTTTCAGTTTCAGTATGAAAGAATGAAATACTGGTTTATCTTCCAAAGTTTTTGAAAAAATTGAAGTATATCTTTATATAAAATTGTGTTTAACACAATAAGTTCAATGTTTCAGATGTTGATCATAGTTAGAGATGTGTTTTAGTTTGGTTTGAGAGAATGAGATACTAGTTTATTTTGTAAGGCTTTTTCAAGAATTTGAGTTGTATTTTTATATAAAGTTCTCTTTAGTAGATGGAGTTTAATGTTTCAAATGTTGATCATAATTAGAGACGTGTTTCAGTTTCAGCATGAGAGAGTGAAATACATGTTTATCTGGCAAGGTTTTTGAAAAAATTGAGGTATATCTTTGTATAAAGTTGAGTTTAACATAAGGAGTTTAATGTTTCAGATTTTGACCATAGTTAGAGATGTGTTTTAAATTCAGTATGAGAGAATGAGATACTAGTTTATCTTGTAAGGCTTTTTGAAGAATTTGAGGTATATTTTTATATAATGTTTTGGTTACTATATGGAGTTTATTGTTTCAAATGTTGATATAATTAAAGATGTGTTACAGTTTTAGTATGAGAGAATGAAATACTTGTTTATCTTGCAAGGTTTTTGAAGAAATTGAGGTATATCTTTATATAAAGTTTTACTTAACATAAGGAGTTTAATGTTTCAGATGTTGATCATAGTTAGAGATGTGTTTTACTTTCAGTTTGAAAGAATGAGATACTAGTTTATCTTGTAAGGCGTTTTGAAGAATATGAGTTATATATTTATATAATGTTTTGTTTAGTATTTGGAGGTAAATGTTTCATATGTTTATAATAATTAGAGTTGTATAAAGTTGAGTTTAACATAAGGAGTTTAATGTTTGAGATGTTGACCATAGTTAGAGATGTGTTTTAATTCCAGTATGAGAGAATGAGATACTAGTTTATCTTGTAAGGCTTTTTGAAGAATTTGAGGTATATTTTTATATAAAGTTTTGTTTATTATATGGAGTTAATTGTTTCAAATGTTGATCATAATTAGAGATGTGTTACAGTTTTAGTGTGAAAGAATGAAATACTTGTTTATCTTGCAAGGTTTTTGAAGAAATTGAGGTATATCTTTATATAAAGTTTTACTTAACATAAGGAGTTTAATGTTTCAGATGTTGATCATAGTTAGAGACGTGTTTTAGTTTCAGATTGAGAGAATGAGATACTAGTTTGTCTTGTAAGGCGTTTTGAAGAATATGAGTTATATATTTAAATAATGTTTTGTTTAGTATTTGGAGGTAATTGTTTCATATGTTTATCATAATTAGAGATGTATTTCAGTTTCAACCTGAGAGAATGAAAAACTAGTTTGTCTTGCAAGGTTTTTGAAGAAATTAAGGTGTATCTTTATATAAAGTTTTGTTTAACAAATGGAGTTTAATGTTTCAAATGTTGATCAAAATTAGAGATGTGTTTCAGTTTCAGTATGAGAGAATGAGATACTAATTTATCTTGGAAGGTTTTTGAAGAGATTGAAGTATATATTTATATAAAGTTTTGTTCAGCATTTGGAGTTCTATATTTCCAATGTAAATCATAGCTAAAGATGTGTTCCAGGTTCAGTATGAGAAAATGAGATACTCGTTCATCTTGTTAGGCTTTTTGAAGAATTTGAGGTTTAAGTTTATATAAAGTTTTTTTTAGCCTATGGAGTTTATTACTTCAAATGTTGATTATAGTTAGAGATGTGTTTCTGTTTCAGTATGAGAGATTGAGATACTAGTTTATCTTGCAAAGTTTTTGAAAAAATTGAGGTTTATGTTTATATAAAGTTTTGTTTAGCATATGGAGTTTAATATTTTAAATCTTGATCATAGTTAGAGATGTGTTTTAGTTTTTGTATGATAGAATCAGCTACTAGTTTATCTTGTAAGGCTTTTTGAAGAATTTGAGTAATATGTTTATATAAAGTTTCGTTTAGTATATAGAGTTTAATGTTTCAAAGTTGATCACAATTAGAGATGTGTTTCAGTTTCAGTGTGAGAGAATGAAATACTTGTTTATCTTGCAAGGTTTTTGAGAAAATTGAGGTAAATCTTTATATAAAGTTTTGTTTAACATATAAAGTTTAATGTTTCCAATGTTGATCATAGTTAGAGATGTGTTTTAGTTTACTTATGATTGAATGAGATACTAGTTTATCTTGTAAGGCTTTTTGAAGAATTTGAGGTTTTTGTTTATAAAACGTTTTGTTAGTATATGAAGTTTAATGTTTCAAAGTTTGATCATAGCTAAAGATGTGTTTCAGTTTCAGTATGAGAGAATGAAATACTGGTTTATCTTCCAAAGGTTTTGAAAAAATTGAAGTATATCTTTATATAAAATTGTGTTTAACACAATTAGTTCAATGTTTCAGATGTTGATCATAGTTAGAGATGTGTTTTAGTTTGGTTTGAGAGAATGAGATACTAGTTTATTTTGTAAAGCTTTTTCAAGAATTTGAGTTGTATTTTTATATAAAGTTCTCTTTAGTAGATGAAGTTTAATGTTTCAAATGTTGATTATAATTAGAGATGTGTTTCAGTTTCAGCATGAGAGAGTGAAATACATGTTTATCTTGCAAGGTTTTTGAAAAAAATGAGGTATATCTTTGTATAAAGTTGAGTTTAACATAAGGAGTTTAATGTTTCAGATGTTGACCATAGTTAGAGATGTGTTTTAATTTCAGTATGAGAGAATGAGATACTACTTTATCTTGTAAGGCTTTTTAAAGAATCTGAGGTATATTTTTATATAAAGTTTTGTTTAATATATGGAGTTTAATGTTTCATATACTGATCATAATTAGAGATGTGTTTCAGTTTCAGTATGAGAGAATGAAATACATGTTTATCTTGCAAGGTTTTTGAAAAAATTGAGGTATATCGTTGCATAAAGTTGAGTTTAACATAAGTAGTTTAATGTTTCAGATGTTGACCATAGTTAGAGATATGTTTTAATTTCAGTATGAGAGAATGAGATACTAGTTTCTCTTGTAAGGCTTTTTGATGAGTTTGAGGTATATTTTTATATAAAGTTTTGTTTACTATATGGAGTTTAATGTTTCAAATGTTGATCATAATTAGAGATGTGTTATAGTTTTAGTATGAAAGAATGAAATACTTGTTTATCTTGCAAGGTTTTTGAAGAAATTGAGGTATATCATTATATAAAGTTTCACTTAACATAAGGAGTTTAATGTTTCAGATGTTGATCATAGTTAGAGATGTGTTTTAGTTTCAGTTTGAGAGAATGAGATACTAGTTTATCTTGTAAGGCTTTTTAAAGAATATGAGTTATATATTTATATAAAGTTTTGTTTAGTATTTGGAGGTAAATGTTTCAAATGTTTATCATAGTTAGAGATGTATTTCAGTTTCAGCATGAGAGAATGAAATACTAGTGTGTCTTGCATGGTTTTTTAAGAAATTAAGGCATATCTTTATATAAAGTTTTGTTTAACAAATGGAGTTTAAAGTTTCAAATATTGATCAAAGTTAGAGATGTGTGTCAGTTTCAGTATGAGAGAATGAGATACTAATTTATCTTGGATAGTTTTTGAAGAGATTGAGGAATATATTTATATAAAGTTTTGTTCAGCGTATGGAATTCTATATTTCCAATGTTAATCAAAGCTAGAGATGTGTTCGAGGTTCAGTATGAGAGAATGAGATACTCGTTCATCTTGTTAGGCTTTTTGAAGAATTTGAGGTTTAAGTTTATCTAAAGTTTTTTTTAGCTTATTGAGTTTATTGCTACAAATGTTTATTATAGTTAGAGATGTGTTTCTGTTTCAGTATGAGAGATTGAGATACTAGTTTATCTTGCAAAGTTTTTGAAAAAATTGAGGTATAAGCTTATATAAAGTTTATTTAGCATATGGAGTTTAATGTTTTAAATATTGATCATAGTTAGAGATGTGTTTTAGTTTTTGTATGATAGAATCAGCTACTAGTTAATCTTGTAAGGTTTTTTGAAGAATTTGAGTAATATGTTTATAGAAAGTTTTGTTTAGTATATAGAGTTTAATGTTTCAAATGTTTATCATAGTTAGAGATGTGTTTCAGTTTCAGTGTGAGAGAATGAAATACATGTTTATCTTGCAAGGTTTTTGAAAAAATTGAGGTAAATCTTGATATAAAGTTGTGTTTAACATAAAGAGTTTAATGTTTCAGATGTTTACCATAGTTAGAGATGTGTTTTAGTTTCAGTATGAGAGAATGTGATACTAGCTTATCCTGTAAGGCTTTTTCAAGAATTTGAGTTATAATTTTTTATAAAGTTTTGTTTAGTATATGGAGTTTAATGTTTCAAATGTTGATCACAATTAGATATGTGTTTCAGCTTCAGTATGAGAGAATGAAATACTAGTTTATCTTGCAAGGTTTTTGAAGAAATTCAGGTATATTTTTATATAAATTTTGTTTAACATATAAAGTTTAATGTTTCCAATGTTGATCATAGTTAGAGATGTGTTTTAGTTTCTGTATCATTGAATGAGATACTAGTTTATCTTGTAAGGCTTTTTGAAGAATTTGAGGTTTTTGTTTATATAACGTTTTGTTAGTATATGAAGTTCAATGTTTCAAATTTTTATCATAGTTAAAGATGTGTTTCAGTTTCAGTATGAAAGAATGAAATACTGGTTTATCTTGCAAATTTTTTGAAAAAAATTGAAGTATATCTTTATATAAAATTGTGTTTAACACAATAAGTTCAATGTTTTAGATGTTGATCATAGTTAGAGATGTGTTTTAGTTTGGTTTGAGAGAATGAGATACTAGTTTATTTTATAAGGTTTTTTCAAGAATTTGAGTTGTATTTTTATATAAAGTTCTCTTTAGTAGATGGAGTTTAATGTTTCAAATGTTGATCATAATTAGAGATGTGTTTTAGTTTCATCATGAGAGAGTGAAATACATGTTTATCTGGCAAGGTTTTTGAAAAAATTGAGGTATATCTTTGTATAAAGTTGAGTTTAACATAAGGAGTTTAATGTTTCAGATGTTGACCAGAGTTAGAGATGTGTTTTAATTTCAGTATGAGAGAATGAGATACTACTTTATCTTGTAAGGCTTTTTAAAGAATCTGAGGTATATTTTTATATAAAGTTTTGTTTAATATATGGAGTTTAATGTTTCATATGCTGATCATAATTAGAGATGTGTTTTAGTTTCAGTATGAGAGAATGAAATACATGTTTATCTTGCAAGGTTTTTGAAAAAATTGAGGTATATCGTTGCATAAAGTTGAGTTTAACATAAGTAGTTTAATGTTTCAGATGTTGACCATAGTTAGAGATATGTTTTAATTTCAGTATGAGAGAATGAGATACTAGTTTCTCTTGTAAGGCTTTTTGATGAGTTTGAGGTATATTTTTATATAAAGTTTTGTTTACTATATGGAGTTTAATGTTTCAAATGTTGATCATAATTAGAGATGTGTTATAGTTTTAGTATGAAAGAATGAAATACTTGTTTATCTTGCAAGGTTTTTGAAGAAATTGAGGTATATCTTTATATAAAGTTTTACTTAACATAAGGAGTTTAATGTTTCAGATGTTGATCATAGTTAGAGATGTGTTTTAGTTTCAGTTTGAGAGAATGAGATACTAGTTTATCTTGTACGGCTTTTTGAAGAATATGAGTTATATATTTATATAATGTTTTGTTTAGTATTTGGAGGTAAATGTTTCAAATGTTTATCATAATTAGAGATGTATTTCAGTTTCAGTTTGAGAGAATGAGATATTAGTTTATCTTGGAAGGCCTTTTATAAAGTTCTGTTTAGTATATTGAGTTTAATGTTTCAAATGTTGATCATAATTAGAGATGTGTTTCAGTTTTAGTATGAGAGAATGAAATACATGTTTATCTTGCAAGGTTTTTGAAAAAAATTGAGGTATCTCTTTGTATAAAGTTGAGTTTAACATAAGGAGTTTAATGTTTCAGATGTTGACCATAGTTAGAGATGTGTTTTAATTTCAGTATGAGAGAATGAGATACTAATTTCTCTTGTAAGGCTTTTTGAAGAATTTGAGGTATATTGTTATATAAAGTTTTGTTTACTATATGGAGTTTAATGTTTCAAATGTTGATCATAATTAGAGATGTGTTACAGTTTTAGTATGCAAGAATGAAATACTTGTTTATCTTGCAAGGTTTTTGAAGAAATTGAGGTATATCTTTATATATAGTTTTGTTTAACATAAGGAGTTTAATGTTTCAGATGTTGATCATAATTAGAGGTGTGTTTTAGTGTCAGTTTGAGAGAATGAAATACTAGTTTATCTTGTACGGTTTTTGAAGAATATGAGTTATATATTTATATAATGTTTTGTTTTGTATTTGGAGGTAAATGTTTCAAATGTTTATCATAATTAGAGATGTATTTCAGTTTCAGCATGAGAGAATGAAATACTAGTTTGTCTTGCAAGGTTTTTAAAGAAATTAAGGCATATTTTTATATAAAGTTTTGTTTAACAAATGGAGTTTAATGTTTGAAATGTTGATCAAAGTTTGTGATGTGTTTTAGTTTCAGTATGAGAGAATGAGATACTAATTTATCTTGGAAGGTTTTTGAAGAGATTGAGGTATATATTTATATAAAGTTTTGTTCAGCATTTGGAGTTCTATATTTCCAATGTATATCATAGCTAGAGATGTGTTCCAGGTTCAGTATGATTAACGGTGTCTTCCAATGAATGAGAGCCAAAGTATTTATGCTTCTTATTCCTGATTTAGGTGTCCCACAATACATATTTATAGTGGTATTCGTTGTTATGAGCAATCTTACTCTTTAAAATTCTGATTTATACATTTGGGGACATGATGTGTCTTTTTTTTATCTTAATGGGACTTATTTTAGTTCCAGATTCCACATTTTGGTCTATTGGATTTGGTTGATTAACGGTGTCTCCCAATGAATGAGAAACAATATATTTATGCTTCTAATTCCTCTTTTAGGTGTCCCACTATGCATATTTCTAGTGATATTCATTGTTATGACTATTCTTAGTCTTAAAATTCTGTTTTAAGAATTTGGGGACATGAAGTTCATTTTCTGATCTTCATTTGACTTATTTCCGTTCCAAATTCATCTTTTCGGGTTATTGGATTTGGTTGATTAATGGTGTCTCCCAATGAGTGAGAAACAAGGTATTCATGCTTCTCAGTCCTCATTTAGGTGTCTCACAATTCATATTTCTAGTGGTATTCATTGTTATGACCATTCTTACTCTTTAAAATTCTTTTTTTTTTTTTGTGTTTGGAGACATAATGTTCCTTTTTGATCTTCAAGGGACTCATTTTAGTTCCAGATTCCACCTTTTTTTGTCTATTGGATTTTGTTGATTAAAGGTGTCTCCTTATATATGAGAAACAATATATTTATGCTTGTCATTCCTTATTTTGGTGTTCCACTATGTTTATTTCTAGTGGTATTCATTGTTATTACCATTCTTACTCTTAAAATTCAGTTTAAGCATTTGGGGACATGAAGTTCCTTTTCTAATCTTCATTAGACTCATTTCAGTTCCAAATTCATCTTTTTGGTATATTGGACTTGGTTGATTAATGGTGTCTCCGAATGAATGAGAAGCAACATATATATGCTTCTCATTCCTGATTTTGGAGTCCCACAATGCATATTTCTAGTGTATTTATTGTTATGACCTTCTTACTCTTAATATTTAGTTTTAAGCATTTGAGGACATTAAGTTCCTTTTCTGATCTTCATTGGACTCATTTCAGTTCCAAATTCATCTTTTTGGTATATTAGATTTGGTTGATTAACGAGTCTCCCAATGAATGAAAAATAAGGTATATATGGTTCTCATTCCTCATTTTGGAGTCCCACATTACATATTTCTAGTGGTATTTATTGTTATGACAATTCATACTCTTTTAAATTCTATTATAACAATTTGGGGACATGAAGTTCCTTTTCAGATCTTCATGGGACTCATTTTAGTTCCAGATTCCTCTTTTAGGTTTATTGGATTTTGTTGATTAATGGTGTCTCTAAATAAATAAGAAATAAGGTATTTATGCTTCTCATTCCTCATTTAGGTGTCCCACAATGCATAATTCAAGTGATATTATTTGTTAATACCATTCAAATTCTTAAAAATTATGTTCTAACAATTTGGGGGACATGAAGTTCCTTTTCTTATCTTCATGGGACTCATTTCAGTTCCAGATTCGTCTTTCTGGTATATTGGATTTGGTTGATTAACGGTGGTTCCCAATGAATGAGAAACATGGTATTTATGCTTCTCATTCTTCATTTAGGTGTCACACAATGCAAATTTCTAATGGTATTCATTGTTATGACCATTCATACCTAAAAAATGTTTTATAACAATTTAGGGACATGGAGTTCATTTTCTGATCTTCATGAGACTCATTTTAGTTTCAGATTCCTCTTTATAGTTTATTGGATTTGGTTGATTAGCGGTGTCTTCCAATGAATTTGAAACAAGGTATTTATGCTTCTCATTCCTCATTTAGGTGTCCCATCATGCATATTTCTAGTGGTATTCATTGCTATGACCGTTCTTAATCTTTAAAATTCTATTTTATGCACTTTGGGACATAATGTACCTTTTATGATCTTCATGGGACTCATTTTAGTTCCAGATTCCTCTTTTTGGTTTATTGGATTTTGTTGATTAATGATGTCTCCCAATGAATGAGAAACAAGGCATTTATGCTTCTCATTCCACATTTTGGTTTCCTACAATGCATATTTCTAGTGATATTCATTGTTATGACCATTCAAACTCTTAAAAATTCTGTTATCTCAATTTGGGGACATGAAGTTCCTTTTCTGATCTTCATGGGACTCATTTTAGTTCTAGATTCCACTTTTTGGTCTATTGGATTTAGGTTATTAAGGGTGTCTCCCAATGACTGACAAACAATGTATTTATGCTTCTCATCCCTCATTTAGGTGTCCCACAATGCATAGTTCTAGTGATATTCATTGTTAAGACAATTCAAATTCTGTTATAACAATTTGGGGACATGAAGTTCCTTTTCTTATCTTCATGGGCCTCATTTTAGTTCCAGACTCTTCGTTTTGGTCTATTGGATTCGGATGATTCACAGTTTCTGCTAATGAATGAGAAAGAAGGTATTTATACTTCTCATTCCTCATTTAGGTGTCCCACAATACATATTTCTTGTGGTATTCATTGTTATGACCATTCATACTCTTAATAACTTTGTTATAACAATTTGGGGACATGAAGTTCCTCTTCTGATCTTCATGGGACTCAATTTGGTTTCTTGGATTTGGTTGATTAAAGGTGTCTTATAATGTATTTGAAGCAAGGTATTTCTGCTTTTCATTCCTCATTTAGGTTTCCCAAAATGCATATTTCTAGTGGTATTCATTGTTATGATCATTCTTAATCTCTAAAACTCCTTTCTATGCATTTGGGGACCTGATATTCCTTTTTTTTATCTTCATGGGACTCATTTTAGTTCCAGATTCCACTTTTTTTGTCTATTTGATTTGGTTGATTAACGGTTTCTCCCAATGAATGAGAAACAATATATTTATGCTTCTCATTCCTTATTTAGGTGTTGCACAATGCATATTTCTAGTCATATTTATTGTTATAACCATTCAAATTCATAAAAAATCTGTTATAACAATTTGGGGACATGAAGTTCTTTTTCTGATCTTCATGGGCCTCATTTTTGTTCCAGACTCTTCTTTTTGGTCTATTGGATTCGGTTGATTCACAGTTTCTCCTAATGAATCAGAAAGAAGGTATTTATGCTTCTCATTCCTCATTTAGGTGTCCCACAATGTATATTTCTAGTGGTATTTATTGTTAAGACAATTATTACTCTTTAAAATTCTGTTTTTGTAACACCCGTCTCATCCTCACTCGAGAACGGTGTGCCACCAAACTTAATTTATGTCTCAAATACTCCAAGTAATAAAATCTCAACTTTATTTTCGGAAATCATTAAATACATCTCATAAATTCAGTAAATCGAATAAAATCTTAAAATAATGTTTAAAATAAAATACTGAAACCCGTAAATCCCAAAATAGCACCTGATCGTCATACCATAAATCTACTCGTCGGTCTCACCTGAAAAGGGAAGAAAGAGGGGTGAGTAACAGGGGAGTTACTCAGTGAGGTATGGGATGCTAATCACAGAAAACACAATCTGGTCATTGCACTCCAAACACGGAAAACAGACTAAACATGCACAAACACGGTACCTAAAGTACCCAAAGAACAGTCAATGTCCTACTACCGGATCCAGTGACCGGCGGCACCCTCCTCCCAGAAGGACAACTTATGGGATAGTGCCCAATCACACCGCCCGTAGACGATTATCGACCTCTGAAGGTACTGGACAACAGGTCGACTAAGCTGCCCAGCACCATCTCCTCATACAACACGCGACGCAAGTACAGAAGTCCGTCTCTATACCCCCGCAATCCCTACCGACCCACATAGTCGACTAATCCTAACTCTAGCAAGTTTAACAATTTAATGCACAACCAATGGGTTGAATCATCTATATTCCTAGGTCCAATTTACAAGCAAAACTACCTAGACTCGATCAAGAAAAACGGAACACATTTAGTACTAGATTCCATCTATGGCGCTTCTTGACGAAAAAATGGTAGTCTGCGGAAAAGCCCTCACCTTAGCCTTAACCACGAAGAACAATAGGAATCCCTATGCTCTAAAGCTCCAGATCGGTTCTCCTTCACTAGAAAGCTAGATCTACGACTCCAGAAGCTCCCTGAAAAGATTCAGGTCAAACGGACCACGTTTGCCTAACCAAAACACACATCTCAATAGACTGGTCTCGGATCAGCACAACACAGACACGATTTGGAAACAAGGATACAACTTTCTACTCCTACCTCCCACCGGAACGAACTCGGCCAGTCTGGAAAGAAGATATTCGGGGCTTTCTAACAATCGGTTGATCGTTCCGTGGATCCACACGGTTCGCCGGGAAATCGCCTCGCAAGGTGGCGGCGGAATGATGACGCGAATTTGGCACTACGCCGCACATGCTCAAAGAAACATCCATAATTTTCAGTATACAGATCCGAATGATAAACCGCTTGTGGCAGTAGATCAATGAACAAGTCAAGAGTATACCTACCAAGTTTCAGGTCGATTGGATTAGATTTGCTAGTTCGATTCTCCCTTCTCCCAGAACTAGTCGAATCTGCCCTATAGGACTTTCTAGATGGCTCCGGTGGCTTTTCCTTCAAGGTTGCTAATCGACGGCTAGATTTCGCCAGAGTTTTGGTGTGACTAGGTTTTACAGGGAAAATTAAAGGATGAAGGGGGCTATTTATAGGGAAAGGAACTTAGGGTTTTATTTAGACAAGTTGGACCTTAATGGGTCTCAGGGTTAGGGTCGTTACAGTTTTATGCATTTGGGGACATAATGTTCCTTTTTATGATCTTCATGGGTCTCATTTTAGTTCCAGATTCAACTTTTTGGTCAATTGGATTTGGTTGATTAACGGTGACTCCCAATGAATAAGATACAATATATTTATGCTTCTCCTTCCTCATTCTGTTCTAACAATTTGGGGACATGAAGTTACTTTTCTGATCTTCATGGGGCTCATTTTAGTTTCAGATTCCTCTTTATGGTTTATTGGATTTGGTTGATTAACGGTGTCTTCCAATGAATTTGAAACAAGGTATTTATGCTTCTTATTCCTCATCTTGGTGTCCCACAATGCATATTTCTAGTGGTTCATTGTTATGACCATTCTTAATCTTTAAAACTCTTTTTTATGCATTTGAGGACATGTTGTTTCTTTTTTTTTATCTTCATGGGACTCATTTTAGTTCCAGATTCAACTTTTTTGGTCTATTGGATTTGGTTGATTAACGGTGTCTCCCAATGAATGAGAAACAATATATTTATGCTTTTCATTCCTCATTTAGGTGTCACACTATGTATATTTCTAGTGGTATTCATTGTTATTACCATTCTTACTCTTTAAATTCTGTTTTAAGCATTTGGGGACATAAATTTCATTTTCTTATCTTCATTGGACTCATTTCAGTTCCAAATTCATCTTTTTGTTATATTGGATTTGGTTGGTTAATTGTGTCTCCCAATGAATGAAAAACAAGATATATATGCCTCTCATTCGTCATTTTGGAGTCCCACAATGCATATTTATAATGGTATTTATTGTTGTGACCATTCATACTCTTTAAAATTCTAATATAACAATTTGGGGACATGAAGTTTATTTTCTGATCTTCAGGAGACTCATTTTTGTTTCAGATTCCTCTTTTTGGTTTATTGGATTTTGTTGATTAATGTTGTCTCCCAATGAATAAGAAACAAAGTATTTATGGTTCTCATTCCTCAGTTAGATGTCACACAATATATATTTCTGGTGATATTCATTGTTATGACCATTCAAACTCTTACAAATTCTGTTATAGCAATTTGGGGACATGAGGTTCATTTTCCGATCTTCATGGGACTCGTTTTAGTATCAGATTCCTCTTTTTGATTTTTTGGATTTGGATGATTAAAAGTGTCTCCCAATGAATGAGAACCCAGGTATTTATGCTTTTTATTCCTGATTTAGGTGTTCCATAATGCATATTTATAGTGGTATTTATTGTTATGAGCAATCTTACTCTTTAAAATTCTGTTTTATACATTTGGTGACATGATGTTTCTTTTTTTTATCTTAATGGGACTCATTTTAGTTCCAGATTCCACATTTTGGTCTATTGGATTTGCTTGATTAACGGTGTCTCCCAATGAATGAGAAACAATATATTTATGCTTCTAATTCCTCCTTTAGGTGTCCCACTATGCATATTTCTAGTGGTATTCATTGTTATTACCATTCTTACTCTTAAAATTCTGTTTTAAGCATTTGGGGACATAAAGTTCATTTTCTTATCTTCATTGGACTCATTTTAGTTCCAAATTCATCTTTTAGGTATATTGGATTTGGTTGGTTAACGATGTCTCCCAATGAATGAAAAACAAGGTATATATGCCTCTCGTTCCTCATTTTGGAGTCCTACAATGCATATTTATAATGGTATTTATTGTTATGACCATTCATACTCTTTGAAATTCTAATATAACAATGAATCTGTGCAAACAACCAAAGTAGATGAAGAGGTAGATAGATATATTGCAAGATTTTTGGTTCTGGATGATTAACTAACCCCTGAAACCGATTTCTCCTGGCTTCTTAAACACTTCTCTTTTGTTTTCTCTTTTTTTTTTTGAATTCAGGCGGCTCACCCAGAGAACAGATAGGCAGAAAAGATTTTGCTTTTTTTTTTTGATTGAAGAACATGAAGAGATGAGAAAGATGAAAAGAGATAGATACCACACTTTAAAGTGGACTCTGATACCAAATGATATAAAATCCTTCCAAGGAGTCGGCACTCTAAGATGGTGAATGGATATGCCTCCAACCACAAGCTACTAGCCTATGGATATGGTGATGTGGATCAAATGGTGGCACAAAAGCTGCGACACTTCTGATATTCTGGTTGATCCCATGGATATGACAACGCTATGATTCTTGACAACTTTCTCTAGCAACTTAGTATTTGAAACTTCCGTTTGAACCTAAAATTCTAGACAAGCATTAAGAATAGGTTTGATAACTTCACAAATTGCTTTAACATCAACTTCTGCAGGTTAAACACAATTTGCTCATCTAGGTTATTTCTAGCAACCTATTAGCTACCGCTAAATAGGTTAAACCTAAATTCATAGATTAATTGATCAGATTAACCTAAGCATTAAGAACAACTCAAGATGAAAACGTCAACAGAATAAAACCATATTTATGTTTAGTTCATTGAACTCTGTAATTTATTTGAACCTTAAACCTAACTATTGAAATTACTCAGACATAGAAAAGAAGAACACAAAAGTAATTATGAAAGATATGATAATATAAAAAGATAAATAAAAGAGGTTCAGAATTCTTCTCCAAAAAGGTTGTAGAGACTTCCACTCCCCAAACTTACAAGGCAAAAACGCTAAGAAAAGTAGCTATTAATAAATTATTTTCAAAACTTATGAAAGCTCTAATATATATATATAAGATTGGCTACGGCTAGGGTTTAAGATCGCCGACGCTTAGGGTTTCGAAAACTTCGGGCTTGATAGAGGCCCAATAGATAACTTGGCTTGGATTGGTTTCTTTAAATTGGATAAAGCCTTCTACGTCTGGTCACGATGAGTGTCGGGCGACACTAGCAAAGGGTGTCGGACGACACCAAGCTCCTTTTTGCACACTTTAGTCGGATTTTGCTATTTGAACTCCAATCTTCACTTTTGTCATCTTTGTACCTAATAATGACTCAATAAAACTAAGAGTCTCGATATAGACTCAAAAATAGCTTAGAAAGGATAGTTAAAAAACATCAAAAATACAATATATCACTTATATACTACGATTGGACTTCTGTTCAATTGCAGAATAGCTCTAGGGTACTTTTGAGCATATCAAATTTTGGCGTCGTTTCCGGGAACTCATTGATTTTGTCATTAGATTAGAAATATAATTTAGTCTACACATTTTATTTCTTGCTTACTTACAATTGTTCTTCTCTTTTCTTGTGTGAGGTGCATGCATAATCGCAATACCAGAAGCAACAAGGAAGCTCAGCTTGTGAATCTCACGAAGTTGAGAGAGTTAGAACGTACAAAAAGAATTCAGCAGACATGAGAAGAACAATCATTCGACCTGATGCTGCTGGAGTCTTACGAGACCAAGATGGTCATGCTTACAATGACAATGGTGACAAAATCGATGATCAGGGAACTGTCGTCCAAGTAATAGCACCTGCATAAAACAGAGATGCCCAGATTGCTAGAGCACCATCTATCTGAGGGAGGACCCTTGCTGACTACAACATGCCTGATCAATTCTATGCAAACAGGTATGCCATTAACCCTCCCGGTTATCAGAGAGCTGATTTCGGGCTGAAACCTGCCTACTACACTCGTGGGTCAGGATCTTTTCTATGGTCTTCCTCATGAGCATCCTATGGACCATATAGAAAAGTTTGAAGATTTGGTATCTAGAATCAAGTGCAATGGGGTGTCCTATGACTATCTCTTCTGCAAGCTTTTCCCCAATTCTCTTGCTGGGGATGCTTCCTACTGGCTGAAGTAGTTGCAACCAGGCTCTCTAACAACCTGAGTTCATACAAAAAATACTTTTCTCAACAACTTCTTTGATGATGCAAGGTCTGAAGAGCTGAGGACAAAAATCTCTAAATTTGTCCAAGGACCTGCTGAAGCATTGAAGGCTTCTTGGTTGAGCTTCAGAGCTTATCAGAGGGACTGTCCGCACCATGGGTTCAGTGATGTTCAGCTGCTGGGAATCTTCTTCAGGAGAATAGATTGGAGGTATCAAATGGCTTTGGATGCTGCAAGTGAAGAAAACTTCAACACCAGGAGTCCAGCAGAGGCCAAAAAGCTCATTGAGAACTTGATATCAAGCAACTGTACCAAGAATGCAAACTATGATATAAAAAGGCTAGCTGGAAACATGGAGGGAGGTCAGATTGCTGAAGTAAAAGCCAAACTTGATTTTGTCCACAATCTCCTTGTGGGTAAGAAGCAATTTCAGTTTGCTGCAGAGGTTGAGACATTTGAACCAGCTGATGAATATGAAGAAGAAGATGTCAACTTTGTTGGTGGAACTGGTTTTCAGAATCAGAGGTTCGAGAATCAACAGGGGAACATACCTTTCAATGCCAATAGTCAGAGGAGTGCATTCACAAACAATCAGAACTCCTCTGGTTACACTCAGAAACCTCAATTCCAGAAGCGTTCTTTTAAGAGCAACAACAATAGCAACTTCACAAGGAGTTATGGTTCACCTTCTTACCAACCAATTCCTCCACCAGATTTAGGAAACAGAATGGAGAGTATGCTTGAGAAAATTCTTGAAGGTCAGCAAAAGCTAACAGTAGAGTTTAATGGAAGGTTTAATGCCATGTACACTGATCTGAATGGGAAGTTTGAAGCTTTGAACACCCATGTAAAGAAGTTGGACATTCAAGTTGCACAGACTGTAGGATCTGTGAAAAGACTAGATGGATTCCTTCCTAGGAGAACAGATACCAATCTAAAACATTATGTCAATGCCATTATTCTAAGGAGTGGAAAACAACTCAATCCAGTGCTTAAAAAGGGTCTTACTGCAGATGAACTCGGGGAGCTGGAAGAGTTAGAATAGGGTGATTTTGAAGTCACAGAGCCAGTGTCGGTCGACACCGTGGGTGGGTGTTGGTCCACATCAATACAAATTCTCGAGGAATCGAACGATGACGGACCTATGTCGACCCCTGTCGACACTCCGAAAGCGAAGGACCCGACACCGAAGCTTAGTGTCAGTCGACACCACCTCGGTGTCGACCGACACCAAGAGAATGAACTCGAAAAATTAAGTCTCGACAAACCGATGTCAACCCCAGTCGACACCCCTACATCTGATGGATCGACACGAGAACTTAGTGTCGATCGACATCAATCTAGTGTCGATCATCACCCTTTGCGGAGCCAGCCAGAAGTAGTTAAATCTCACATAGAACATTAGGAAAAGGTATACAAACCCAAAGTACCTTTTCCGAAGAACCCCAAGAAGTCCAACAAGAACTGGACGATGCTAGGTGCAAGGCTATTATTGTTGGGATTCCTGTCATTGATGTTGTTAATACTTTTCGTATGATCAGAAGGTATGTCAAGAGAATGGTGACCAAAGACCTGAATGTTGAACAAGGAATGATGATGATTTCTGCACATGTCAGTGCTTTATTTTGAACAGGATTCCACATAAGCTCCCTGATCCTCGAAGTTTTGTATTGGATTGCACCATCTTTTCTGACAGGTTTGAGAGATCTCTGTGTGATTTGGGTTCTAATGTGAATTTGATGCCTCGATCAGTAGCAATCAACCTTCCTATGACTGATCTTCAGCCGCCCCGAATCACTCTTATCCTAGCTGATAGATCCATGAGAGTCCCAAATGGTGTCTTGGAAGATGTTCCTATAAATATTGGAGACTGTTTGATTCCCACAGATTTTGTGGTGTTGAAGTATGAGGAGGAACCTAGAGATCCTCTCATTTTCGGAAGGTCTTTCTTTGCTACAGCTGGTGCTATAATTGATGTGAAGAAGGGGAGGATTGGTCTGAATGTGGGTGATCTAGTGATGAACTTTGACATGGGTGAAATTGTTAGGAAACCCACCATTGATGGACAGACCTTCTATGTAGACACACTTTCAGATCTTACTGAGGAAATTTTCAATGGAATGCATTCTGAGGGTTCTTTGGAGAGAGCTCTGATCACATCTACAAATGAACATCTAGATGACATAGCAATTAGATATGCAAGGCTGATGGATGCCAGAGAGTATGTCATGAAATTGGTTGCTGAAGAGGAGCTGGTTGAGACTTCTGAAAAGGCTACAAAGCTTGGTGATTGGACTGTAGAGAGAGCTCCAAAAATTGAATTGAAACAACTCCCTAAGGGGTTAAGGTATGCATTTCTTGGTGAAAATTCTTCCTATCAGGTAATTGTTAATGCTTACCTGAACAATGCATAGCTCACTTTACTGCTAAGCAAGCTGCGTAAGTTACACAAATTTCGCAAAGCTCTTGGCTATTCTCTTGATGATATTTCAAGTATCTCTCCAAACTTGTGAATGCATAGGATCCACATTGAGGATGAGACAAAGTCATCAGTTGAGCACTAGAGGAGGCTAAATCCCAACTTGAAAGAGGTTGTCAAAAAGGAGATCAAGAAATTGCTGGAAGCTGGAGTCATCTGTCCTCTTCAGACAGCAATTGGGTCAGTCCAGTGCATGTGGTTCCTAAGAAAGGAGGTGTTACAGTGGTAAAGAATGAGAAGAATGAGATGTTCTGGGACAGAAGAAGGATAAGAAGCTTCATGCCATTTACTATGATAGCAGAACACTTGATGATGCACAGAAGAATTATGCAACTATAGAAAATGAATTTTTGGCTGTAGTGTTTGCTTTTGAGAAATTTCATCCTTACTTGGTTGGGTTTTACGTGATTGTGCATACAGACCATTCTGCTCTCAAATATTTGATGCACAAAAAGGAGGCTAAGCCAAGATTACTAACGTGGATTCTACCTCTTCAAGAGTTTGATATTGAAGTTAGAGATAAGTAAGGTGTGGAGAATGGAGTAGCTGATCATCTTTCAAGACTCAGGATTGAAGAAACCATCCCCAATGATGATTATCTGCCAGAAGAGAATGTTTCTATGACAGAGATTGGTCTAGAATCAGACTTGGGGGAGCACTTACATCGTTCCCGTGTTACAGGTTCAGTGTCGGTCGACACAAGACTCGAAAAATCGGACAAATGTCGACCCGACCACCTTTGGGTCGACACATCCACTCGTTACCAACAACTGGTGTCAGTTGGCACCAATTCTGGTGTCGGTCGACACCCACCTGGGTTGTGCGTAGAACTTGCAACAGTTCACAATGAGGATTCAGTTGAGTATGTAGCCGTTGTGGCTGTTCTTGATCACTGTTGGTATGCTGCTGCCAATTACTTCGCTGCAGATGTTGATCAAGGTTTCAAGGAATATGTTAGAAAGAAATTCATAGTGACCTCAGAAGATACTATTGGGATGAGCATTACCTCTACAGGCATTGTTCCGGTGGTATGTACAGGAGATGTAATGCTGAAACTGAAGTTCCTGATATTTTGTTTCACTGTCATGGATCTGAGTATGCTGGACGCTTTGCTGCTTTCAAAAGAGTGCCAAAATTTCTTCAAGTAGGCTTTTGGCGGCCTACCATTGTCAAGGATGCTCAGATATTTGTTTCTCAGTGTGATGCTTGTCAGAGAGGAGGGAATATCAGCAAGAAACATGAGATGCCACAAAAATTCATCATTGAAGTTGAAGTTTTTGATTGCTAGGGCATTGATTTCATGGGTCATTTTCCCTCATCTTATGGGAATAAGTACATTCTAGTTGTTGTGGATTATGTATCGAAGTGGGTAGAAGCAATTACTAGTCCGAAGAATGATGCTGCAGTGGTTCTTAAGCTGTTTAAGACCATTATTTCCCCCAGATTTGGAGTGCCTAGGATTGTGATATGTCAGGGTAGATCTCAGTTTATCAACAAGGTCTTCGAGAACTTGCTGAAGAAACATGGTGTTCATCATCGTGTGGCATCTCCTTATCGCCCTCAGACAAGAGGACAAGTAGAGGTTTCCAATAGACAGATCAAAGAAATCCTAGAGAAGACACTGGGTAAGACAAGAAAAGATTGGTCTGCAAAGCTGGATGATGCACTTTGGGCTGTCAAGATGATGAATTTCGACATCAAGTCTGCTGCGGAGAGGAGATGAATTCAGCTCAATGAGTTGGATGAGACCAGATTTCATGCTTATGAGAACTCTAAGATGAACAAGGAGAGAACAAAGGTATATCATGATAAGAAGATTATCTCCAGAAACTTCGAACCCAATGATCAGTTACTCTTGTATAACGGTGATACTCTTTTATTGGATTTGGTTGATTAACGGTGACTCCTAATGAATGTGAAACAAGGTATTTATGTTCTCATTTCTCATTTAGGTGTCGTACAATGGTGTTTTCTAGTGGTATTCAATGTTATTACCATTCTCACTCTTTAACATTCTGTTTTATGCATTTGGGGACATGATGTTCCTTTTTTTATCTTCATGGCACACATTTTAGTTCCAGATTCCTCTTTTTGGTTTATTGGATTTTGTTGATTAATGGTGTCTCCAATGAATGAGAAACAAGGTATCTATACTTCTCATTCTTCATTTAGGTGTCCCACAATGCATATTTCTAGTGATATTCATTGTTATGACCATTCAAATTCTTAAAATACCTGTTATAACAATTTGGGGACATGAAGTTCCTTTTATGATCTTTGTAGGCCACATTTTAGTTCCAGACACTTCGTTTTGGTCTATTGGATTCGGTTGATTCACAGTTTCTCCTAATGAATGAGAAAGAAGGCATTTATGCTTCTCATTCCTCATTAACGTGTCCCACAATGCATATTTCTAGTGGTATTCATTGTTATGACAACTTTTACTCTTTAAAATTCTGTTTTATGCATTTGGGGATATGATGTTCCTTTTATGATCTTCATGGGACTCATTTTCGTTCCAGATTCTACTTTTTGATCAATTGGATTTGGTTGATTAACTGTGTTTTCCAATGAATAAGAAACAATATATTTTTGCTTCTCCTTCCCCATTTAGGTGTCCCACTAGACATATTTTTAGTGGTATTGATTGTTATAACCATTGTTACTCTTTAAAATTATGTTATTCATTTTCTGATCTTTATGGGACTCATTTCAGTTCCTGATTCATCTTTCTGGTATATTGGATTTGGTTTGATTAACGGTGGTTCCCAATGAATGAGAAACATGGTATTTATGCTTCTCATTCCTCATATAGGTGTCCCACTATGCATACTTCTAGTGGTATTCATTGTTATGACCATTTTTACTCTTAAAATTCTGTTATAAGCATTTGGGGACATGAAATTCCTTTTCTTATCTTCATTGGACTCATTTCAATTTCAGATTCCTATTCTTGGTTTATTGGATTTTGTTGATTAACCGTGTCACCCAATGTATGAGAAACAATATATTTCGGCTTCTCATGCCTCATCTAGGTGTCCCACAATGTATATTTCTATTGGAATTCATTGTTATGACCATTCTTACTCTTTAAAACTCTATTTTATGAATCTGGGGACATGATGTTCCTTTTATGATCTTCATGGGACTCATTTTAATTCCAGATTCCACTTTTTGGTCTATTGGATTTAGATTATTAACGGTGTCTCCCAATGAATGAGAAACAAGGTATTCATTGTTCTGACAATTCTTACTCTTTAAAATTCTGTTTTATGCATCTGGGGACATGATGTTCCTTTTATGATATTCAGGAGACTCATTTTAGTTCCAGTTTCTACTTTAAGGTCAAGTGGAATTGCTTGATTAACGGTGACTCCCAATGAATAAGAAACAATATATTTATGTTCCTCCTTCCTCATTTAGGTGTCCCACTATGCATATTTTTAGTGGTATTCATTGGTATAACCATTCTTTCTCTTAAAAATTTTGTTTTAACAATTTGGGGACAGGAAGTTCCTTTCTGATCTTCATGGGACTCATTTCAGTTCCAGATTCATCTTTCTGGTATATTGGATTTTGTTGATTAACGGTGGCTCCCAATGAATGAGAAACAGGGTATATATGCTTCTCATTCCTCATTTAGGTGTCTCACAGTGCATATTTCTAGTGGTATTCATTGTTGTGACCATTCATACTCTTAAAAACTCTGTTATAACAATGTTCGGACATAAATTTCCTTTTCTGATTTTCATGGGACTCAATTTGGTTTATTGGATTTGGTTGATTAACGGTGTCTTTTAATGTATTTGAAACAAGGTATTTATGCTTCTCATTCCTCATTTAGGTGTCCCACAATGCATATTTCTAGTGGTATTCATAGTTATGATCATTCTTAATTTTTAAAATACCGTTCTATGCATTTGGGGACATGATATTCCTTTTTTTATCTTCATGGGACTCATTTTAGTCCAGATTCCACTTTTTTGGTGTATTGGATTTGGTTCATTAACGTTGTCACCCAATGAATGAGAAACAATATATTTATGCTTCTCATTCCTCATTTAGGTGTTGCACAATGCATATTTTTAGTGATCATTGTTATGACCATTGAAATTCATAAAAATTTTGTTATAAGAATTTGGGGTCATGAAGTTCCTTTTCTGATCTTCATGGGCCTCATTTTAGTTCCAGACTCTTATTTTTGGTCTATTGGATTCTTTTGATTCACAGTTTCTCCTAATGAAAGAGAAAGAAAGTATTTATGCTTCTCATTCCTCATTTAGGTGTCCCACAATGTATATTTCGAGAGGTATTCATTGTTCTGACAATTTTTACTGTTTAAAATTCTGTTTTATGCATCTGGGGACATGGTGTTCCTTTTATGATCTTCATGAGACTCATTTTAGTTCCAGTTTCTACTTTTAGGTCAATTAGAATTGCTTGATTAACGGTGACTCCCAATGAATAAAAAACAATATATATATGTTCCTCCTTCCTCATTTAGGTGTCCCGCTATGCATATTTTTAGTGGTATTCATTGTTATGACCATTCATACTTTTAAAAACTCTATTATAACAATTTGGGGACATGAAGTTCCTTTTTAATCTTCATGGGACTCAATTTGGTTTAAGACTCTTATTTTTGGTCTATTGGATTCTTTTGATTCACAGTTTCACCTAATGAAAGAGAAAGAAAGTATTTATGCTTCTCATTCCTCATTTAGGTGTCCCACAATGTATATTTCGAGAGGTATTCATTGTTATAACCATTCTTACTCTTAAAATTTTTGTTTTAACAATTTGGGGACATGAAGTTCCTTTTTGATCTTCATGGGATTCATTTCAGTTCCAGATTCAGCTTTCTGGTATATTGGATTTGGTTAATTAATGGTGGCTCCCAATGAATGAGAAGCAGGGTATTTATGCTTCTCATTCCTCATTTAGGTGTCCCACAGTGCATATTTCTAGTGGTATTCATTGTTATGACCATTCATACTTTTAAAAACTCTATTATAACAATTTGGGGACATGAAGTTCCTTTTTAATCTTCATGGGACTCAATTTGGTTTATTGGATTTGGTTGATTAACGGTGTCTTCTAATGAATTTCAAACAAGATATTTATGATTCTCATTCCTCATTTAGGTGTCTCACAATGCATATTTCTAGTGATATTCATTGTTATGACCATTCTTACTCTTTACATATCTTTTTTTTTTTTGTGTTTGAGGACATGATATTCCTTTTATGATCTTCATGGGACTCATTATAGTTCCAGATTCTACTTTTTGGTCAATTGGATTTGGTTGATCAACTGTGTTTCCCAATGAATAAGAAACAATATATATATGCTTCTCCTTCCTCATTTAGGTGTTCCACTATACATAATTTTAGTGGTATTCATTGTTATAAGCATTCATACTCTTCAAAATTCTGTTCTAACAATTTGGGGACATGAAGTTCCTTTTTTGATCTTCACGAGACTAATTTCAATTCCAGATTCATCTTTCTGGTATATTGGATTTGGTTGAGAAACATGGTATTTATGGTTCTCATTACTCATTAAGTTATCCCACTATGCATATTTCTAGTGGTATTCATTTTTATGACTATTCTTACTCTTATCTTCATGGGACTCATTTTAGTTCCAGATTCCACTTTTTTCGTCTACTGGATTTGGTTGATTAACGGTGTCTCCCAATGAATGAGAAACAAGATATATATGCTTCTCATTCCTCATTTAGGTGTTGCACTATACATATTTCTAGTGATTTTCATTGTTATGAGCATTCAAATTCATAAAAAAATCTGTCATAACAATTTGGAGACATGAAGTCCTTTTCGTATCTTCATGGGCCTTATTTTAGTTCCAGACTCTTATTTTTGGTCTATTAGATTCGGTTGATTAACAGTTTCTCCTAATGAATGAGAAAGAAGGTATCTATTCTTCTTATTCCTCATTTAGGTGTCCCACAATTTATATTACTAGTGGTATTCATTGTTATGACAATTCTTACTGTTTAAATTTCTGTTTTATGCATTTGGGGACATGATGTTCCTTTTATGATCTTCATGGGACTCATTTTAGTTCCAGTTTCTACTTTTAGGTCAATTGGATTTGGTTGATTAACGGTGACTCCCAATGAATAAGAAACAACATATTTATGCTTCTCCTTCCTCATTTAGGTGTCCGACTATGCATATTTTTAGTGGTATTCATTGTTATGACCATTCAAATTCTTAAAAAATCTGTTATGACAATTTGGGGACATTAAGTTCCTTTTCTGATCCTCCTGGGCCACATTTTAGTTCCAGACTATTCTTTTTGGTCTATTGGATTCGGATGATTCAAATTTTCTCCTAATGATAGAGAAAGAAGGTATTTATGCTCCTCATTCCTCATTTAGGTGTCCCACAATGCGTATTTCTAGTGGTATTCAATGTTTTGACATATCTTACTCTTTAAAATTTTGTATTTTGCATTAGGGGACATGATGTTCCTTTTATGATCTTCATGGGACTCATTTTAGTTCCAGTTTCTACTTTTTGGTCTATTGGATTTGTTTAATTAACGGTGTTTCCCAATGAATAAGAGACAATATATTTGTGTTTCTCTTTCCTCATTTAGGTGTCCCACTATGCATATTTTTAGTGGTATTCATTGTTATAACCATTCTTACTCTTAAAAATTCTGTTCAAACAATTTGGGGACATGAAGTTCCTTTCTGATCTTCATTGGACTCATTTCAGTTCCAGATTCATCTCTCTGGAATATTGGATTTGGTTGATTAATGGTGGCTCCCAATGAATGAGAAACAGGGTATTTATGCTTCTCATTCCTCATTAAGGTGTCCCACAATGCATACTTCTAGTGGTATTCATTGTTATGACCATTCATACTCTTAAAAACTCTCTTATAACAATTTGGGGACATGAAGTTCCTTTTCTGATCTTCAGGGGACTCAATTTGGTTTATTGGATTTGGTTGATTAACGGCGTCTTCTAATGAATTTCAAACAAGATATTTATGCTTCTCTTTCCTCATTTAGGTGTCTCACAATACATATTTCTAATGGTATTCATTGTTATGACCATTCTTAATCTTTAAAATTCTGTTTTATGCATTTGGGGACATGATGTTCCTGTTTTATCTTCATGGGACTCATTTTAGTTCCAGATTCCACTTTTTTGGCCTATTGGATTGGGTTGATTAAAGGTGTCTCCCAATGAATGAGAAACAATATATTTATGCTTCTCATTCCTCATTTAAGTGTCCCACAATGTATATTTCGAGAGGTATTCATTGTTATGACAATTCTTACTGTTTAAAATTCTGTTTTATGCATATGGGGACATGATGTTCCTTTCATGATCTTCATGGGGCTCATTTTAGTTCCAGTTTCTACTTTTAGGTCAATTGGATTTGCTTGATTAACGGTGACTCCCAATGAATAAGAAACAATATATTTTTGCTTCTCCTTCCACATTTAGGTGTCCGCCTATGCATATTTTTAGTGGTATTCATTGTTATAACAATTCTTACTCTTTAAAATTCTGTTCTACCAATTTGGGGACATGAAGTTCCTTTTCTGATCTTCGTGGGACTCATTTTAGTTTCAGATTCCTCTTTATGGTTTATTGGATTTGGTTGATTAACGGTGTCATCCATTGAATTTGAAACAAGATATCTATGCTTCTCATTCCTCATATATGTGTCCCACAATGCATATTTCTAGTGATTCATTGTCATAACCATTTTTAATCTTTTAAATTCTTTTTTATGCATTCGGGGACATGATGTTCCTTTTTTTATCTTCATGGGACTCATTTTAGTTCCAGATTCCACATTTTTGGCCTATTGGATTTGGTTGATTAACGGTCTCTCCCAATGAATGAGAAACAATATATTTATGCTTCTCATTCCTCATTTAGGTGTCCCACAATGCATATTTCTAGTGACATTCATTGTTATGACCATTCAAATTCTTAAAAAATCTGTTATAACAATTTGGGGACATGAAGTTCCTTTTCTGATCCTCATGGGCCTCGTTTTAGTTCCAGACTCTTCTTTTTGGTCTACTGGATTCGGTTGATTCACAGTTTCTCCTAATGAATGAGAAAGAAGGTATTTATGCTCCTCATTCCTCATTTAGGTGTCCCACAACGCGTATTTCAAGTGCTATTCAATGTTATGACAATTCTTACTCTTAAAAATTTTGTATTATGCATTTGGGGACATGATGTTCCTTTTATGATCTTCATGGGACACAATTTGGTTTATTGGATTTGGTTGATTAACGGTGTCTCCCAATGAATGAGAAACAAAATATTTATGCTTCTCATTCCTCATTTAGGTGTCCCACAATGCATCTTTCTAGTGGTATTCATTTTTATGATCATTCTCAATCTTTAAAATACCGTTCTATGCATTTGTGGACATGATATTCCTCTTTTTATCTTCATTGGACACATTTTTGTTCCAGATTCCACTTTTTTGTCTATTGGATTTGGTTGATTAACGGTGTCTCCCAATGAATGAGAATCAATATATTTATGCTTCTCGTTCCTCAGTTAGGTGTCCCACAATGCATATTTCTAGTGACATTCATTGTTATGACCATTCAAATTCTTAAAAAATCTGTTATAACAATTTAGGGACATGAAGTTCCTTTTCTGATACTCATGGGCCTCATTTTAGTTCCAGACTCTTCTTTTTGGTCTATTGGATTCGGTTGATTCACAGTTTCTCCTAATGAATGAGAAAGAAGGTATTTATGCTCCTCATTCCTCATTTAGGTGTCCCACAATGCGTATTTCAAGTACTATTCAATGTTATGACAATTCTTACTCTTAAAAATTTGTATTATGCATTTGGGGACATGATGTTCCTTTTATGATCTTACAGTTTGGTTTATTGGATTTGGTTGATTTACGGTGTCTTCTAATGTATTAGAAACAAGGTATTTATGCTTCTCATTCCTCATTTAGGTGTCCCACAATGCATATTTCTAGTGGTATTCATTGTTATGATCATTCTCAATCTTTAAAATACCGTTCTATGCATTTGTGGACATGATATTTATTTTTTTATCTTCATGGGACTCAATTTTGTTCCAGATTCCAATTTTTTGTCTATTGGATTTGGTTGATTAACGGTGTCTCCCAATGAATGAGAATCAATATATTTATGCTTCTCATTCCTCAGTTAGGTGTCCCACAATGCATATTTCTAGTGACATTCATTGTTATGACCATTCAAATTCTTAAAAAATCTGTTATAACAATGTGGGGGCATGAAGTTCCTTTTCTGATCCTCATGGGCCTCATTTTAGTTCCAGACTCTTCTTTTTGGTCTATTGGATTCGGTTGATTCACAGTTTCTCCTAATGAATGAGAAAGAAGGTATTTATGCTCCTCATTCCTCATTTGGGTGTCCCACAATGCGTATTTCAAGTGCTATTCAATGTTATGACAATTCTTAGTCTTTAAAATTTTGTATTATGCATTTGGGGACATGATTATCCTTTTATGATCTTCATGGGACACAGTTTGGTTTATTGGATTTGGTTGATTTACGATGTCTTCTAATGTATTAGAAACAAGGTATTTATGCTTCTCATTCCTCATTTAGGTGTCCCACAATGCATATTTCTAGTGGTATTCATTGTTATGATCATTCTCAATCTTTAAAATACCGTTCTATGCATTTGTGGACATGATATTTATTTTTTTATCTTCATGGGACTCATTTTTGTTCCAGATTCCAATTTTTTGTCTATTGGATTTGGTTGATTAACGGTGTCTCCCAATGAATGAGAATCAATATATTTATGCTTCTCATTCCTCAGTTAGGTGTCCCACAATGCATATATCTAGTGACATTCATTGTTATGACCATTCAAATTCTTAAAAAATCTGTTATAACAATTTGGGGACATGAAGTTCCTTTTCTGATCTTCCAGGGCCTCATTTCAGTTCTAGACTCTTCTTTTTGCTCTATTGGATTCCGTTGATTCACAGTTTCTTCTAATGAAGGAGAAAGAATGTATTTTTGCGCCTCATTCATCATTTAGGTGTCCCACAATGCGTATTTCTAGTGGTATTCAATGTTATGACAATTCTTACTCTTTAAAATTTTGTATTATGCATTTGGGGCATGATGATCCTTTTATGATCTTCATGGGATTCATTTTAGTTCAAGATTCTACTTTTTCGTCTATTGGATAACGGTGTCTCCCAATGTATAAGAAACAATATATTTATGTTCCTCCTTCCTCATTTAGGTGTCCCACTATGCATATTTTTAGTGGTATTCATTGTTATAATCATTCTTACTCTTAAAAATTTCGTTCTATCAATTTGGGGACATGAAGTTCCTTTCTGATCTTCATGGGACTCATTTCAGTTCCAGATTCATCTTTCTGGTATATTGGATTTGGTTGATTAACGGTGGCTCCCAATGAATGAGAAAAAGGGTATATATGCTTCTCATCCCTCATTTAGGTGTCTCACAGTGCATATTTCTAGTGGTATTTATTGTTGTGACCATTCATACTCTTAAAAACTCTGTTATAACAATGTTCGGACATGAAGTTCCTTTTCTGATTTTTATTGGACTCAATTTGGTTTATTGGATTTGGTTGATTAACGGTGTCTTCTAATGTATTTGAAACAAGGTATTTATGCTTCTCATTCCTCATTTAGGTGTCCGACAATGCAAATTTCTAGTGGTATTCATTGTTATGATCATTCTTAATCTTTAAAATACCGTTCTATGCATTTGGGGACATGATATTCCTTTTTTTATTTTCATGGGACTCATTTTAGTCCAGATTCCACTTTTTTGTTGTATTGGATTTGGTTCATTAACGTTGTCACCCAATGAATGAGAAACAATATATTTATGCTTCTCATTCCTCATTTAGGTGTTGCACAATGCATATTTTTAGTGATATTCATTGTTATGACCATTCAAATTCATAAAAATTATGTTATAAGAATTTGGGGTGATGAAGTTCCTTTTCTGATATTCATGGGCCTCATTTTAGTTCCAGACTCTTATTTTTGGTCTATTGGATTCTTTTGATTCACAGTTTCTCCTAATGAAAGAGAAAGAAAGTATTATGCTTCTCATTCCTCATTTAGGTGTCCCACAATATATATTTCGAGAGGTATTCATTGTTCTTACAATTCTTACTGTTTAAAATTCTACTTTATGCATCTGGGGACATGATGTTCCTTTTATGATCTTCAGGAGACTAATTTTAGTTCCAGTTTCTACTTTTAAGTCAATTGGAATTGCTTGATTAACGGTGACTCCCAATGAATAAGAAAAAATATATTTATGTTCCTCCTTCCTCATTTAGGTGTCCCACTATGAATATTTTTAGTGGTATTCTTTGTTATAACCATTCTTACTCTTACAAATTTTGTTTTAACAATTTGGGGACATGAAGTTCCTTTATGAGCTTCATGGGACTCATTTCAGTTCCAGATTCATCTTTCTGGTATATTGGATTTGGTTGATTAACGGTGGCTCCCAATGAATGAGAAACAGGGTATATATGCTTCTCATTCCTCATTTAGGTGTCTCACAGTGCATATTTCTAGTGGTATTCATTGTTGTGACCATTCATACTCTTAAAAACTCTGTTATAACAATGTTCGGACATGAAGTTCCTTTTCTGATTTTCATGGGACTAAATTTGGTTTATTGGTCATTTTAGTCCAGATTCCACTTTTTTGGTGTATTGGATTTGGTTCATTAACATTGTCTCCCAATGAATGAGAAATAATATATTTATGCTTCTCATTCCTCATTTAGGTGTTGCACAATACATATTTTTGTGATATTCATTGTTATGACCATTCAAATTCAGAAAAATTATGTTATAAGAATTTGGGGTCATGATGTTCTTTTTCTGATCTTCATGGGCCTCATTTTAGTTCCAGACTCTTATTTTTGGTCTATTGGATTCTTTTGATTCACAGTTTCTCCTAATGAAAGAGAAAGAAAGTATTTATGCTTCTCATTCCTCATTTAGGTGTCCCACAATATATATTTCGAGAGGTATTCAATGTTCTGACAATTCTTACTGTTTAAAATTCTGTTTTATGCATCTGGGGACATGATGTTCCTTTTATGATCTTCATGAGGCTCATTTTAGTTCCAGTTTCTACTTTTAGGTCAATTGGAATTGCTTGATTAACGGTGACTCACAACGAATAAGAAACAATATATTTATGTTCCTCCTTCCTCATTTAGGTGTCCCACTATGCATATTTTTAGTGGTATTCATTTTTGTAACCATTTGGGGACATAAAGTTCCTTTCTGATCTTCATGAGACTCATTTCAGTTCCAGATTCATCTTTCTGGTATATTGGATTTGGTTGATTAATGGTGGCTCCCAATGAATGAGAAACAGGGTATTTATGCTTCTCATTTCTCATTTAGGTGTCCCACAGTGCATATTTCTAGTGGTATTCATTGTTATGACCATTCATACTCTTAAAAACTCTGTTATAACAATTTGGGGACATGGAGTTCCTTTTTAATCTTCATGGGACTCAATTTGGTTTATTGGATTTGGTTGATTAACGGTGTCTTCTAATGAATTTCAAACAAGATATTTATTATTCTCATTCCTCATTTAGGTGTCCCACAATGCATATTTCTAGTTGTTCATTGTTATGACCATTCTTAATCTTTAATCTTCATGGGACTCATTTTCGTTCCAGATTCCATTTTATTACCATTCTTACTCTTTCTGTTTTAAGCATTTGGGGACATGAAGTTCCTTTTCTGATTGTCATTTGACTTATTTCAGTTCCAGATTTCTCTTTTTGCTTTATTGGATTTCGTTGATTAATGGTGTCTCCCAATGAATGACAAACAAGGTATTTATGCTTCTTATTCCTCATTTAGGTGTCTCACAATCCATATTTCTAGTGATATTTATTGTTATGACCATTCTTACTCTTTAAAATTCTTTTTTTTTTTTGTGTTTGGGGACATGATATTCCTTTTATGATCTTCATGGGACTCATTATAGTTCCAGATTCTACTTTTTGGTCAATTGGATTTGGTTGATTAACTGTGTTTCCCAATGAATAAGAAACAATATATTTAGGCTTCTCCTTCCTCATTTAGGTGTTCCACAATACAAAGTTTTAGTGGTATTCATTGTTGTAACCATTCTTACTCTTAAAAATTCTGTTCTAACAATTTGGGGACATGAAGTTCCTTTCTGATCTTCATGGGACTCATTTCAGTTCCAGATTCATCTTTCTGGTATATTGGATCTGGTTGATTAACGGTGGCTCCCAATGAATGAGAAACAGGGTATTTATGCTTCTCATTCCTAATTTAGGTGTCTCACACTGCATATTTCTAGTGGTATTTATTGTTATGACCATTCATACTCTTAAAAACTCTGTTATAACAATTTGGAGACATGAAGTTCCTTTTCTGATCTTCATGGGACTCAATTTGGTTTATTGGATTTGGTTGATTAACGGTGTCTTCTAATGTATTTGAAACAAGGTATTTATGCTTCTCATTCCTCATTTAGGTGTCTCACAATGCATATTTCTAGTGGTATTCAATGTTATGATCATTCTTAATCTTTAAAATACCGCTCTATGCATTTGAGGACATGATATTCCTTTTTTTATCTTCATGGGACTCATTTTAGTTCCAGATTCCAATTTTTTTGTCTATTGGATTTTGTTGATTAACGGTGTTTCCCAATGAATGAGAAACAATATATTTATGCTTTTCATTCCTCATTTAGGAGTTGCACAATGCATATTTCTAGTGATATTCATTGGTATGACCATTCAAATTCATAAAAGATCTGTTATAAAAATTTGGGGACATGAAATTCCTTTTCTGATCTTCATGGGCCTCATTTTAGTTATAGACTCTTCTTTTTGGTCTATTGGATTCGGTTGATTCACAGTTTCTCCTAATGAATGAGAAAGAAGATATCTATGCTTCTCATTCCTCATTTAGGTGTCCCACAATGTATATTTCTAGTCGCATTCATTGTTATGACAATTCTTACACTTTAAAATTTTTTTTATGCATTTGGGGACATGGTGTTCTTTTTATGATCTTCATGGGACTCAATATAGTTCCAGTTTCTACTTTTAGGTCAATTGGATTTGGTTGATTAACGGTGACTCCCAATGAATAATAAACAATTTATTTATGCTTCTCCTTCCTCATTTAGGTGTCCCACTATGCATATTTTTAGTGGTATTCAATTTTATAACAATTTTTACTCTTTAAAATTTTGTTCTAACAATTTCGGGACATGAAGTTCCTTTTATGATCTTCATGGGACTCATTTTTGTTTCCGATTCCTCTTTATGGTTTATTGGACTTGGTTGATTAACAGTGTCTTCCAATGAATTTGAAACAAGACATTTATGCTTCTAATTCCTCATTTAGGTGTCCGACAATGCATATTTCTAGGGGTTCATTGTTATGACCATTCTTAATCATTAAAATTCTGTTTTATGCATTTGGGGACATGATGTTCCTTTCTTTATCTTCATGGGACTCATTTTAGTTCCAGATTCCACTTTTTGGCCTATTAGATTTGGTTGATTAACGGTGTCTCCCAATGAATGAAAAACAATAAATTTATACTTTTCATTCCTCATTTACGTGTCCCACTATGTATATTTCTAGTGGTATTCATTGTTATTATCATTCTTACTCTTAAAATTCTGTTTTAAGCATTTGGGGACATAAAGTTCATTTTCTAATCTTGATTGGACTCATTTTAGTTCCAAATTCATGTTTTTGGTCTATTGGATTTGGTTGATTAATGTTGTTTCCCAATGAATGAAAAACAAGGTATATATGCCTCTTGTTCCTCATTTTGGAGTCCCACAATGCATATTTCTAGTGTTATTTATTGTTATGACCATTCATACTCTTTAAAAAACTAATATAACAATTTGGGGACATGAAGTTCCATTTCCGATCTTCATGAGACTCATTTTAATTTCAGATTCCTCTTTTTGGTTTTTTGAATTTGGATGATTAACGGTGTCTCTCAATGAATGAGAAACAAGGTATTTATGCTTCTTATTCCTTATTTAGGTGTCCCACAATGCATATTTATAGTGGTATTCATTGTTATGAGCAATCTTACTCTTTAAAATTTTGTATTATGCATTTGGGGACATAATGTTCGTTTTCCATCTTCCTGGCACTCATTTGAGTTCCAGAATCCAGTTTTTGGTCTATTGGATTTGGTTGATTAACGGTTTCTCCCAATGAATGAGAAACAGTATATTTGTGCTTCTAATTCCTCTTTTAGTGGTATTCATTGTTATTACTATTCTTACTCTAGTGGTATTCATTGTTATTGCTATTCTTACTCTTAAAATTCAAGTTTTATTCATTATTATTGCCATTCTTTCTCTTAAAATTCTGTTTTAAGCATTTGGGGACATGAAGTTCCTTTTCTGATCGTCATTTGACTTATTTTAGTTCCAGATTCCTCTTTTTGCTTTATTGGATTTCGTTGATAAATGGTGTCTCCCAATGAATGACAAACAAGGTATTTATGCTTCTCATTCCTCATTTAGGTGTCTCACAATGCATATTTCTAGTGGTATTCATTGTTATGACCATTCTTACTCTTTAAAGTTCTTTTTTTTTTTGTGTTTGGGGACATGATATTCCTTTTATGATCTTCATGAGATTCATTATAGTTCCAGGTTCTACTTTTTTGTCAATTGGATTTGGTTGATTAACTGTGTTTCCCAATGAATAAGAAACAATATATTTATGCTTCTCCTTCCACATTTAGGTGTCCCACTATACTTAATTTTAGTGGTATTCATTGTTATAACCATTCATAGTCTTCAAAATTATGTTCTAACAATTTAGGGACATGAATTTCCTTTTTTGATCTTCATGAGACTCATTTAAATTCCAGATTCATCTTTCTGGTATATTGGATTTGGTTGATTAACAGTGGTTCCCAATGAATGAGAAACATGGTGTTTATGGTTGTCATTCCTCATTTAGTTGTCCCACTATGCATATTTCTAATGGTACTCATTTTTATGGCTATTCTTACTCTTATCTTCATGGGACTCATTTTAGTTTCAGATTCCACTTTTTTGGTCTATTGGATTTGGTTCATTAACGGTGTCTCCCAATGAATGAGAAACAAGGTATATATGCTTCTCATTCCTAATTTTGGAGTCCTACGAGGCATATTTCTAGTGGTATTTATTGTTATGACCATTCTTACTCTTAAATTTCAGGTTTAAGCATATGGGGACATTATGTTCCTTTTCTGATCTTAATTGGACCCATTTCAGTTCCAAATTCATCTTTAGGGATATTGGATTTGGTCGATTAAAGGTGTCTCCCAATGAATGAAAAAACAAAGTATATATGCTTCTCATTCCTTATTTTGGAGTCCCACAATGCGTATTTCTAGTGGTATTTATTGTTATGACAATTCATACTCTTTAAAATTCTATTATAACAATTTGGGGACATGAAGTTCCTTTTCTGATCTTCATGGGACTCATTTTAGTTCCAGATTCCTCTCTTTGGTTTATTGGATTTGTTGATTAATGGTGTCTCTCAATGAATGAGAAACAAGGTATTGATGCTTCTCATTCCTCATTTAGGTGTCCCACAATGCATATTTCTAACGATATTCATTGCTAAGAGAATTCAAACTCTTCAAAAATCTGTTATAACAATTTGGGGACATGAAGTTCCTTTTCTGATCTTCGTGGGCCTCATTTTAGTTCCAGACTCTTTTTTTTGGTCTATTGGATTCGGATGATTCACAGTTTCTGCTAATGAATGAGAAATATGGTATTTATCCTTCTCATTCCTCATTTAGGTGTCCCACAATGCATATTTCTTGTGGTATTCATTTTTATGACAATTCTTACCCTTTAAAATTTTATATTATGCATTTGGGGACATGATGTTCCTTTTATGATTTTCATGGGACTCATTTTAGTTCAATATTCTACTTTTTGGTCTGTTGGAATTGGTTGATTAACAGTGTCTCCCAATGAATAAGAAACAATATATTTATGCTTCTCCTTCTTCATTTAGGTGTCCCACTATGCATATTTTTAGTGGTATTCATTGTTATAACCATTCTTACTCTTAAAAATTCTGTTCTAACAATTTGGGGACATGAACTTCCTTTCTGAGCTTCATGGGACTCATTTGAGTTGCAGATTCATCTTTCTGGTTCATTTGATTTGGTTGATTAACAGTGTCTGCCAATGAATTTGAAACAAGGTATTTATGTTTCTCATTCCTCATTTAGATGTCACACAATACATATTTCTGGTGATATTCATTGTAATGACCATTCAAACTCTTAGAAATTCTGTTATAGCAATTTTGTTGATCAATAGTGTCTCCCAATGAATGAGAAACAAGGTATTTATGCTTCTCATTCCTCATTTAGGTGTCCCACAAAGCATATTTCTAGTGGTTCATTGTTCTGACCATTCTTAATCTTTAAAATTCTGTTTTATGCATTTGAGGACATAAAGTTCATGGGACTGATTTTAGTTCCAGATTCCACTTTTTTGTCTATTGGATTTGGTTGATTAAGGGTGTCACCCAATGAATGAGAAACAATATATTTATGCTTTTCATTCCTCATTTAGGTGTCACACTATGTATATTTCTAGTGGTATTCATTGTTATTACCATTCTTACTCTTTAAATTCTGTTTTAAGCTTTTGGGGACATAAACTTCATTTTCTTATCTTCATTGTACTCATTTCAGTTCCAAATTCATCGTTTTGGTATATTGGATTTGGTTGGTTAATGGTGTCTGCCAATGAATGAAAAACAAGGTATATATGCCTCTCATTCGTCATTTTGGAGTCCCACAATGCATATTTATAATGGTATTTATTGTTGTGACCATTCATACTCTTTAAAATTCTAATATAACAATTTCGGGACATGAAGTTCCTTTTCTGATCTTCACGAGACTCATTTTAGTTCCAGATTCCTCTTTTTGGTTTATTGGATTTTGTTGATTAATATTGTCCCACTATGCATATTTTTAGTGGTATTCATTGTTATAACCATTCTTACTCTTAAAAATTCTGTTCTAACAATTTGGGGACATGAACTTCCTTTCTGAGCTTCATGGGACTCATTTGAGTTGCAGATTCATCTTTCTGGTTCATTTGATTTGGTTGATTAACAGTGTCTGCCAATGAATTTGAAACAAGGTATTTATGGTTCTCATTCCTCATTTAGATGTCACACAATACATATTTCTGGTGATATTCATTGTTATGACCATTCAAACTTTTACAAATTCTGTGATAGCAATTTGGGGACATGAGGTTCATTTTCCGATCTTCATGGGACTCGTTTTAGTTTCAGATTCCTCTTTTTGATTTTTTGGATTTGGATGATTAAAAGTGTCTCCCAATGAATGAGAACCCAGGTATTTATGCTTCTTATTCCTTATTTAGGTGTCCCACAATGCATATTTCTTGTGGTATTCATTGTTATGACAATTCTTACTCTTTAAAATTTTGTATTATGCATTTGCGGACATGGTGTTCCTTTTATGATCTTCATGAGACTCATTTTAGTTCAATATTCTACTTTTTGGTCTATTGGATTTGGCTGATTAACAGTGTCTCCCAATGAATAAGAAACAATATATTTATGCTTCTCCTTCTTCATTTAGGTGTCCCACTATGCATATTTTTAGTGGTATTCATTGTTATAACCATTCTTACTCTTAAAAATTCTGTTCTAACAATTTGGGGACATGAACTTCCTTTCTGATCTTCATGGGACTCATTTGAGTTGCAGATTCATCTTTCTGGTTCATATGATTTGGTTGATTAACGGTGTCTGCCAATGAATTTGAAACAAGGTATTTATGCTTCTCATTCCTCATTTAGGTGTTCCACAATGCATATTTCTAGTGGTTCATTGTTATGATCATTCCTAATCTTTAAAATTATGTTCTATGCATTTGGGACATGATATTCCTTTTTTATATCTTCATGGGACTCATTTTAGTTCCAGATTCCACTTTTTTGGTTTATTGGATTTGGTTGATTAACTGTGTCTCCTAATGAATGAGAAACAATATATTCATTGTTATGACCATTCAAATTCATAAAAAATCTGTTACAACAATTTGGGGACATGAAGTTCCTTTTCTGATCTTCATGGGCCTCATTTTAGTTCCAGTCTCTTCTTTTTGGTCTATTGGATTCGGTTGATTTACAGTTTCTGCTAATGAATGAGAAATAAGGTATTTATGCTTCTCATTCCTCATTTAGGTGTCACACAATGCATATTTCTAGTGGTATTCATTGTTATGACAATTCTTACTCTTTAAAATTCTGTTTTATGCATTTGAGGACATAATATTCCTTTTATGATCTTCATGGGTCTCATTTTAGTTCAAGATTCTACTTTTTGGTCAATTGGATTTGGTTGATTAATGGTGACTCCCAATGAATAAGAAACAATATATTTATGGTTCTCCTTCCTCATTTAGGTGTCCCACTATAACCATTCTTACTCTTTAAAATTCTGTTCTAACAATTTGGGGACATGAAGTTCCTTTTCTGATCTTCATGGGACTCATTTTAGTTTCAGATTCCTCTTCATGGTTTATTGGATTTTGTTGATTAACGGTGTCTTCCAATGAACTTGAAACAAAGTATTTATGCTTCTCCTTCCTCATTTAGGTGGCCCACAATGCCTATTTCTAGTGGTTCATTGTTACGACCATTGTTAATCTTTAAAATTCTGTTTTATGCATTTGAGGACATAAAGTTCATGGGACTCATTTTAGTTGCAGATTCAATTTTTTGTCTATTGGATTTGGTTGATTAAGGGTGTCTCCCAATGAATGAGAAACAATATATTTATGATTTTCATTCTTCATTTAGGTGTCACACTATGTATATTTCTAGTGGTATTCATTGTTATTACCATTCTTATTCTTTAAATTTTGTTTTAAGCATTTGGGGACATAAACTTCATTTTCTTATCTTCATTGGACTCATTTCAGTTACAAATTCATCTTTTTGGTATATTGGACTTGGTTGGTTAACGGTGTCTCCCAATGAATGAAAAACAAGGTATATATGTCTCTCGTTCGTCATTTTGGAGTCCCACCATGCATATTTATAATGGTATTTATTGTTGTGACCATTCATACTCTTTAAAATTCTAATATAACAATTTCGGGACATGAAGTTCCTTTTCTGATCTTCACGAGACTCATTTTAGTTCCAGATTCCTCTTTTTGGTTTATTGAATTTTGTTGATTAATGGTGTCTCCCAATGAATGAGAAACAAGGTATTTATGTTTTTCATTCCTCATTTAGATGTCCCACAATGCATATTTCTAGTGATATTCATTGTTATGACCATTCGAACTCTTTCAAATTCTGTTATAGCAATTTGGGGACATGAGGTTCTTTTTCCGATCTTCATGGGACTCATTTTTGTTTCAGATTCCTCTTTTTGGTTTTTTGAATTTTGATGATTAACGGTGTCTCTCAATGAATGAGAAACAAGGTATTTATGCTTCTTATTCCTTATTTAGGTGTCCCACATCCATTTGGGGACATGAAGTTGCTTTTCTTATCTTCATTGGAATCATTTAAGTTCCAAATTCATCTTTTTGGTATATTGGATTTGGTTGATTAACGGTGTCTCCCAATGAATGAGAAGCAAGGTATATATGCTTCTCATTCCTCATTTTGGAGTCCCAGAATGCATATTTCTAGTGGTATTTATTGTTATGACCATTCTTACTCTTAAAATTTAGTTTTAAGCATTTGAGGACATTAAGTTCCTTTTCTGATCTTCATTGGACTCATTTCAGTTCCTAATTCATCTTTTTGATATATTAGATTTGGTTGATTATTGAGGTTCCCAATGAATGAAAAATAAGGTACATATCGTTCTCATTCCTCATTTTGCAGTCCCACAATACATATTTCTTGTGGTATTTATTGTTATGACAATTCATACTCTTTTAAATTCTATTACAACAATTTGGGGACATGAAATTCCTTTTCTGATCTTTATGGTACTCATTTTAGTTCCAGATTCCTCCCTTTGGTTTATTGGATTTTGTTGATTAATAGTGTCTCCCAATGAATGAGAAACAAGGTATTTATGCTTCTCATTCCTCATTTAGGTGTCCCACAATGCATATTTGTAGTGATATTCATTATTAATACCATTCAAACTCTTAAAAATTCTATTATAACAATTTGGGGACATTGAGTTCCTTTTCTGATATTCATGGGACTCATTTCAGTTCCAGATTCATCTTTCGGGTATATTGGATTTGGTTGATTAACGGTGGTTCCCAATGAATGAGAAACATAGTATTTATGCTTCTCATTCTTCATTTAGGTGTCCCACAATGCATATTTTTAATGGTATTCATTGTTATCACCATTCATACTCTAAAAAATGTTTTATAACAATTTAGGGACATGAAGTTCCGTTTCTGATCTTCATGAGACTCATTTTAGTTTCAGATTCCTCTTTATGGTTTATTGGATTTGGTTGATTAACGGTGTCTTCCAATGAATTTGAAACAAGGTATTTATGCTTCTCATTCCTCATCTTGGTGTCCCACAATGCATATTTCTAGTGGTTCATTGTTATGACCATTCTTAATCTTTAAAACTCTTTTTTATGCATTTGGGGACATAATGTTCCTTTTTTATCTTCAAGGGACTCATTTTAGTTCCAGATTCCACTTTATTGTTCTATTGGATTTGGTTAATTAACGGTGTCTCCCAATGAATGAGAAACAATATATTTATGCTTCTCATTCCTTATTTAGGTGCCCCACTATGTTTATTTCTAGTGGTATTCATTGTTATTACCATTTTTACTCTTAAAATTCTGTTTTAAACATTTGGGGACATGAAGATCCTTTTCATATCTTCATTGGACTCATATCAGTTCCAAATTCATCTTTTTTGGTTTATTGGATTTGGTTGATTAACGGTGTCTCCCAATGAATGAGAAACAAAGTATATATGATTCTCATTCCTCATTTTGGAGTCCCACAATGCATATTTCTAGTGGTATTTATTGTCATGACCATTCTTACTCTTAAAATTCAGTTTTAAGCATTTTGGGACATTAAGTTCCCTTTCTGATCTTTATTGGACTCATTTCAGTTCCAAATTCATCTGTTTGGTATATTGGATATGGTTGATTAACGATGTCTCCCAATGAATGAAAAACAAGTTACATATGCTTCTCATTCCTCATTTTGGAGTCCCACAATGCATATTTCTTTTTGGTTTATTGGATTTTGTTCTTTAACAATGTCTCTCAATGAATGAGAAACAAGGAATTTATCGTTTTCATTCCTCATTTGGGTGTCCCACAATGCATATTTCTAGTGGTATTCATTGTTATGACTATTCTTACTCTTTAAAATTCTATTATATAGATTTGGGGACATGTTGTTCATTTTATGATCTTTATGGGACTCAGTTTAGTTCCAGATTCCACTTTTTCGTCTATTGGATTTAGTTGATTAACAGTGTCTCCTAATGGATGAGAAACAATATATTTATGCTTCTCATTGCTCATTTAGGTGTCCCACAATGCTTATTTCTAGTTGTATTCATTGTTATGACCATTCTTACTCTTTAACAATCTGTTTTATGCATTTGGGGATATGACGTTCCTTTCTTGATCTTCATGGGACTCATTTTAGTTCCAAATTCCACTTTTTGGTCTATATGATTTTGTTGTTTATTGGTGTCTCCCAATGAATGAGAAACAATATATTTATGCTTCTCATTCCTCATTTAGGTGTCCCACTATGCATATTTCTACTGGTATTCATTGTTATAACAATTCATACTTTTTAAAATTCTCTATTTTTTGAATTTGGGGACATGATGTTCCTTTTATGATCTTCATGGGACTCATTTTAGTTCCAGATTCCTCTTTTTGGTTTATTGGATTTTGTTGATCAATGGTGTCTCCCAATGAATGAGAAACAAGGTATATGCTTCTCATTCCTCATTTTTGTTTCCAACAATGCATATTTCTAGTGATATTCATTGTTATGACCATTCAAACTCTTAAAAATTCTGTTATCTCAATTTGGGGACATGAAGTTCCTTTTCTTATCTTCATGGTACTCATTTTAGTTCCAGATTCCACTTTTTGGTCTATTGGATTTAGGCTATTAACGGTGTCTCCCAATGAATGAGAAACAAGGTATTTATGCTTCTCTTTCCTCATTTAGGTGTCCCTCAATGCATATTTCTAGTGATATTCATTGTTAAGACAATTCAAACTCTTCAAAATTCTGTTATAACAATTTGGGGACATGAAGTTCATTTTCTTATCTTCATGGGCCTCATTTTAGTTCCAGACTCTTCTTTTTGGTCTATTGGATTCGGATCATTCACAGTTCCTGCTAATGAATGAGAAAGAAGGTATTTATGCTTCTAATTCCACATTTAGGTGTCCCACAGTGCAAATTTCTTGTGGTATTCATTGTTATGACCATTCGTACTCTTAAAAACTCTGTTATAACAATTTGGGGACATGAAGTTCCTCTTCTGATCTTCATGGGACTCAATTTGGTTTATTGGATTTGGTTGATTAAAGGTGTCGTCTAATGTATTTGAAACAAGGTATTTCTGCTTCGCATTCCTCATTTAGGTGTCCCAAAATGCATATTTCTAGTGGTATTCATTGTTATGATCATTCTTAATATCTAAAATTCCTTTCTATGCATTTGGGGACCTCATATTCCTTTACTATCTTCATGGGACTCATTTTAGTTCCAGATTCCACTTTTTTGGTCTATTGAATTTGGTTGATTAACGGTGTCTCCCAATGAATGAGAAACAATATATTTATGCTTCTCATTCCTCATTTAGGTGTTGTACAATGCATATTTCTAGTCATATTTATTGTTATGACCATTGAAATTCATAAAATATCTGTTATAACAATTCGGGGACATGAAGTTCCTTTTCTGATCTTCATGGGCCTCATTTTTGTTCCAGACTCTTCTTTTTGGACTATTGGATTCGGTTGATTCACAGTTTCTCTATTGAATGAGAAAGATGGTATTTATGCTTCTCATTCCTCATTTAGGTGTCCCACAATGCATATTGCTAGTGGTATTCATTGTTATGACCGTTCTCAATCTTTAAAATTCTGTTTTATGAATTTGGAGACATAATGTTCCTTTTTTTTTCTTCATGGGACTCAGTTTAGTTCCAGATTCCACTTTATTGTTCTATTGGATTTGGTTGATTAACGGTGTCTCCCAATGAATGAGAAACAATATATTTATGCTTCTCATTCCTTATTTAGGTGCCCCTCTACGTTTATATCTAGTGGTATTCATTGTTATTACCATTTTTACTCTTAAAATTCTTTTTTAAACATTTGGGGACATGAAGTTCCTTTTCAGATCTTCATTGGACTCATATCAGTTCCAAATTCATCTTTTTGGTTTATTGGATTTGGTTGATTAACTGTGTCTCCCAATGAAAGAGAAACAAGTTATATATGCTTCTCATTCCTCATTTTGGAGTCCCACAATGCATATTTCTAGTGGTATTTATTGTCATGACCATACTTACTCTTAAAATTCAGTTTTAAGCATTTGATGAGAAACAATGTATTTATGTTCTCATTCCTTATTTAGGTGTCCCACAATCCTTATTTCTAGTGGTATTCATTGTTATGACCATTCTTACTCTTTAAAATTATATTTTATGGATTTGGGGACATGTTGTTCATTTTAAGATCTTTATGGGACTCAGTTTAGTTCCAGATTCTACATTTTGGTCTATTGGATTTAGTTGATTAACGGTGTCTCCTAATGGATGAGAAACAATATATTTGTGCTTCTCATTCCTCATTTAGGTGTCCCACAATGCTTATTTCCAATGGGATTCATTGTTATGACCATTCTTACTCTTTAACATTCTGTTTTATGCATTTGGGGACATGATGATCCTTTTTTGATCTTCATGGGACTCATTTTAGTTCCAAATTCCACTTTTTGGTCTATGTGATTTTGTTGTTTAAGTGTGTCTCCCAATGAATGAGAAACAATATATTTATGCTTCTCATTCCTCATTTAGCTGTCCCATTATGCACATTTCTAGTGGTATTCATTTTTATGTCAATTCATACTCTTTAAAATTCTATTTATTGAATTTGGGGACATGATGTTCCTTTTATGATCTTCATGGGACTCGTTTTAGTTACAGATTCCAATTTTTGTTCTATTGGATTTAGGTTATTAACGGTGGCTCCCAATGAATGAGAAACAATATATTTATGCTTCTCATTCCTCATTTTGGTGTCCCACAATGCGTATTTCAAGTGGTATTCAATGTTATGACCATTCAAACTCTTAAAAATTCTGTTATATCAATTTGGGGACATGGAGTTCCTTTTCTGATCTTCATGTGACTCATATTGGTTCCAGATTCTTCTTTTTAGTTTATTTGATTATGTTGATTAATGGTGTCTCCCAATGAATGAGAAACAAGGTATATATGCTTCTCATTCCTCAATTTGGAGTCCCACAATGCATATTTCTAGTGGTATTCGTTGTTATGACCATTCTTACTCTTAAAATTCAGTTTTAAGCATTTGGGGACATTAAATTCCTTTCCTGATCTTCGTTCGACTCATTTCAGTTCCAAATACATCTTTTTGGTATATTTGATTTGGTTGATTATAGGGTGTCCCAATAAACGAGTTTCAGTATGAGAGAATGAAATACTAGTTTCTCTTGAAAGGTTTTGAACAAATTGAGGTATATCTTTATATAAAGTTTTGTTAACATATGTAGTTTAATGTTTCTAATGCTGATCATAGTTAGAGATGTGATTTAGTTTCTGTATGATAGAATGGGATACTAGTTTATCTTGTAAGGCTTTATGAAGAATTTGAGGTATATGTTTATAAAACGTTTTGTTAGTATATGAAGTTTAATGTTTCAAATGTTGATCATAGTTAAAGATGTGTTTCAGTGTCAATATGAGAGAATGAGATACTAGTTTATCTTGTTAGGGTTTTTGAAGAGTATGAGTTATATATTTATATAAAGTTTTGTTTAGTTTTTGGAGGTAAATGTTTCAAATGTTTATCATAATTAGAGATGTATTTCAGTTTCAGTATGAGAGAATGAAATACTAGTTTGTCTTGCAAGGTTTTTGAAGAAATTAAGGCATATCTTTATATAAAGTTTTGTTTAACATATGAAGTTTAATGTTTCAAATGTTGATCAAAGTTAGAGATGTGTTTTAGTTTCAGTATGAGAGAATGAGATACTAATTTATCTTGGAAGGTTTTTGAACAGGTTGAGGTATATATTTTTATAAATTTTTGTTCAGCATATGGAGTTCTATATTTCCAATGCAAATCATAGCTAGAGATCTGTTCCAGGTTCAGTATGAGAAAATGAGATACTCGTTTATCATGTTAGGCTTTTTGAAGAATTTGAGGTTTAACTTGATATAAAGTTTTGTTTAGCATATGGAGTTTATTGCTTCAAATGTTGATTATAGTTAGAGATGTGTTTCCATTCCAGTATGAGATATTGAGATTCTAGTTTATCTTGCAAAGTTTTTGAAAAAATTGAGGTATATGTTTATATAAAGTTTTGTTTAGCATATGGAGCTTAAGTTTTTTAAATGTTGATCATAGTTAGAGATGTTTTTAGTTTTTGTATGATAGAATCCGCTACTAGTTTATCTTGTAAGGCTTTTTGAAGAATTTGGGTAATATGTTTATATGAAGTTTTGTTTAGTATATGGAGTTTAATGATTCAAATGTTATCATAGTTAGAGATGTGTTTCAGTTTCAGTATGAGAGAATGAAATACTTGTTTATCTTGCAAGGATTTTTGAAAAAAATTGACGTATATCTTTATATAAAGTTGTGTTTAATATAAAGAGTTTAATGTTTCAGATCTTTACCATAGTTACAGATGTGTTTTAGTTTCAGTATGAGAGAATGTGATACTAGCTTATCCTGTAAGGCTTTTTGAAGAATTTGAGTTATAATTTTTTATAAAGTTTTGTTTAGTATATGGAGTTTAATGTTTCAAATGTTGATCACAATTAGATATGTGTTTCAGCTTCAGAATGAGAGAATGAAATACTAGTTTATCTTGCAAGGTTTTTGAAGAAATTGAGGTATATCTATATATAAAGTTTTGTTTAACATATAAAGTTTAATGTTTCCAATGTTGATCATAGTTAGAGATGTGTTTTAGTTTCTGTATGACTGAATGAGATACTAGTTTATCTTGTAAGGCTTTTTGAAGAATTTGAGGTTTTTGTTTATAAAACGTTTTGTTAGTATATGAAGTTTAATGTTTCAAATTTTGATCATAGTTAAAGATGTGTTTCAGATTCAGTATAAGAGAATGAAATACTTATTTATCTTGCAAAGTTTTTGAAAAAATTGAAGTATATCTTTATATAAAATTGTGTTTAACTCAAGAAGTTCAATGTTTCAGATGTTGATCATAGTTGGAGATGTGTTTTAGTTTTAGTTTGAGAGAGTGAAATACTTTTTAATCTTGCAAGGTTTTTGAAATAATTTAATTATATCTTTATATAAAATTGTGTTTAACATAAGTAGTTCAATGTTTCAGATGTTGATCATAGTTAGAGATGTGTTTTAGTTTCAGTTTGAGAGAATGAGATATTAGTTTATCTTGTAAGGCTTTTTCAAGAATTTGAGTTGTATTTTTATATAAAGTTCTGTTTAGTATTTTGAGTTTAATGTTTCAAATGTGTTATCATAATTAGAGATGTGTTTTAGTTTAAGTATGAGAGAATGAAATACTTGTTTATCTTGCAAGGTTTTTGAAAAAATTGAGGCATATCTTTATATAAAGTAGAGTTTAACATAAGGAGTTTAATGTTTAAGATGTTGACCATAGTTAGAGATGTGTTATAATTTCAGTATGAGAGAATGAGATACTAGTTTATCTTATAAGGCTTTTTGAAGAATTTAAGTTATATTTTTATATAAAGTTTTGTTTAACATATAAAGTTTAATGTTTCCTATGTTGATCATATTTAGAGATGTGCTTTAGTTTCTGTATGATTGAATGATACTAGTTTATCTTGTAAGGCTTCTTGAAGAATTTGAGGTTTTTGTTAATAAAACGTTTTGTAAGTATATGAAGTTTAATGTTTCAAATTTTGATCATAGTTAAAGATGTGTTTCAGTTTCAGTATAAGAGAATGAAATACTTGTTTATCTTGCAAAGTTTTTGAAAAAATTGAAGTATATCTTTATATAAAATTGTGTTTAACATAAGGAGTTCAATGTTTCAGATGTTGATCATAGTTAGAGATGTGTTTTTGTTTTAGTTTAAGAGAATTAGATACTAGTTTATTTTGTAAGGCTTTTTCAAGAATTTGAGTTGTATTTTTATATAAAGTTCTCTTTAGTATATGGAGTTTAATGTTTCAAATGTTGATCATAATTAGAGATGTGTTTCAGTTTCAGTATGAAAGAGTGAAATACATGTTTATCTTGCAAAGTTTTTGAAAAAAATAAGGTATATCTTTGTATAAAGTTGAGTTTAACATAGGAGTTTAAGGTTTCATATGTTGACCATAATTAGAGATGTGTTTTAATTTCAGTATGAGAGAATGAGATACTTGTTTATCTTGTAAGGCTTTTTGAAGAATTTGAGGTATATTTTTATATAAAGTTTTGTTTACTATATGGAGTTTAATGTTTCAAATGTTGATCATAATTAGAGATGTGTTACAGTTTTAGTATGAAAGAATGAAATACTTGTTTATCTTGAAAGGTTTTTGAAGAAATTGAGGTATATCTTTATATAATGTTTTGTTTAACATAAGGAGTTTAATGTTTCAGATGTTGATCATAGTTAGAGATGTGTTTTAATTTCTGTACGATAGAATGAGATACTAGTTTATCTTATAAGTTTTTTTGAAGAATATGAGGTATTTGTTTATAAAAGGTTTTGTTAGTATATGAAGTTTAATGTTTCAAGTGTTCATCATAGTTAAAGATGTGTTTCAGTTTCAGTATGAAAGAATGAAATACTTGTTTATCTTGCAAGGTTTTTGAAAAAATTAAAGTATATCTTTATATAAAATTGTGTTTAACATAAGGAGTTCAATGTTTCTGATGTTGATCATAGTTAGAGATGTGTTTTAGTTTCAGTTTGAGAGAATGACATATTAATTTATCTTGTAAGGCCTTTTCAAGAATTTGAGTTGTATTTTTATATAAAGTTATGTTTTGTATATTGAGTTTAATGTTTCAAATGTTGATCATAATTAGAGATGTGTTTCAGTTTCAGTATGAGAGAATGAAATACTTGTTTATGTTTCAAGGTTTTTGAAAAAATTGAGGTATATCTTTATATAATGTAGAGTTTAACATAAGGAGTTTAATGTTTCAGATGTTAACCATAGTTAGAGATGTGTTTTAATTTCAGTATGAGAGAATGAGATACTAGTTTGTCTTGTAAGGCTTTTTGAAGAATTTGAGTTATATTTTTATATAAAGTTTTGTTTACTATATGGAGTTTATTGTTTCAAATGTTGATCATTATTAAAGATGTGTTTCAGTTTCAATATAAGAGAATGAAATACTTGTTTATCTTGCAAGGTTTTTGAAGAAATTGAGGTATATCTTTATATAAAGTTTTGTTTAACATAAGGAGTTTAAGGCTTCAGATGTTGATCTTAGTTAGAGATGTGCTTTAGTTTCAGTTTGAGAGAATAAGATACTAGTTTATCTTGTAAGGCTTTTATAAGAATTTAAATTATACTTTTATATAGAGTTTTGTTTAGTATATGGAGTTTAATGTTTCAAATGTTTATCTCAAGTAGAGATGTCAGTTTCAGTATGAGAGACTATGAGAGAATCAAATACTAGTTTATCTTGCAAAGTTTTTGACGAAATTGAGGTATATCTTTATATAAAGTTTTGTTTAACATATAATGTTTAAGGTTTCAAATGTTGATCATAGTTGGAGATGTGTTTTAGTTTCTGTATGATAGAATGAGATACTAGCTTATCTTGTAAGGCTTTTTGATGAATTTGAGGTATATGTTTATAAAAAGTTTTGTTAGTATATGAAGTTTAATGTTTCAAAGGCATTAACTAGGTGCTAATTTCGAGTTGCCTTATTTTTAACACATTCTACCTAGTTTTTAATACCTTTGTATGCTATATAAACACAATTTCGTTGTTAATGAAAAAAGACCTGTTTTGAGTAAAAACTTGTGTGTTTTGTGAGAGAGCAATTCTCTTTGTTCATCTAGAACTGTTTCATTTTCTTGGTATGTAATATCCAAGAACCTTCGGTGTATCAGGTGTATCCACAACACTTGTGTGACCATTCTATCTTACCAAAGACTGTCTTAGGCGGCCTAGATAGTATCAGGCATTGGATTTAATATACCCCTTGTTGGAACTACCTGTCTATCTCATTCCAAGGTTCCACCGCGTATCTCCTTTTGGAACGTTTAAGAAAACATCAGGCCTTCGGTTTAATATGCCCACTGTTAGATCTTCACGAGCCAAAGAAGCTTAGAATTATCTTGCCCCAACTTGGAGTGTTCATCTTGGGATTGTGAATCGGTCCAAACCTGGCCAGTTTTGCATCAAGAACGAGGATCATTATTTCACGGATTACACTTCAAAGTTGGTCTGGGTAAACTTTGAACTCAATTGAGCTACTAGCTCTCAAGAACAAAGAAATGGATCGTTAGGTCGCACAAGGGATGCGGAAGGACCTTGATATTCCAAACCACAGCAGTCCTGAGATTTGACTCACTTAGACGACCGAAGAGGGTTGTGTTGTTTGGATATGACTCACCAAGCAACAGGGGTTTTTGTTGACAAAGAACAACAGTGATTCACTCTTAAGACAATCGCAATGATCAAACTTAACTTCTTATTCATTGAATTGTTTTCGAGTACATATATAGTGTTTGTGTTTCAGAAAACAAGACACAAGACAACACGGAAAACAATACTTTAATACTTTAATGAAGTGAAGACTTGACTGAATTGATTCAATGTTGACTGACTGTTCATCTGACGTGAACATGCGGCCTTGACTGGTGCTATGCAAATCGCCATTTATGAAGGTACCCCTAAATTTTCATGAAACCTTACTAAAAGGAAGGGGTTCCTGAATCCTTACTGATCCTTACTAAGGTCATTTGTTGCACATCTCCCTCCTTAATGTTGAACTGATCATTGGCAGAACTAAGTTAAGTACTTAGTGTTTAAGACAGCTCCCTGGTCCTTGCCCTGGTCATAACTCCGGCTGGTACTTGCAAAGCATCCTCAACTACATGCTCCACACCTTCTGGTCCATGCTCTTCCACGTCCTTAAGCTCAGCTTCTGGTTCTTGTTGAAGCTCTCCATCCTTGGTGCCATCCATGATCACATCATCCCCTCCCGGTTGAAAAGGATTTGACCTCAAATCTTGATCATCTACCACAAAAGGAATTAAGTCAGAAACATTAAAGCTTGAACTAACTTGGTACTTACCTTGCAAATCAATTTGATAGGCATTGTTGTTGATCCGCTTGACTATCTTGAATGGTCCATCAACCCTCGGCATAAGTTTGGACTTTCTATCAGCTGGAAAGCGGTCCTTTCTCAATTAATCCCAAACTTGATCTCCAACATCAAAGACTAGCTCGTGTCAGCCCTTTTTGGCTTGCTTAGCATACTGCTTGGTCTTTTCCTCAATGTTGATCCCTGCTTTCTCATGGACCTGTATAACAAGTTTAGCATTCTTCTCGCCATCCAAACTAGTTCTTTCACTCAAAGGCAGAGAGATTTGATCCAAGGGAGACAAAGAATTGAAACCATAAACAATCTCAAATGGAGAGTACTTTGTAGCCGAATGAACTGCATGATTGTATGCAAACTCAACATGTGGTAAACATTCTTCCCAAGTTCTAAGGTTCTTTTTAATGACAGCCCTCAACAAAGTTGACAAAGTCTTATTAACTACTTCTGTATGTCAATCAGTTAGTGAGTGACAGGTAGTTGAAAACAACAACTTAGTACCTAACTTAGAGCAAAGAGTTTTCCAGAAGTAACTCAAGAACTTAGCGTCCCTATCAGAAACAATTGTTCTAGGCATGCCATGCAAACGAATGATCTCTCTAAAGAACAAATCAGCAATGTGCAATGCATCATCAGTTTTATGACATAGAATAAAATGAGTCATCTTAGAAAAACTATCTACAACCACAAAGATAGAATCTTTTCATGTTCTAGTTTGAGGCAACCCTAGCAGAAAATCCATAGATATGTCATTCCACTGATGAGTAGGAATAGACAAGGGAGTATACATACCATTAGGCTGTAACTTGGACTTAGATTGTTTACAAGTAACTCACCTGCCACAGATCCTTTCAACGTCTCTTTGCAAATGCGGCCAATAGAAGTGTTCTTGCACTACCTTCAGAGTCTTTGCTATCCCAAAGTGCCCCATCAATCCTCCTCCATGGGCTTCCCTTACAAGTAACTCTCTCAAAGAACAGTTAGGAATGCAAAAGTGGTTTGCATAAAACAAGTAACCATCATTCATAAAGAACTTGCCACTTGCGGTTCTAGAACAAGCAAGAAATGGTTCTTTGAAGTCTAGATCAGACTCGTATAACTCCTTAACTTGCTCAAATCCGATAAATTTAGCATCCAGAGTAGAGATAAGCACATACCTTCGAGACAAAGCATCAGCCACAACATTTTCTTTACCTTTCTTATACCGAATGACATAGGGAAAGGTCTCAATGAATTATATCCATCTGGCATGTTTTTTGTTGAGCTTGTGTTGTCCTTTCAAGTGCTTGAGAGTCTTATGATCAGTATGCACCCCGAACTCCTAAGGCCATAGATAATGTTGCCAAGTTTGCGAAGCTCTCACCAGTGCATAGAGCTCCTTATCATATGTTGGGTTATTGAGAGTGGCTCCTCCTATCTTCTCACTGAAGTAAGCAATCGGTTTCCTATCATGCATCAAGACATCACCAATTCCAACTCCTGAGGCATCACACTCAATCTCTAAAGTTTTCAGGAAATCAGGCAAAACAAGAAGAGTTGCATTCGTAAGCTTCCCTTTCAATGTCTGAAATGAATCTTCTTGTGCTTGCTCCCACTTGAATCCAACATTCTTCTTGATGACTTCGGTAAAAGGGGCTGCTATTGTGCTGAAGTCCTTCAATAACCTTCTGTAGAAACCCGCAAGGCCATGAAAGCTTCTGACCTCTCCAACGGTTTTCGGACTTGGGCATTCTGTAATAGCTTTAACCTTTTACTCATCCACTTTAATGCCATCAGCACTAAAAAAAAAACAAAAAAAAAACACGAGATTATCTATCTCAAAAGTGCATTTCTTCAAGTTAGCATAGAGCTTTTCCTTCCTAAGCACTTCTAAAACCGATTCTAGATGATCAATGTGATCACTAAGTGTTTTGCTGTAGACAAGAATGTCATCGAAGTACACTAAAACCAAAACTCCTAGCTTCTAGGTATATTGGTTAAACCAAAAGTCATAACTAGCTATTCATATAATCCTAGCTTAGTTTTGAAAGCGGTTTTCCATTCATCCCCTTCCTTCATCCTAATTTGATGATACCTACTTTTCAAATCAATTTTAGAAAAGATACATGATCCATGAAGTTCATCCAACATATTATCTAATCTAGGGATGTGATGTCTGTACTTAACTGTTATGTTGTTGATTGCTCTACAATCCACACACATACGCAACCTGCCATCTTTCTTGGGCAAAAGGAGAACTGGAACTGCGCATGGACTCATGCTTTCTCTGATGAATCCCTTCTCCATGAGCTCGTTGATTTTTTTATGCAGATCTTTTGTCTCAACAGGATTGGTCATGTATGCTGGTCTGTTTGGAAGTGAAGCGCCTGGTATGAAATCAATCTGGTGCTCAATGCCTCTGATTGGAGGTAGACCATCCGGGTTTTCATCAGGAAACACATCCCTAAAACCTTGCAAAAGAGATTCAAACTCACTTGGAAGCTCCAGTGCATTGTTAGAAGAAGACATTAGTGTTTCTTTAAAAACTAGAAAAAGCATTGGTTAACTAGAAAACAGTGCTTTCTTGATCTCACTATTTTTAGCAAAAAAATTGGAATGCCTTACTTGTCTAGAATCGCTTACCTTGGATGATTTAGATTCTTGATCTCGCTTGGGTTGTTCTCTTCTTTCCTTTAAAAGCTTTTGATCCTGATGTACCTCTTGAGGTGACAGTGGTGCCAACATAACCTTCTTCCCTTGATGTTCAAACGTGTGACGGTTTGTGTACCCATCATGTGTGACCCTTTTGTCATATTGCCAAGGCCTTCCCAAAAGGATGTGATCGGCCTCCATAGGTAGAATGTCGCAAAGGATCTCATCCTTGTATCTTCCAATGGTGATTGGAACTAGGACTTGGTTGCTCACTTTCATCTCCCCTGTTTCATTAAGCCATTGAAGAGAGTATGGCCGAGGCTGTTTCCTCATACTCAAGCCGAGTTTCTTAACCATTTTCTCGCTTACCACGTTGGTACAGCTGCCTCCATCCACAATCAGGCTACATAATTTGTCATTGACATAGGATCTAGTGTGAAAGAGGTTTTCTCTCTACTCATGCTCGTTAGGTTTGAGTTGTGCACTCAATGTCCTCCTGGTAACCAAAAGTTTCCCGTGGGCAGGATAATCTACTTGCTCTTCCTCAGAATCTGTTTGCGGCTTTTCTTCCTCAGATTCTATGTCACCATTCTCCAGAACTATCATTCCCCTCTTGTTGGTGCAGTCCTTAGCATAGTGTCCAAGCCCCTGGCATTTGAAGCACCTCATATCTCTGGCTCGTGCAATAGAAGCTTTCGCCTTTTCCTTGACACTAATAGAAGATGGATTAGTTTTAAAATTCGAAATAGGTTAAGTTAGAGCTTTGCCCTTGTCTTGGTAGCTAGTCTTAACAACCGGTGTGTAAGTTGATTTGGGTAAACTTTTTCTCTTAACCTGTTGCACAACCAAGATCGCCTTGTCTAGCATCTCTTCTAGGCACTCGTACTCTTGCATCTCCAACCTATTACGGATGTCATGGTTGAGGATTACTTTCAAGATCTCCATCTCTTGAAAGTAATCCTCAACGCTCTTAGTTCCTTGAACTAATCTCCTAAGTCTCTGATGCAGATCCCGGTTGTAGTGGCTGGGCACAAATCGCTTCCTCATGAGAGTGATCATCTCAACCCATGTGGCTACGGGTCTTTCACCTGTTCTCCTCCTGTTGGTCACAAGTTGATCCCACCAGTTAATAGCATAACCATAGAACTCAGTTGCAGCCAACCTTACATTTTTTAGTTCAGAATAGTTCTGGCAATCAAAAACCAGTTTGATCTTCTTTTCCCACTCTAGGTAAGCATCTGGATCCTTTTTACCATGAAAGGATGGAATTTTTAACTTAAGGCCACCTATGTTATCATCTGGTCCTTCTTTGGCTATCACTAGAGGAGTGTTCATAGAACTCTTCATTTCCTCTGGAACGCCTTTGTGTGGTTCGTGATCTACCAGTCGCTCCCTCTGGTGGTGGTCTGGTTTGGGTGTCCTCTTGGACCCGATCAAGCCTGGCGTTGATCTCCTCAAACTCTGATCTCGTAATTCTTTTCATTTCTCCCACCAAGGCCCTCATTTGAATTTTAGAAAGGCCAGCATTCTGATTGCTCTCCTGTTCGTCATTGCTTGGGTCGGACATCTTTCCTACAAACAAGAACAAACAAGTTAAGGAAAAAGTAACTCTTCAACTGCCGGTTCTGCTTAGCTTTCCTGCAAACACCTGAACAAACGAGTCAAATAAAACCCTCTGCCTCACAAGTGTTTATCTTTCCCACAGTGAAATCTCAAGAGTTTTCCAATAGAACAAATCTGTCAAACCCAAGGAATCTGTGCAAACAACCAAAGTAGATGAAGAGGTAGATAGATATTTTGCAAGATTTTTGGTTCTGGATGATTAACTAACCCCTGAAACCGATTTCTCCTGGCTTCTTAAACACTTCTCTTTTGTTTTCTCTTTTTTTTTTTTTTGAATATCAGGCGGCTCACCCAGAGAACAGATAGACAGAAAAGATTTTGCTTTTTTTTTTTGATTGAAGAACATGAAGAGATGAGAAAGATGAAAAGAGATAGATACCACACTTTAAAGTGGACTCTGATACCAAATAATATAAAATCCTTCCAAGGAGTCGGCACTCTAAGATGGTGAATGGATATGCCTCCAACCACAAGCTACTAGCCTATGGATATGGTGATGTGGATCAAATGGTGGCACAAAAGCTGCGACACTTCTGATATTCCGGTTGATCCCATGGATATGACAACGCTATGATTCTTGACAACTTTCTCTAGCAACTTAGTATTTTAAACTTCCGTTTGAACCTAAAATTCTAGACAAGCATTAAGAATAGGTTTGATAACTTCACAAATTGCTTTAACATCAACTTCTGCAGGTTAAACACAATTTGCTCATCTAGGTTATTTCTAGCAACCTATTAGCTACCGCTAAATAGGTTAAACCTAAATTCATAGATTAATTGATCAGATTAACCTAAGCATTAAGAACAACTCAAGATGAAAACGTCAACAGAATAAAACCATATTTATGTTTAGTTCATTGAACTCTGTAATTTCGTTGAACCTTAAACCTAACTATTGAAATTACTCAGACATAGAAAAGAAGAACACAAAAGTAATTATGAAAGATATGATAATATAAAAAGATAAATAAAAGAGGTTCAGAATTCTTCTCCAAAAAGGTTGTAGAGACTTCCTCTCCCCAAACTTACAAGGCAAAAACTCTAAGAAAAGTAGCTATTAATAAATTATATTCAAAACTTATGAAAGCTCTAATATATATATATAAGATTGGCTACGGCTAGGGTTTAAGATCGCCGACGCTTAGGGTTTCGAAAGCTTCGGGCTTGGTAGAGGCCCAATAGATAACTTGGCTTGGATTGGTTTCTTTAAATTGGATAAAGCCTTCTACGTCTGGTCACGATGAGTGTCGGGCGACACTAGCAAAGGGTGTCGGACGACACCAAGCTCCTTTTTGCACACTTTATTCGGATTTTGCTCTTTGAACTCCAATCTTCACTTTTGTCATCTTTGTACCTAATAATGACTCAATAAAACTAAGAGTCTCGATATAGACTCAAAAATAGCTTAGAAAAGATAGTTAAAAAACATCAAAAATACAATATATCACTTATATACTACGATTGGACTTCTGTTCAATTGCAGAATAGCTCTAGGGTACTTTTGAGCATATCAAATTTTGGCGTCATTTCCGGGAACTCATTGAATTTGTCATTAGATTAGACATATAATTTAGTCTAAACATTTTATTTCTTGCTTACTTACAATTGTTCTTCTCTTTTCTTGTGTGAGGTGCATGCATAATCGCAATACCAGAAGCAACAAGGAAGCTCAGCTTGTGAATCTCACGAAGTTGAGAGAGTTAGAACGTACAAAAAGAAGTCAGCAGACATGAGAAGAACAATCATTCGACCTGATGCTGCTGGAGTCTTACGAGACCAAGATGGTCATGCTTACAATGACAATGGTGACAAAATCGATGATCAGGGAACAGTCGTCCAAGTAATAGCACCTGCATAAAACAGAGATGCCCAGATTGCTAGAGCACCATCTATCTGAGGGAGGACCCTTGCTGACTACAACATGCCTGATCAATTCTATGCAAACAGGTATGCCATTAACCCTCCTGGTTATCAGAGAGCTGATTTCGGGCTGAAACCTGCCTACTACACTCGTGGGTCAGGATCTTTTCTATTGTATTCCTCATGAGCATCCTATGGACCATATAGAAAAGTTTGAAGATTTGGTATCTAGAATCAAGTGCAATGGGGTGTCCTATGACTATCTCTTCTGCAAGCTTTTCCCCAATTCTCTTGCTGGGGATGCTTCCTACTGGCTGAAGTAGTTGCAACCAGGCTCTCTAACAACCTGGGTTCATACAAAAAATACTTTTCTCAACAACTTCTTTGATGATGCAAGGTCTGAAGAGCTGAGGACAAAAATCTCTAAATTTGTCCAAGGACCTGCTGAAGCATTGAAGGCTTCTTGGTTGAGCTTCAGAGCTTATCAGAGGGACTGTCCGCACCATGGGTTCAGTGATGTTCAGCTGCTGGGAATCTTCTTCAGGAGAATAGATTGGAGGTATCAAATGGCTTTGGATGCTGCAAGTGAAGAAAACTTCAACACCAGGAGTCTAGCAGAGGCCAAAAAGCTCATTGAGAACTTGATATCAAGCAACAGTACCAAGAATGCAAACTATGATATAAAAAGGCTAGCTGGAAACATGGAGGGAGGTCAGATTGCTGAAGTAAAAGCCAAACTTGATTTTGCCCACAATCTCATTGTGGGTAAGAAGTAATTTCAGTTTGCTGCAGAGGTTGAGACATTTGAACCAGCTGATGAATATGAAGAAGAAGATGTCAACTTTGTTGGTGGAACTGGTTTTCAGAATCAGAGGTTCGAGAATCAACAGGGGAACATACCTTTCAATGCCAATGGTCAGAGGAGTGCATTCACAAACAATCAGAACTCCTCTGGTTACACTCAGAAACCTCAATTCCAGAAGCGTTCTTTTAAGAGCAACAACAATAGCAACTTCACAAGGAGTTATGGTTCACCTTCTTACCCACCAATTCCTCCACCAGATTCAGGAAACAGAATGGAGAGTATGCTTGAGCAAATTCTTGAAGGTCAGCAAAAGCTAACAGTAGAGTTTAATGGAAGGTTTAATGCCATGTACACTGATCTGAATGGGAAGTTTGAAGCTTTGAACACCCATGTAAAGAAGTTGGACATTCAAGTTGCACAGACTGCAGGAGCTGTGAAAAGACTAGATGGATTCCTTCCTAGTAGAACAGATACCAATCTAAAACATTATGTCAATGCCATTATTCTAAGGAGTGGAAAACAACTCAATCCAGTGCTGAAAAAGGGTCTTACTGCAGATGAACTCGGGGAGCTGGAAGAGTTAGAATAGGGTGATTTTGAAGTCACAGAGCCAGTGTCGGTCGACACCGTGGGTGGGTGTCGGTCCACATCAATACAAATTCTCGAGAAATCGAACGATGACGGATCTATGTCGACCCCTGTCGACACTCTGAAAGCGAAGGACCCGACACCGAAGCTTAGTGTCAGTCGACACCACCTCGGTGTCGATCGACACCAAGAGAATGAACTTGAAAAATTAAGTCTCGACAAACCGATGTCAACCCCAGTCGACACCCCTACATCTGATCGATCGACACGAGAACTTAGTATCGATCGACATCAATCTAGTGTCGATCATCACCCTTTGCGGAGCCAGCCAGAAGTAGTTAAATCTCACATAGAACATTAGGAAAAGGCATACAAACCCAAAGTACCTTTTCCGAAGAACCCCAAGAAGTCCAACAGGAACTGGACGATGCTAGGTGCAAGGCAATCATGGAAAAACTTATTGTTGGGATTCCTGTCATTGATGTTGTTAATACTTTTCGTATGATCAGAAGGTATGTCAAGAGAATGGTGACCAAAGACCTGAATGTTGAACAAGGAATGATGATGATTTCTGCACATGTCAGTGCTTTATTTTGAACAGGATTCCACATAAGCTCCCTGATCCTCGAAGTTTTGTATTGGATTGCACCATCTTTTCTGACAGGTTTGAGAGATCTCTGTGTGATTTGAGTTCTAATGTTAATTTGATGTCTCGATCAGTAGCAATCAACCTTGGTATGACTGATCTTCAGCCACCCCGAATCACTCTTATCCTAGCTGATAGATCCATGAGAATCCCAAATGGTGTCTTGGAAGATGTTCCTATAAATATTGGAGACTGTTTGATTCCCACAGATTTTGTGGTGTTGAAGTATGAGGAGGAACCTAGAGATCCTCTCATTTTCGGAAGGTCTTTCTTTGCTACAGCTGGTGCTATAATTGATGTGAAGAAGGGGAGGATTGGTCTGAATGTGGGTGATCTAGTGATGAACTTTGACATGGGTGAAATTGTTAGGAAACCCACCATTGATGGACAGACCTTCTATGTAGACACACATTCAGATCTTACTGAGGAAATTTTCAATGGAATGCATTCTGAGGGTTCTTTGGAAAGAGCTGTGATCACATCTACAAATGAACATCTAGATGACATAGCAATTAGATATGCAAGGCTGATGGATGCCAGTGAGTAGGTCATGAAATTGGTTGCTGAAGAGGAGCTGGTTGAGACTTCTGAAAAGGCTACAAAGCTTGGTGATTGGACTGTAGAGAGAGCTCCAAAAATTGAATTGAAACAACTCCCTAAGGGGTTAAGGTATGCATTTCTTGGTGAAAATTCTTCCTATCAGGTAATTGTTAATGCTTACCTGAACAATGCATAGCTCACTTTACTGCTAAGCAAGCTGCGTAAGTTACACAAATTTCGCAAAGCTCTTGGCTATTCTCTTGATGATATTTCAAGTATCTCTCCAAACTTGTGAATGCATAGGATCCACATTGAGGATGAGACAAAGTCATCAGTTGAGCACTAGAGGAGGCTAAATCCCAACTTGAAAGAGGTTGTCAAAAAGGAGATCAAGAAATTGCTGGAAGCTGGAGTCATCTGTCCTTTTCAGACAGCAATTGGGTCAGTCCAGTGCATGTGGTTCCTAAGAAAGGAGGTGTTACAGTGGTAAAGAATGAGAAGAATGAGCTGTTCTGGGACAGAAGAAGGATAAGAAGCTTCATGTCATTTACTATGCTAGCAGAACACTTGATGATGCACAGAAGAATTATGCAACTATAGAAAATGAATTGCTGGCTGTAGTGTTTGCTTTTGAGAAATTTCATCCTTACTTGGTTGGGTTTTAAGTGATTGTGCATACAGACCATTCTGCTCTCAAATATTTGATGCACAAAAAGGAGGCTAAGCCAAGATTACTAACGTGGATTCTCCCTCTTCAAGAGTTTGATATTGAAGTTAGAGATAAGTAAGGTGTGGAGAATGGAGTAGCTGATCATCTTTCAAGACTCAGGATTGAAGAAACCATCCCCAATGATTATTATCTGCCAGAAGAGAATGTTTATATGACAGAGATTGGTCTAGAATCAGACTTGGGGGAGAACTTACATCGTTCCCGTGTTACAGGTTCAGTGTCGGTCGACACAAGACTCGAAAAATCGGACAAATGTCGACCCGACCACCTTTGGGTCGACACATCCACTCGTTACCAACAACTGGTGTCAGTCGGCACCAATTCTGGTGTCAGTCGACACCCACCTGGGTTGTGCGTAGAACTTGCAACAGTTCACAATGAGGATTCAGTTGAGTATGTAGCCGTTGTGGCTGTTCTTGATCACTGTTGGTATGCTGCTTCCAATTACTTCGCTGCAGATGTTGATCAAGGTTTCAAGGAATATGTTAGGAAGAAATTCATAGTGACCTCAGAAGATACTATTGGGATGAGCATTACCTCTACAGGCATTGTTCCGGTGGTATGTACAGGAGATGTAATGCTGAAACTGAAGTTCCTGATATTTTGTTTCACTGTCATGGATCTGAGTATGCTGGACGCTTTGCTGCTTTCAAAAGAGTGTCCAAATTTCTTCAAGTAGGCTTTTGGCGGCCTACCATTGTCAAGGATGCTCAGATATTTGTTTTTCAGTGTGATGCTTGTCAGAGAAGAGGGAATATCAGCAAGAAACATGAGATGCCACAAAAATTCATCATTAAAGTTGAAGTTTTTGATTGCTAGAGCATTGATTTCATGGGTCATTTTCCCTCATCTTATGGGAATAAGTATATTCTAGTTGTTGTGGACTATGTATCGAAGTGGGTAGAAGCAATTACAAGTCCAAAGAATGATGCTGCAGTGGTTCTTAAGCTGTTTAAGACCATTATTTCCCCCAGATTTGGAGTGCCTAGGATTGTGATATGTCAGGGTAGATCTCAGTTTATCAACAAGGTCTTCGAGAACTTGCTGAAAAAACATGGTGTTCATCATCGTGTGGCATCTCCTTATCGCCCTCAGACAAGAGGACAAGTAGAGGTTTCCAATAGACAGATCAAAGAAATCCTAGAGAAGACACTGGGCAAGAAAAGAAAAGATTGGTCTGCAAAGCTGGATGATGCACTTTGGGCTGTCAAGATGATGAATTTCGACATCAAGTCTGCTGCGGAGAGGAGATGAATTCAGCTCAATGAGTTGGATGAGACCAGATTTCATGCTTATGAGAACTCTAAGATGTACAAGGAGAGAACAAAAGTATACCATGATAAGAAGATTATCTCCAGAAACTTCGAACCCAATGATCAGTTACTCTTGTATAACGGTGATACTCTTTTATTGGATTTGGTTGATTAACGGTGACTCCTAATGAAAATGAAACAAGGTATTTATGTTCTCATTTCTCATTTAGGTGTCATACAATGGTGTTTTCTAGTGGTATTCAATGTTATTACCATTCTCACTCTTTAACATTCTGTTTTATGCATTTGGGGACATGATGTTCCCTTTTTTATCTTCATTGCATACATTTTAGTTCCAGATTCCTCTTTTTGGTTTATTGGATTTTGTTGATTAATGGTGTCTCCAATGAGTGAGAAACAAGGTATCTATACTTCTCATTCTTCATTTAGGTGTCCCACAATGCATATTTCTAGTGATATTCATTGTTATGACCATTCAAATTCTTAAAATATCTGTTATAACAATTTGGAGACATGAAGTTCCTTTTATGATCTTTGTAGGCCACATTTTAGTTCCAGACACTTCGTTTTGGTCTATTGGATTCGGTTGATTCACAGTTTCTCCTAATGAATGAGAAAGAAGGCATTTATGCTTCTCATTCCTCATTTATGTGTCCCACAATGCATATTTCTAGTGGTATTCATTGTTATGACAACTTTTACTCTTTAAAATTCTGTTTTATGCATTTGGGGACATGATGTTCCTTTTAGGATCTTCATGGGACACAGTTTGGTTTATTGGATTTGGTTGATTTACGGTGTCTTCTAATGTATTAGAAACAAGGTATTTATGCTTCTCATTCCTCATTTAGGTGTCCCACAATGCATATTTCTAGTTGTATTCATTGTTATGATCATTCTCAATCTTTAAAATACCGTTCTATGCATTTGTGGACATTATATTCATTTTTTTATCTTCATGGGACTCATTTTTGTTCCAGATTCCAATTTTTTGTCTATTGGATTTGGTTGATTAACGGTGTCTCCCAATGAATGAGAATCAATATATTTATGCTTCTCATTCCTCAGTTAGGTGTCCCACAATGCATACTTCTAGTGACATTCATTGTTATGACCATTCAAATTCTTAAAAAATCTGTTATTACAATGTGGGGGCATGAAGTTCCTTTTCTGATCCTCATGGGCCTCATTTTAGTTTCAGACTCTTCTTTTTGGTCTATTGGATTCGGTTGATTCACAGTTTCTCCTAATGAATGAGAAAGAAGGTATTTATGCTCCTCATTCCTCATTTAGGTGTCCCACAATGCGTATTTCAAGTGCTATTCAATGTTATGACAATTCTTAGTCTTTAAAATTTTGTATTATGCATTTGGGGACATGATGTTCCTTTTATGATCTTCATGGGACACAGTTTGGTTTATTGGATTTGGTTGATTTACGGTGTCTTCTAATGTATTAGAAACAAGGTATTTATGCTTCTCATTCCTCATTTAGGTGTCCCACAATGCATATTTCTAGTGGTATTCATTGTTGTGATCATTCTCAATCTTTAAAATACCGTTCTATGCATTTGTGGACATGATATTCCTTTTTTATCTTCATGGGACTCATTTTTGTTCCAGATTCCATTTTTTTGTCTATTGGATTTGGTTGATTAACGGTGTGTCCCAATGAATGAGAAACAAAATATTTATTCTTCTCATTCCTCAGTTAGGTGTCCCACAATGCATATTTCTAGTGACATTCATTGTTATGACCATTCAAATTCTTAAAAAATCTGTTATATTAATTTGGGGACATGAAGTTCCTTTTCTGATCTTCCAGGGCCTCATTTCAGTTCTAGACTCTTCTTTTTGCTCTATTGGATTCCGTTGATTCACAGTTTCTCCTAATGAATGAGAAAGAATGTATTTTTGCTCCTCATTCCTCATTTAGGTGTCCCACAATGCGTATTTCTAGTGGTATTCAATGTTATGACAATTCTTACTCTTTAAAATTTTGTATTATGCATTTGGGGCATGATGATCCTTTTATGATCTTCGTGAGATTCATTTTAGTTCAAGATTCTACTTTTTCGTCTATTGGATAACGGTTTCTCCCAATGTATAAGAAACAATATATTTATGTTCCTCCTTTCTCATTTAGGTGTCCCACTATGCATATTTTTAGTGGTATTCATTGTTATAACCATTCTTACTCTTAAAAATTTTGTTCTATCAATTTGGGGACATGAAGTTCCTTTCTGATCTTCATGGGACTCATTTCAGTCCCAGATTCATCTTTCTGGTATATTGGATTTGGTTGATTAACGGTGGCTCCCAATGAATGAGAAAAAGGGTATATATGCTTCTCATTCGTCATTTAGGTGTCTCACAGTGCATATTTCTAGTGGTATTCATTGTTGTGACCATTCATACTCTTAAAAACTCTGTTATAACAATGTTCGGACATGAAGTTCCTTTTCTGATTTTCATTGGACTCAATTTGGTTTACTGGATTTGGTTGATTAACGGTGTCTTCTATTGTATTTGAAACAAGGTATTTATGGTTCTCATTCCTCATTTAGGTGTCCCACAATGCAAATTTCTAGTGGTATTCATTGTTATGATCATTCTTAATCTTTAAAATACCGTTCTATGCATTTGGGGACATGATATTCCTTTTTTTATCTTCATGGGACTCATTTTAGTCCAGATTCCACTTTTTTGTTGTATTGGATTTGGTTCATTAACGTTGTCTCCCAATGAATGAGAAACAATATATTTATGCTTCTCATTCCTCATTTAGGTGTTGCACAATGCATATTTTTAGTGATATTCATTGTTATGAACATTCAAATTCATAAAAATTATGTTATAAGAATTTGGGGTGATGAAGTTCCTTTTCTGATATTCATGGGCCTCATTTTAGTTCCAGACTCTTATTTTTGGTCTATTGGATTCTTTTGATTCACAGTTTCTCCTAATGAAAGAGAAAGAAAGTATTTATGCTTCTCATTCCTTATTTAGGTGTCCCACAATGTATATTTCGAGAGGTATTCATTGTTCTGACAATTCTTACTGTTTAAAATTCTACTTTATGCATCTGGGGACATGATGTTCCTTTTATGATATTCAGGAGACTCATTTTAGTTCCAGTTTCTACTTTTAAGTCAATTGGAATTGCTTGATTAACGGTGACTCCCAATGAATAAGAAAAAATATATTTATGTTCCTCCTTCCTCATTCAGGTGTCCCACTATGAATATTTTTAGTGGTATTCTTTGTTATAACCATTCTTACTCTTAAAAATTTTGCTTTAACAATTTGGGGACATGAAGTTCCTTTCTGATCTTCATGAGACTCATTTCAGTTCCAGATTCATCTTTCTGGTATATTGGATTTGGTTGATTAATGGTGGCTCCCAATGAATGAGAAACAGGGTATTTATGCTTCTCATTCCTCATTTAGGTGTCCCACAGTGCATATTTCTAGTGGTATTCATTGTTATGACCATTCATACTCTTAAAAACTCTGTTATAACAATTTGGGGACATGGAGTTCCTTTTTAATCTTCATGGGACTCAATTTGGTTTATTGGATTTGGTTGATTAACGGTGTCTTCTAATGAATTTCAAATAAGATATTTATTGTTCTCATTCCTCATTTAGGTGTCCCACAATGCATATTTCTAATTGTTCATTGTTATGACCATTCTTAATCTTTAATCTTCATGGGACTCATTTTCGTTCCAGATTCCATTTTATTACCATTCTTACTCTTTATGTTTTAAGCATTTGGGGACATGAAGTTCCTTTTCTGATTGTCATTTGACTTATTTCAGTTCCAGATTCCTCTTTTTGCTTTATTGGATTTCGTTGATTAATGGTGTCTCCCAATGAATGACAAACAAGGTATTTATGCTTCTTATTCCTCATTTAGGTGTCTCACAATCCATATTTCTAGTGATATTTATTGTTATGACCATTCTTACTCTTTAAAATTCTTTTTTTTTTGTGTTTGGGGACATGATATTCCTTTTATGATCTTCATGGGACTCATTATAGTTCCAGATTCTACTTTTTGGTCAATTGGATTTGGTTGATTAACTGTGTTTCCCAATGAATAAGAAATAATATATTTAGGCTTCTCCTTCCTCATTTAGGTGTTCCACAATAGATAATTTTAGTGATATCATTGTTATAACCATTCATACTCTTCATAATTCTGTTCTAACAATTTGGGGACATGAAGTTCCTTTTTTGATCTTCATGAGACTGATTTCAATTCCAGATTCATCTTTCTGGTATATTGGATTTGGTTGATTAACGGTGGTTCCCAATGAATGAGAAACATGGTATTTATGGTTCTCATTCCTCATTTAGTTGTCCCACTATGCATATTTCTAGTGGTATTCCTTTTTATGACTATTCTTACTCTTATCTTCATGGGACTCATTTGAGTTCCAGATTCCACTTTTTTCGTCTACTGGATTTGGTTGATTAACCGTGTCGCCCAATGAATGAGAAACAAGATATAAACGCTTCTCATTCCTCATTTTGGAGTCCCACAATGTATATTTCTAGTAGTATTTATTGTTATGACCATTCTTACTCTTAAAATTCAGTTTTAAGCATATGGGGACATTATGTTCCTTTTCTGATCTTCATTGGACACATTTCAGTTCCTATTCATCTTTTTGGTATATTGGATTTGGTTGATCAAAGGTGTCTCCCAATGAATGAAAAAACAAAGTATATATGCTTCTCATTCCTCATTTTGGAGTCCCACAATGCGTATTTCTAGTTGTATTTATTGTTATGACAATTCATACTCTTTAAAATTCTATTATAACAATTTGGGGACATGAAGTTCCTTTTCTGATCTTTATGGGACTCATTTTCTTAGAATTTTTTGATTAATCGTGTCTCTCAATGAATGAGAAACAAGGTATTTATGCTTCTCATTCCTCATTTAGGTGTCCCACAATGCATATTTCTAATGATATTCATTGTTAAGACAATTCAAACTTTTCAAAAATGTGTTATTACAATTTCGGGGCATGAAGTTCCTTTTCTTATCTTCATGGGCCATATTTTAGTTCCAGACTCTTCTTTTTGGTCTATTGGATTCGGATGTTTCACAGTTTCTGCTAATGAATGAGAAAGAAGGTATTTATGCTTCTCATTCCTCATTTAGGTGCCCCACATTGCCTATTTCTTGTGGTATTCATTGTTATGACCATTCATACTCTTAAAAACTCTGTTATAACAATTTAAGGGAATGAAGTTCCTCTTCTAATCTTCATGGGACTCAATTTGGTTTATTGGATTTGGTTGATTAATGGCATCTTCTAATGTATTTGAAACAAGGTATTTATGCTTCTCATTCGTCATTTAGGTGTCCCACAATGCATATTTCTACTAGTATTCATTGTTATGATCATTCTTAATATCTAAAATTCCGTTCTATGTATTTGGGGACCTGATATTCCTTTTTTATCTTCATGGGACTCATTTTAGTTCCAGATTCCAATTTTTTTGTCTATTGGATTTTATTGATTAACGGTGTCTCCCAATGAATGAGAAACAATATATTTATGCTTTTCATTCCTCATTTAGGAGTTGCACAATGCATATTTCTAGTGATATTCATTGTTATGACCATTCAAATTCATAAAAGATCTGTTATAAAAATTTGGGGACATGAAGTTCCTTTTCTGATCTTCATGGGACTCATTTTAGTTCCAGATTCCAATTTTTTTGTCTATTGGATTTGGTTGATTAACAGTGTCTCCCAATGAATAAGAAACAATATATTTATGCTTCTCCTTCTTCATTTAGGTGTCCCACTATGCATATTTTTAGTGGTATTCATTTTATAACCATTCTTACTCTTAAAAAGTCTTTTCTAACAATTTGGGGACATGAACTTCCTTTCTGATCTTCACGGGACTCATTTGAGTTGCAGATTCATCTTTCTGGTTCATTTGATTTGGTTGATTAACGATGTCTTCCAATAAATTTGAAACAAGATAATTATGCTTCTCATTCCTCATTTAGGTGTTCCACAATGCTTATTTCTAGTGGTATTCATTGTTATTACCTATCTTACTCTTTAACATTCTGTTTTATGCACTTGGGGACATGATGTTCCTTTTTTGATCTTCATGGGAATTATATTAGTTCCAGACTCATCGTTTTGGTATATTCGATTTTGTTGTTTAACAGTGTCTCCCAATGAATGAGAAACAATATATTTATGCTTCTCATTCCTCATTTAGGTGTCCCACTATGCATATTTCTAGTGGTATTCATAGTTATGACCATTCAAATTCTTAAAAAATTCTGTTATAACTATTTGGGGACATGAAGTTCTTTTTCTGATATTCCTGGGCCTTATTTTAGTTCCAGACTCTTCTTTTTGGTCTATTGGATTCGGTTGATTCGCAGTTTCTCATAATGAATGAGAAAGAAGGTATTTATGCTCCTCATTCCTCATTTAAGTGTCCCAAAATGCCTATGTGAAGTGGTATTCAATGTTATGGCAATACCACTAAAAATTTTGTTATATGCATTTGGGGACACGATGTTCCTTTTATGATCTTCATGGGACTTATTTTAGTTCAAGATTCTACTTTTTGGTCTACTTGATTTGTTTGATTAACGGTGTCTCCCAATGAATAAGGAACAATATATTTATGATTCTCCTCCCTCATTTAGTTGTCCCACTATGCAAAGTTTTAGTGGTATTCATTGTTGTAACCATTCTTACTCTTAAAAATTCTGTTCTAACAATTTGGGGACATGAAGTTCCTTTCTGATCTTCATGGGACTCATTTCAGTTCCAGATTCATCTTTCTGGTATATTGAATTTGGTTGATTAACGGTGGCTCCCAATGAATGAGAAACAGGGTATTTATGCTTCTCCTTCCTCATTTAGGTGTCTCACACTGCATATTTCTAGTGGTATTTATTGTTATGACCATTCATACTCTTAAAAACTCTGTTATAACAATTTGGAGACATGAAGTTCCTTTTCTGATCTTCATGGGACTCAATTTGGTTTATTGGATTTGGTTGATTAACGGTGTCTTCTAATGTATTTGAAACAAGGTATTTATGCTTCTCATTCCTCATTTAGGTGTCCCACAATGCATATTTCTAGTGGTATTCAATGTTATGATCATTCTTAATCTTTAAAATACCGCTCTATGCATTTGGGGACATGATATTCCTTTTTTTATCTTCATGGGACTCATTTTAGATCCAGATTGCACTTTTTTGGTCCATTGGATTTGGTTGATTAATGGTGTCTCCCAATGAATGAGAAACAATATATTTATGCTTCTCAATCCTCATTTAGGTGTTGCACAATGCATATTTCTAGTCATATTAATTGTTATGACCATTCAAATTCATAAAAAAATCTGTTATAACAATTTGGGGACATGAAGTTCCTTTTCTGATCTTCGTGGGCCTCATTTTAGTTCCAGACTCTTCTTTTTGGTCTATTGGATTCGGATGATTCACAGTTTCTGCTACTGAATGAGAAAGAAGGTATGTATGCTTCTCATTCCTCATTTAGGTGTCCCTCAATGCATATTTCTTGTGGTATTCATTGTTATGACAATTCTTACTCTTTAAAATTTTGTATTATGCATTTGGGGACATGATGTTCCTTTTATGATCTTCATGGGACTCATTTTAGTTCAATATTATACTTTTTTGTCTATTGGATTTGGTTGATTAACAGTGTCTCCCAATGAATAAGAAACAATATATTTATGCTTCTCCTTCCTCATTTAGGTGTCCCACTATGCATATTTTTAGTGGTATTCAATTTTATAATAATTTTTACTCTTTAAAATTTTGTTCTAACAATTTCGGGACATGAAGTTCCTTTTATGATTTTCATGGGACTCATTTTTGTTTCCGATTCCTCTTTATGGTTTATTGGATTTGGTTGATTAACGGTGTCTTCCAATGAATTTGAAACAAGACATTTATGCTTCTAATTCCTCATTTAGGTGTCCCACAATGCATATTTCTAGGGGTTCATTGTTATGACCATTCTTAATCTTTAAAATTCTGTTTTATGCATTTGGGGACATGATGTTCCTTTTTTTATCTTCATGGGACTCATTTTAGTTCCAGATTCCACTTTTTGGCCTATTGGATTTTGTTGATTAACGGTGTCTCCTAATGAATGAGAAACAATAAATTTATACTTTTCATTCCTCATTTAGGTGTCCCACTATGTATATTTCTAGTGGTATTCATTTTTATTACATTCTTACTCTTAAAATTATGTTTTAAGCATTTGGGGACATAAAATTCATTATGGTATTTATCCTTCTCATTACTCATTTAAAATTTTATATTATGCATTTGGGGACATGATGTTCCTTTTATGATTTTCATGGGACTCATTTTAGTTCAATATTCTACTTTTTGGTCTGTTGGATTTGGTTGATTAACAGTGTCTCTCAATGAATAAGAAACAATATATTTATGCTTCTCCTTCTTCATTTAGGTGTCCCACTATGCATATTTTTAGTGGTATTCATTGTTATAACCATTCTTACTCTTAAAAATTCTGTTCTAAAAACTTGGGGACATGAACTTCCTTTCTGATCTTCATGGGACTCATTTGAGTTGCAGATTCATCTTTCTGGTTCATTTGATTTGGTTGATTAACAGTGTCTGCCAATGAATTTGAAACAAGGTATTTATGTTTCTCATTCCTCATTTAGATGTCACACAATACATATTTCTGGTGATATTCATTATAATGACCATTCAAACTCTTAGAAATTCTGTTATAGCAATTTGGGGACATGAGGTTCATTTTTCGATCTTCATGGGACTCGTTTTAGTTTCAGATTCCTCTTATTGATTTTTTGGATTTGGATGATTAAAAGTGTCTCCCAATGAATGAGAACCCAGGTATTTATGCTTCTTATTCCTGATTTAGGTGTCCCACAATGCATATTTATAGTGGTATTCATTGTTATGAGCAATCTTACTCTTTAAAATTCTGTTTTATACATTTAGTGACATGATGTTTCTTTTTTTATCTTAATGGGACTCATTTTAGTTCCAGATTCCACATTTTGGTCTATTGGATTTTCTTGATTAACAGTGTCTCCCAATGAATGAGAAACAATATGTTTATGCTTCTAATTCCTCCTTTAGGTGTCCCACTATGCATATTTCTAGTGGTATTCATTGTTATGACTATTCATATTCTTAAAATTCTGTTTTAAGCATTTGGGGACATGAAGTTCATTTTTTGATCTTCATTTGACTTATTTCAGTTCCATGTTCATCTTTTCGGTTTATTGGATTTGGTTGATTAACGGTGTCTGCCAATGAATTTGAAACAAGGTATTTATGCTTCTCATTCCTCATTTAGGTGTCCCACAATGCATATTTCTAGTGGTTCATTGTTATGATCATTCCTAATCTTTAAAATTCTGTTTTATGCATTTGAGGACATAAAGTTCATGGGACTCATTTTAGGTCCAGATTCCACTTTTTTTGTCTATTGGATTTGGTTGATTAAGGGTGTCTCCCAATGAATGAGAAACAATATATTTATGCTTTTCATTCCTCATTTAGGTGTCACACTATGTATATTTCTAGTGGTATTCATTGTTATTACCATTCTTACTCTTTAAATTCTGTTTTAAGCATTTGGGGACATAAACTTCATTTTCTTATCTTCATTGGACTCATTTCAGTTCCAAATTCATCGTTTTGGTATATTGGATTTGGTTGGTTAATGGTGTCTGCCAATAAATGAAAAACAAGGTATATATGCCTCTCATTCGTCATTTTGGAGTCCCACAATGCATATTTATAATGGTATTTATTGTTGTGACCATTCATACTCTTTAAAAATTCTAATATAACAATTTGGGGACATGAAGTTCATTTTCTGATCTTCAGGAGACTCATTTTAGTTCCAGATTCCTCTTTTTGGTTTATTGGATTTTGTTGATTAATATTGTCTCCCAATGAGTAAGAAACAAGGTATTTTTGGTTCTCATTCCTCATTTAGATGTCACACAATACATATTTCTGGTGATATTCATTGTTATGACCATTCAAACTCTTACAAATTCTGTTATAGCAATTTGGGGACATGAGGTTCATTTTCCGATCTTCATGGGACTCGTTTTAGTTTCAGATTCCTCTTTTTGATTTTTTGGATTTGGATGATTAAAAGTGTCTCCCAATGAATGAGAACCCAGGTATTTATGCTTCTTATTCCTGATTTAGGTGTCCCACAATGCATATTTATAGTGGTATACATTGTTATGAGCAATCTTACTCTTCAAAATTCTGTTCTATGCATTTGGGACATGATATTCCTTTTTTATATCTTCATGGGACTCATTTTAGTTCCAGATTTCACTTTTTGGTTTATTGGATTTAGTTGATTAACGGTGTCTCCTAATGAATGAGAAACAATATATTCATTGTGATGACCATTCAAATTCATAAAAAGGCTGTTACAACAATTTGGGGACATGAAGTTCCTTTTCTGATCTTCATGGGCCTCATTTTAGTTCCAGACTCTTCTTTTTGGTCTATTGGATTCGGATAATTTACAGTTTCTGCTAATGAATGAGAAAGAAGGTATTTATGCTTCTCATTCCACATTTAGGTGTCCCACAATGCATATTTCTTGTGGTATTCATTGTTATGACAATTCTTACTCTTTAAAATTCTGTTTTATGCATTTGAGGACATAATATTCTTTTTATGATCTTCTTAAGACTCATTTTAGTTTCAGATTCCTCGTTATGGTTTATTGGATTTGGTTGATTAAAGGTGTCTTCAAATGTATTTGAAACAAGGTATTTCTGCTTCGCATTCCTCATTTAGGTGTCTCAAAATGCATATTTCTAGTGGTATTCATTGTTATGATCATTCTTAATCTCTTAAATTCCTTTCTATGCATTTGGGGACCTGATATTCTTTTTTTTTATCTTCATGGGACTCATTTTAGTTCCAGATTCCACTTTTTTGGTCTATTGGATTTGGTTGATTAACGGTGTCTCCCAATGAATAAGATACAATATATTTATGCTTCTCCTTCCTCATTTAAGTGTCCCACTATAACCATTCTTACTCTTCCAAATTCTGTTCTAAAAATTTGGGGACATGAAGTTACTTTTCTGATCTTCATGGGACTAATTTTAGTTTCAGATTCCTCTTTATGGTTTATTGGATTTGGTTGATTAACGGTGACTTCCAATGAATTGGAAACAAGGTATTTATGCTTCTCATTCCTCATTTAGGTGTCCCACAATGCATATTTCTAGTGGTTCATTGTTATGACCATTCTTAATCTTTAAAATTCTTTTTTATGCATTTGATGACATGTTGTTTCTTTGTTTATCTTCATAGGACTCATTTTAGTTCAAGATTCCAATTTTTTGTTCTATTGGATTTGGTTGATTAACGGTGTTTCCCAATGAATGAGAAACAATATATTCATTCTTTTCATTCCTCATTTAGGTGTCACACTATGTATATTTCTAGTGGTATTCATTGTTATTAACATTCTTACTCTTAAAATTCTGTTTTAAGCATTTGGGGACATAAAGTTCATTTTCTTATCTTCATTGGACTCATTCCAGTTTCAAATTCATATTTTTGGTATATTGGATTTGGTTGGTTAACGGTGTCTCCCAATGAATGAAAAACAAGGTATATATGCCTCTCGTTCGTCATTTTGGAGTCCCACAATGCATATTTCTAATGGTATTTATTGTTATGTCCATTCATACTCTTTAAAATTCTAATATAACAATTTGGGGACATGAAGTTCCTTTTCTTATCTTGACGAGACTCATTTTAGTTCCAGATTCCTCTTTTTGGTTTATTGGATTTTGTTGATTAATGGTGTCTCCCAATGAATGAGAAACAAGGTATTTATGCTTCTCATTCCTCATTTAGATGTCACACAATGCATATTTCTTATGATATTCATTGTTCTGACCATTCAAACTCTTACAAATTCTGTTATAGCAATTTGGGGACATGAGGTTCCTTTTCCGATCTTCATGGGACTCGTTTTAGTTTCTGATCCCTCTTTTTGGTTTTTTGGACTTCAATGATTAACGGTGTCTCCCAATGAATGAGAACCAAGGTATTTATGCTTCTTATTCCTGATGTAGGTGTCCCACAATGCATATTTATAGTGGTATTCATTGTTATCAGAATTCTTATTCTTTAAAATTATGTTTTATACATTTGGGGACATGATGTTTCTTTTTTTATCTTCGTGGAACTCTTTTTAGTTCCAGATTTCACATTTTGGTCTATTGGATTTGGTTGATTAACGGTGTCTCCTAATGAATGAGAAACAATATATATTTCTGCTTCTAATTCCTCTTTAGGTGTCACACTATGCGTATTTCTACTGGTATTCATTGTTATGACCATTCTTACTCTTAAAATTCTGTTTTAAGAATTTGGGACATGAAGTTCATTTTCTGATCTTCATTTGACTTATTTCATTTCCAAATTCATCTTTTCGGTTTATTGGATTTGGTTGATTAATGGTGTCTCCCAATGAATGAGAAACAAAGTATTTATGCATCTCATTCCTCATTTAGGTGTCTCACAATGCATATTTCTAGTGGTATTCATTGTTATGACCATTCTTACTTTTTAAAATTCTTTTTCTTTTTTTGTGTTTGGGGACATAGTGTTCCTTTTTGATCTTTATGGGACTCATTTTAGTTCCAGATTCCACCTTTTTTGTCTATTGGATTTTGTTGATTAAAGGTGTCTCCCAATATACGAGAAACAATGTATTTATGCTTCTCATTCCTTATTTAGGTGTCCCACTATGTTTATTTCTAGTGGTATTCATTGTTATTATCATTCTTACTCTTAAAATTCTGTTTTAAGCATTTGGGGACAAGAAGTTCCTTTTCTTATCTTCATTGGACTTATTTCAGTTCCAAATACATCTTTTTGGTATATTGGATTTGGTTGATTAACGGTGTCTCCCAAAGAATGAGAAGCAAGGTATATATGTTTCTCATTCCTCATTTTGGAGTCCCACAATGCATATTTCTAGTGGTATTTATTTTTATGGCCATTCTTACTCTTAGTATTTAGTTTTAAGCATTTGAGGACATTAAGTTACTTTTATGATCTTCATTGGACTCATTTCAGTTCAAAATTCATCTTTTTGATATATTAGATTTGGTTGATTAATGAGTTTCCCAATGAATGAAAAATAAGGTATATATGGTTCTCATTCCTCATTTTGGAGTCCTACAATACATATTTCTAGTGGTATTTATTGTTATGACAATTCATACTCTTTTAAATTCTATTATAATAATTTGGGGACATGAAGTTCCTTTTCTGATCTTCATGGGACTCATTTCAGTTCCAGATTCATCTTTCTAGTATATTGGATTTGGTTGATTAACGGTGGTTCCCAATGAATGAGAAACATAGTATTTATGCTTCTCATTCTTCATTTAGGTATCCCACAATGCATATTTTTTATGGTATTCATTGTTATGACCATTCATACTCTAAAAAATGTTTTATAACAATTTAGGGACATGATGTTCCTTTTTTTATTTTCATGGGACTTATATTAGTTCCAGATTCCACTTTTTGGTATATTGGATTTTGTTGTTTAACGGTGTCTCCCAATGAATGAGAAACAATATATTTATGCTTCTCATTCCTCATTTAGGTGTCCCACTATGCATATTTCTAGTGGTATTCATTGTTATGACCATTAAAATTCTTAAAAAATCTGTTATAACAATTTGGGGACATGAAGGTCATTTTCTGATCTTCCTGGGCCTCATTTTAGTTCCAGACTCTTCTTTTTGGTTTATTAGATTCGGCTGATTCACAGTTTCTCCTAATGAATGAGAAAGAAGGTATTTATGCTCCTCATTCCTCATTTAGGTGTCCCACAATGTGTATTTCAAGTGGTATTCATTGTTATTACCATTCTTACTCTTTAAAATTTTGTATTATGCATTTGGGGACATGATGTTTCTTTTATGATCTTCATGGGACATATTTTAGATCAAGATTCTACTTTTTCGTCTACTTGATTTGTTTGATTAACGGTGTCTCCCAATGAATAAGGAACAGTATATTTATGCTTCGCCTTCCTCATTTAGGTATCCCACTATGCATATTTTTAGTGGTATTCATTTTTGTAACCATTCTTACTCTCAAAATTATGTTCTAACAATTTGGGGACATGAAGTTCCTTTCTGATCTTCATGGGACTCATTTCAGTTCCAGATTCATCTTTCTGGTATATTGGATTTGGTTGATTAATGGTGGCTCCCAATGAATGAGAAACAGGGTATTTATACTTCTCATTCCTCATTTAGGTGTCTCACAATGCATGTTTCTAGTGGTATTCATTGTTATGACTATTCATACTCTTAAAATCTCTGTTATAACAATTTGGAGACATGAAGTTCCTTTTTTGATGTTCATAGGAGTCAATTTGGTTTATTGGATCTGGTTAATTAACGGTGTCTTCTAATGTATTTGAAACAAGGTATTTATGATTCTCATTCCTCATTTAGGTGTCCCACAATGCATATTTCTAGTGGTATTCAATGTTATGATCATTCTTAATCTTAAAAATACCGTTCTATGCATTTGGGGACATGATATTCCTTTTTTTATCTTCATGGGACTCATTTTAGTTCCAGATTCCAATTTTTTTGTCTATTGGATTTGGTTGATTAACGGTGTCTCCCAATGAATGAGAAACAAAATGTTTATACTTTTCATTCCTCATTTAGGAGTTGCACAATGCATATTTCTAGTGATATTCATTGTTATGACCATTCAAATTCATAAAAGATCTGTTATAAAAATTTGGGGACATGAAGTTCCTTTTATGATTTTCATGGGCCTCATTTTAGTTCTAGACACTTCTTTTTGGTCTATTGGATTCGGTTGATTCACAGTTTCGCCTAATGAATGAGAAAGAAGATATATATGCTTCTCATTCCTCATTTAGGTGTCCCACAATGTATATTTCTAGTGGCATTCATTGTTGTGACAATTCTTACTCTTTAAAATTTTATTTATGCATTTGGGGACATGATGTTCATTTTATGATCTTCCTGGGACTCATTTTAGTTCCAGTTTCTACTTTTAGGTCAATTGGATTTGGTTGATTAACGGTGACTCCCAATGAATAAGAAACAATTTATTTATGCTTCTCCTCCTCATTTAGGTGTCCCACTATGCATATTTTTTGTGGTATTCATTGTTATAACAATTTTTACTCTTTAAAATTTTGTTCTAACAATTTCGGGACATGAAGTTCCTTTTCTGATCTTCATGGGACTCATTTTAGTTTCAGATTCCTCTTTATGGTTTATTGGATTTGGTTGATTAACGGTGTCTTCCAATGAATTTGAAACAAGATATTTATGCTTCTCATTCCTCATTTAGGTGTGAGATAATTACCATTTAACACACTTTACTTTAACTCTCTTTCAATAAAAGACACTTATGAGGGGTAAGACACTTTTGAGCTTCCATTGAGAAATGTACTCCGTTTATACCCTTAACTGGTTCATATTCAATTAGATTATAAAACAACTCTAACTAAAACAACATAACTAATTATTCACACTAACTATGAATTTCTCAAAACATGACAAATTGCACAGGTTCTGCGGTAGATTTTATTGTTTTTCTGTGTAATATTCTTTTGTTTTAGATTATACCATATTAATTGAATATCTAAGAAACCTTTAAACTTTGTAAAATTGAAGTTCTTAATCGATATTAGTTTGATATAAGTATCAGATTTGCATATAAATAACAAAAAAACTAGAAAATATCATGAAAACTATGAAAAAGAAACCATGGAGGCGGCACATTAGGGTTAGCAGAGCCACTGACTTTATGAAGAAGATGAGGGTAAAATGGTAATTTCATCAATCATTACAACAAAATTGAGAACAACGTCCATGTGGATATGTCCATGTGGATATGTTATTATGGATAGCATGTACAAAATATCATGAACATCTAATTTCATGACCATGTGGACATATTATCATGGTCTGGTTATTAATTCATATGGCGAGAATGTATCCATCAACACAAACTAACTAAGATGGTTATCAAGTAGTGGACATGCAAAAAAAATTAAGATTACAAATAAAATAATTATATGATACAAAAAGATTGTGTTCAAGGTTTGCTATCCTTAAATGCATCAACATTCTGTTTTCCATCTATTTTCGGTTTGTGTCTATAGTTTCATTGTACATATGACGAGAATGTAAACTTATACTGTGTCCACGATTTTGCTGCCCATCTACTCATCTTTGGTTGTATCCATTAATTTTATCGTATACTTAGAAAACATCTTTTGTTACTAACTCAACATATCAAACATACCAGCCAATATACATCGATTTACATATAATTGTCTAACATATATCGCACAAAAAAATCATGTACATAATTTCCCCAAGCATGTACAACAAAATTGAGAACAATGTTCATGTGGATATGTTTGTATGGATATGTTATTATGGATAACTTTTCCAATATCATGGACATCTAATAATTCATATAGATATCTAATTTCATGACATGTTATTATAGCCAGATTATTAATTCATGTGGCAGGAATGTATACATCCACACAGACTAACTAAAATGGTTATAAAGTAATGAAAATGAAAAAAAATACTAAGATTGCATATGTTTTTGGTTTATGTTCATGGTTTCACTGTTCATATGCGAGAATGTAAACTTATATTGTGTCCATGATTTTGATGTCCAGCTGCTCAACTTTGGTTGTATCCTCTAATTTTATCGAACATTTAAAAAAATATCTTTTATTGCTAATGCAACATATCAACCATACAAGCCAATTTTCATCAATATTGTGGCTACATATCTCTAGGCAAATATTCATGGACGAGGAAATACTCTTTCACTCGTATATGTGGATAGGGATATGTGGATACGTTATACGATCTGGAAGAGAAAGTGAAATGTCTACGTGGTCGAGAAAATGTGGATATGTTCTTTTAGACGTAACAACGTGGATATGAACTTATGGACACACAAATAATGGATACATATTCATAGTGTACTATGTTCGTGTACCTTCACCTCTAGTCGCAAATTATCTCTGTGTACGATCACATGCATCTGACAGCGGGCACGTGTACGTCTACAACAGCCACACATTCTTCAGTGAAACTGCTACTTTGAATACACGTTCAGCTTTTTACTAGAAAATCGATCTGTTGCAAATAGTCTCCCGATAGACACTCCCTCGTCAGAGATGGACCTCCCTCTGCAAAAACAGTAGTTCCAATTGTTAAGCAAATAAAATCACATCCCTCTCTAAACAAAACTCAAAACGGATTGCCAACGTCTAATAGATCTACAATTGCAGAAACAAAAACAATCACATAATTTACCCCAATAACACTGGATATATAAATCTATACTACATCAATCGTAAACATACCTTCTATTGAACACATATCGTCGATTTACCCAACGAGCACGGTAGAGTTTGTAGACTCTGTATACGTTTATAATATAACTTTCCTATTTTCTCTCCAATCCATCCTAACCCTCCCCCTAAAACTAGTGTCCATCAAACTCATGTTCCCCCTTCCCCTATCCACCAGTTTTCCCTGTCTTGTGGACATTAGCTTTCCATCTTCCACTGAATGATAATTCCTAATGACATTATAATGAACATCATTATTCATTTAATCCACCAATTTTCTGTCCACCAATCTCCTGTCCACCAATATCTTGTTCACCACTCATGTCCACCAATCTCCTGTCCAATGGAAGTTGTCTTATGGACATTCTATTTTCCATCATCCACTGAATGACAATTCCTAATGACATTATAATGAACATCATAATTCATTTCATCCATCAATCTCTTGTTCACCAATTACATGTCCACCATTCATGTTCACCATCTTCTGTCCACCACTCCTGTTCATCAGTCTCCTGTCCACATGAACGCATCTTTTTTATTCTTCAGCTAACAAACATCGTCGAGATAGAGAGAGAGAGAGAGAGAGAGAGAGAGAGAGAGAGAGAGAGAGAGAGAGAGAGAGATGCAGAAGTAAGATGTAATTGTTAAAAAAAAACATAAAACGAGGAAGATAAAGATTAATGTAATTTTTTAAATTGAATGGCTGAGATTTGGTCGCGTGAAACATTGGTTTATTAACCAGAGTAAACTTTGCCAACTAGTAGTTCAGGGGCTAAAACGATATTTTACATTAAGAAAGTGCTCTGAGAGTACAAAGTGCTTAACATGTTAACAAATCAGTCATAAGTGTCTTTATGTGTAAATCACTCTTCAGATGTCCCACAATGCATATTTCTAGTGGTTCATTGTTATGACCATTCTTAATCTTTAAAATTCTGTTTTATGCATTTGGGGACATGATGTTCCTTTTTTTATCTTCATGGGACTCATTTTAGTTCCAGATTCCACTTTTTTGGCCTATTGGATTTGGTTGATTAACGGTGTCTCCCAATGAATGAGAAACAATAAATTTATACTTTTCATTCCTCATTTAGGCGTCCCACTATGTATATTTCTAGTGGTATTCATTGTTATTATTATTCTTACTATTAAAATTCTGTTTTAAGCATTTGGGGACATAAAGTTCCTTTTCTTATCTTCATTTGACTCATTTCAGTTCCAAATTCATCTTTTTGGTATATTGGATTTGGTTGATTAATGCTGTTTCCCAATGAATGAAAAACAAGGTATATATGCCTCTCGTTCCTCATTTTGGAGTCCCACAATGCATATTTCAAGTGGGATTTATTGTTATGACCATTCATACTCTTTAAAATACTAATCTAACAATTTGGGGACATGAAGTTCCATTTCTGATCTTCATGAGACTTATTTTAGTTCCAGATTCCTCTTTTTGGTTTATTGGATTTTGTTGATTAATGGTGTCTGCCAATGAATGAGAAACAAGGCATTTATGTTTCTCATTCCTCATTTAGATGTCCCACAATGCATATTTCTAGTGATATTCATTGTTATGACCATTCAAACTCTTTCAAATTCTGTTATAGCAATTTGGGGACATGAGGTTCTTTTTCCGATCTTCATGGGACTCATTTTAGTTTCAGATTCCTCTTTTTGGTTTTTTGAATTTGGATGATTAACGGTGTCTCTCAATGAATGAGAAACAAGGTTATGCTTCTTAATCTTTATTTAGGTGTCCCACAATGCATAATTATAGTAGTATTCATTGTTTTGAGCAATCTTACTCTTTAAAATTTTGTATTATGCATTTGGGGACATAATGTTCCTTTTCCATCTTCATGGGACTTATTTTAGTTCCAGAATCCAGTTTGGTTGATTAACGGTTTCTCCCAATGAATGAAAAACAATATATTTATGCTTCTAATTCCTCTTTTAGTGGTATTCATTGTTATTACCATTCTTACTCTAGTGGTATTCATTGTTATTACTATTATTACTATTATTACTCTACTGGTATTCTAACTGTGTTTACAAATGAATAAGAAACAATATAATTGTGCTTCTCCTTCCTCATTTTGGTGTCCCACTATACATAATTTTAGTGGTATTCATTGTTATAACCATTCCTAGTCTTCAAAATTCTGTTCTAACAATTTGGGGACATTAAGTTCCTTTTTTGATCTTCATGAGACTCATTTCAATTCCAGATTCATCTTTCTGGTATATTGGATTTGGTTGATTAACGGTGGTTCCCAATGAATGAGAAACATGGTATTTATGGTTCTCATTCCTCATTTAGTTGTCCCACTATGCATATTTCTAGTGGTACTCATTTTTATGACTATTCATACTCTTATTTTCATGAAACTCATTTTAGTTCCAAATTCCACTTTTTGGTCTATTGGATTTGTTGATTAAAGGTGTCTCCCAATGAATGAGAAACAAGGTATATATGCTTCTCTTTCCTCATTTTGGAGTCCCACAATGCATATTTCTAGTGGTATTTATTCTTACGACCATTCTTACTCTTAAAATTCAGTGTTAAGCATATGGGGACATTATGTTCCTTTTCTGATCTTCAATGGACTCATTTCAGTTCCAAATTCATCTTTTAGGTATATTGGATTTGGTCGATTAAAGGTATCTCCCAATGAATGAAAAAACAAAGTATATATGCTTCTCATTCCTCATTTTGGAGTCCCACAATGTGTATTTCTAGTGGTATTTATTTTTATGATAATTAATACTCTTTAAAATTCTATTATAACAATTTGGGGACATGAAGTTCCTTTTCTGATCTTCATTGGACTCATTTTAGTTCCAGATTCCTCTCTTTGGTTTATTGGATTTTGTTGATTAATGGTGTCTCTCAATGAATGAGAAACAAGGTATTGATGCTTCTCATTCCTCATTTAGGTGTCCCACAATGCATATTTCTAATGATATTCATTGTTAAGACAATTCAAACTCTTCAAAAATGTGTTACAACAATTTGGGGGCATGAAGTTCCTTTTCTTATCTTCATGGGCCTAATTTTAGTTCCAGACTCTTCTTTTTGGTTTATTGGATTCGGATGATTCACAGTTTCTGCTAATGAACGAGAAAGAAGGTATTTATGTTTCTCAGTCCTCATTTAGGTGTCCCAAAATGCATATTTCTTACGGTATTCATTGTTATGACCATTCATACTCTTAAAAACTCTGTTATAACAATTTGGGGACATGAAGTTCTTCTTCTAATCTTCACGGGACTCCATTTGGTTTTATTCGATTTGGTTGATAAACGGTATCTTCTAATGTATTTGAAACAAGGTATTTCTGCTTCTCATTCCTCATTTAGGTGTCCCACAATGCATATTTCTAGTGGTATTCATTGTTATGACAATTATTACTCTTTAAAATTCTGTTTTATGCATTTTGGGACATAATGTTCCTTTTATGATCTTGATGGGTCTCATTTTAGTTCCAGATTCTAGTTTTTGGTGTTGCACAATGCATATTTCTAGTCATATTCATTGTTATGACCATTCAAATTCATAAAAAATCTGTTATAACAATTTGGGGACATGAAGTTCCTTTTCTGATCTTCGTGGGCCCATTTTAGTTCCAGACTCTTCTTTTTGGTCTATTGGATTCCGATGATTCACAGTTTCTGCTAATGAATGAGAAAGAAGGTATTTATGCTTCTCATTCCTCATTTAGGTGTCACACAATGCATATTTCTTGTGGTATTCATTGTTATGACAATTCTTACTCTTTAAAATTTTGTATTATGCATTTGGGGACATGGTGTTCCTTTTATGATCTTCATGGGACTCATTTTAGTTCAATATTCTACTTTTTGGTCTATTGGATTTGGTTGATTAACAGTGTCTCCCAATGAATAAGAAACAATATATTTATGCTTCTCCTTCTTCATTTAGGTGTCCCACTATGCATATTTTTAGTGGTATTCATTGTTATAACCATTCTTACTCTTAAAAATTCTGTTCTAACAATTTGGGGACATGAACTTCCTTTCTGATCTTCATGGGACTCATTTGAGTTGCAGATTCACCTTTCTGGTTCATATGATTTGGTTGATTAACGGTGTCTGCCAATGAATTTGAAACAAGGTATTTATGCTTCTCATTCCTCATTTAGGTGTCCCATAATGCATATTTCTAGTGGTTCATTGTTATGATCATTCCTAATCTTTAAAATTATGTTCTATGCATATGGGACATGATATTCCTTTTTTATATCTTCATGGGACTCATTTTAGTTCCAGATTCCACATTTTTGGTTTATTGGATTTGGTTGATTAACTGTGTCTCCTAATGAATGAGAAACAATATATTCATTGTTATGACCATTCAAATTCATAAAAAATCTGTTACAACAATTTGGGGACATGAAGTTCCTTTTCTGATCTTCATGGGCCTCATTTTAGTTCCAGTCTCTTCTTTTTGGTCTATTGGATTCGGATGATTTACAGTTTCTGCTAATGAATGAGAAAGAAGGTATTTATGCTTCTCATTCCTCATTTATGTGTCCCACAATGCATAATGTCTAGTGGTATTCATTGTTATGACAATTCTTACTCTTTAAAATTCTGTTTTATGCATTTGAGGACATAATATTCCTTTTATGATCTTCATGGGTCTCATTTTAGTTCCAGATTCTACTTTTTGGTTAATTGGATTTAGTTGATTAACGGTGACTCCCAATGAATAAAAAACAATATATTTATGGTTCTGCTTCCTCATTTAGGTGTCCCACTATAACCATTCTTACTCTTTAAAATTATGTTCTAACAATTTGGGAACATGAAGTTCCTCTTCTGATCTTCATGGGACTCATTTTAGTTTCAGATTCCTCTTTATGGTTTATTGGATTTGGTTGATTAACGGTGTCTTCCAATGAATTTGAAACAAGGTATTTATGCTTCTCATTCCTCATTTAGGTGTCCCACAATGCATATTTCTAGTGGTTCATTGTTATGACCATTATTAATCGTTAAAATTCTGTTTTATGCATTTGAGGACATAAAGTTCATGGGACTCATTTTAGTTCCAGATTCTACTTTTTTTGTCTATTGGATTTGGTTAATTAAGGGTGTCTCCCAATGAATGAGAAACAATACATTTTATGCTTTTCATTCCTCATTTAGGTGTCACACTATGCATATTTCTAGTGGTATTCATTGTTATTACCATTCTTATTCTTTAAATTCTGTTTTAAGCATTTGGGGACATAAACTTCACTTTCTTATATTCATTGGCCTCATTTCACTTCCAAATTCATCTTTTTGGTATATTGGATTTGGTTGGTTAACGGTGTCTCCCAATGAATGAAAAACAAGGTATATATGTCTCTCGTTCGTCATTTTGGAGTCCCACCATGCATATTTATAACGCTTTTTATTGTTGTGACCATTCATACTCTTTAAAATTCTAATATAACAATTTCAGGACATGAAGTTCCTTTTCTGATCTTCATGAGACTCATTTTAGTTCCAGATTCCTCTTTTTGGTTTATTGGATTTTGTTGATTAATGGTGTCTCCCAATGAATGAGAATCAAGGTATTTATGCTTCTCATTCCTCATTTAGATGTCACACAATACATATTTCTGGTGATATTCATTGTTATGACTATTCAGACTCTTACAAATTCTGTTATAGCAATTTGGGGACATGAGGTTCATTTTCCGATCTTCACGGGACTCGTTTTACTTTCAAATTCCTCTTTTTGATTTTTTTGGATTTGGATGATTAAAAGTGTCTCCCGATGAATGAGAACCCATGTATTTATGCTTCTTATTCCTGATTTTGGTGTCCCACAATGCATATATATAGTGGTATTCATTGTGATGAGAAATCTTACTCTTTCTATTTTATACTTTTGGTGACATGATGTTTCTGTTTTTATCTTAATGGGACTAATTTCAGTTCCAGATTCCACATTTTGGTCTATTGGATTTTCTTGATTAATGGTGTCTCCCAATGAATGAGAAATAATAGATTTATGCTTCTATTCCTCCTTTAAGTGTCCCACTATGCATATTTCTAGTGGTATTCATTGTTATGACTATTCATACACTTTAAATTTTGTTTTAAGCATTTGGGGACGTCAAGTTCATTTTCTGATCTTCATTTGACTTATATCAGTTCCATATTCATCTTTTCGGTTTATTGGATTTGGTTGATTAATGGTGTCTCCCAATGAATGAGAAACAAGGTATTTATGTTTCTCATTCTTCATGTAGGTGTCTCACAATACATATTTCTAGTGGTATTCATTGTTATGATCATTCCTAATCTTTAAAATTACGTTCTATGCATTTGGGACATGATATTCCTTTTTTATATCTTCATGGGACTCACTTTAGTTCCAGATTCCACTTTTTTGGTTTATTGGATTTGGTTGATTAACGTTGTCTCCTAATGAATGAGAAGCATTATATTCATTCTTATGACCATTCAAATTCAAAAAAAAATCTGTTACAACAATTTGGGGACATGAAGTTCCTTTTCTGATCTTCATGGGCCTCATTTTAGTTCCAAACTCTTCTTTTTGGTCTATTGGATTCGGATGATTTACAGTTTCTGCTAATAAATGAGAAAGAAGGTATTTATGCTTCTCATTCCTCATTTATGTGTCCCACAATGCATATTTCTTGTGGTATTCATTGTTATGACAATTCTTACTCTTTAAAATTCTGTTTTATGCATTTGAGGACATAATATTCCTTTTATGATCTTCATGGGTCTCATTTTAGTTCCAGATTCTACTTTTTGGTCAATTGGATTTGGTTGATTAACGGTGACTCCCAATGAATAAAAAACAATATATTTATGGTTCTCCTTACTCATTTAGGTGTCCCACTATAACCATTCTTACTCTTTAAAATTCTGTTCTAACAATTTGTGGACATGAAGTTTCTCTTCTGATCTTCATGGGACTCATTTTAGTTTCAGATTCCTCTTTATGGTTTATTGGATTTGGTTGATTAACGGTGTCTTCCAACGAATTTGAAACAAGGTATTTATGCTTCTCATTCCTCATTTAGGTGTCCCACAATGCATATTTCTAGTGGTTCATTGTTATGACCATTATTAATCTTTAAAATTCTGTTTTATGCATTTCAGGACATAAAGTTCATGGGACTCATTTTAGTTCCAGATTCCACTTTTTTTGTCTATTGGATTTGGTTGATTAAGGGTGTCTCCCAATGAATGAGAAACAATATATTTATGCTTTTCATTCCTCATTTAGGTGTCACGCTATGCATATTTCTAGTGGTATTCATTGTTATTACCATTCTTATTCTTTAAATTCTGTTTTAAGCATTTGGGGACATAAACTTCACTTTCTTATCTTCATTGGCCTCATTTCAGTTCCAAATTCATCTTTTTGGTATATTGGATTTGGTTGGTTAACGGTATCTTCCAATGAATGAAAAACAAGGTATATATGTCTCTCGTTCGTCATTTTGGAGTCCCACCATGCATATTAATAATGGTATTTATTGTTGTGACCATTCATACACTTTAAAATTCTAATATAACAATTTCAGGACATGAAGTTACTTTTTTGATCTTCACGAGACTCATTTTAGTTCCAGATTCCTCTTTTTGGTTTATTGGATTTTGTTGATTAATGGTGTCTCCCAATGAATGAGAAACAAGGTATTTATGCTTCTCATTCCTCATTTAGATGTCACACAATACATATTTCTGGTGATATTCATTGTTATGACCATTCAGACTCTTACAAATTCTGTTATAGCAATTTGGGGACATGAGGTTCATTTTCCGATCTTCATGGGACTCGTTTTACATTCAAATTCCTCTTTTTGATTTTTTTGGATTTGGATGATTAAAAGTGTCTCCCGATGAATGAGAACCCAGGTATTTATGCTTCTTATTCCTGATTTTGGTGTCCCACAATGCATATATATAGTGGTATTCATTGTTATGAGAAATCTTACTCTTTCTATTTTATACTTTTGGTGACATGATGTTTCTGTTTTTATCTTAATGGGACTAATTTCAGTTCCAGATTCCACATTTTGGTTTATTGGATTTTCTTGATTAATGGTGTCTCCCAATGAATGAAAAATAATATATTTATGCTTCTATTCCTCCTTTAGGTGTCCCACTATGCATATTTCTAGTGGTATTCATTGTTATGACTATTCATACTCTTAAAATTTTGTTTTAAGCATTTGGGGACATGAAGTTCATTTTCTGATCTTCATTTGACTTATTTCAGTTCCATATTCATCTTTTCGGTTTATTGGATTTGGTTGATTAATGGTGTCTCCCAATGAATGAGAAACAAGGTATTTATGTTTCTCATTCTTCATGTAGGTGTCTCACAATGCATATTTCTAGTGGTATTCATTGTTATGATCATTCCTAATCTTTAAAATTACGTTCTATGCATTTGGGACATGATATTCCTTTTTTATATCTTCATGGGACTCATTTTAGTTCCAGATTCCACTATTTTGGTTTATTTGATTTGGTTGATTAACGGTGTCTCCTAATGAATGAGAAGCATTATATTCATTCTTATGACCATTCAAATTCAAAAAAAAATCTGTTACAACAATTTGGGGACATGAAGTTCCTTTTCTGATCTTCATGGGCCTCATTTTAGTTCCAAACTCTTCTTTTTGGTCTATTGGATTCGGATGATTTACAGTTTCTGCTAATGAATGAGAAAGAAGGTATTTATGCTTCTCATTCCTCATTTATGTGTCCCACAATGCATATTTCTTGTGGTATTCATTGTTATGACAATTCTTACTCTTTAAAATTCTGTTTTATGCATTTGAGGACATAATATTCCTTTTATGATCTTCATGGGTCTCATTTTAGTTCCAGATTCTACTTTTTGGTCAGTTGGATTTGGTTGATTAACGGTGACTCCCAATGAATAAAAAACAATATATTTATGGTTCTCCTTCCTCATTTAGGTGTCCCACTATAACCATTCTTACTCTTTAAAATTCTGTTCTAAGAATTTGGGGACATGAAGTTCCTCTTCTGATCTTCATGGGACTCATTTTAGTTTCAGATTCCTCTTTATGGTTTATTGGATTTGGTTGATTAACGGTGTCTTCCAACGAATTTGAAACAAGGTATTTATGCTTCTCATTCCTCATTTAGGTGTCCCACAATGCATATTTCTAGTGGTTCATTGTTATGACCATTATTAATCTTTAAAATTCTGTTTTATGCATTTCAGGACATAAAGTTCATGGGACTCATTTTAGTTCCAGATTCATCTTTTTTTGTCTATTGGATTTGGTTGATTAAGGGTGTCTCCCAATGAATGAGAAACAATATATTTATGCTTTTCATTCCTCATTTAGGTGTCACGCTATGCATATTTTTAGTGGTATTCATTGTTATTACCATTCTTATTCTTTAAATTCTGTTTTAAGCATTTGGGGACATAAACTTCCCTTTTTATCTTCATTGGCCTCATTTCAGTTCCAAATTCATCTTTTTGGTATATTGGATTTGGTTGGTTAACGGTATCTTCCAATGAATGAAAAACAAGGTATATATGTCTCTCGTTCGTCATTTTGGAGTCCCACCATGCATATTTATAATGGTATTTATTGTTGTGACCATTCATACTCTTTAAAATTCTAATATAACAATTTCAGGACATGAAGTTCCTTTTTTGATCTTCACGAGACTCATTTTAGTTCCAGATTCCTCTTTTTGGTTTATTGGATTTTGTTGATTAATGGTGTCTCCCAATGAATGAGAAACAAGGTATTTATGCTTCTCATTCCTCATTTAGATGTCACACAATACATATTTCTGGTGATATTCATTGTTATGACCATTCAGACTCTTACAAATTCTGTTATAGCAATTTGGGGACATGAGGCTCATTTTCCGATCTTCATGGGACTCGTTTTACTTTCAAATTCCTCTTTTTGATTTTTTTGGATTTGGATGATTAAAAGTGTCTCCCGATGAATGAGAACCCAGGTATTTATGCTTCTTATTCCTGATTTTGGTGTCCCACAATGCATATATATAGTGGTATTCATTGTTATGAGAAATCTTACTCTTTCTATTTTATACTTTTGGTGACATGATGTTTCTGTTTTTATCTTAATGGGACTAATTTCAGTTCCAGATTCCACATTTTGGTTTATTGGATTTTCTTGATTAATGGTGTCTCCCAATGAATGAGAAATAATATATTTATGCTTCTATTCCTCCTTTAGGTGTCCCACTATGCATATTTCTAGTGGTATTCATTGTTATGACTATTCATACTCTTAAAATTTTGTTTTAAGCATTTGGGGACATGAAGTTCATTTTCTGATCTTCATTTGACTTATTTCAGTTCCATATTCATCTTTTCGGTTTATTGGATTTGGTTGATTAATGGTGTCTCCCAATGAATGAGAAACAAGGTATTTATGTTTCTCATTCTTCATGTAGGTGTCTCACAATGCATATTTCTAGTGGTATTCATTGTTATGATCATTCCTAATCTTTAAAATTACGTTCTATGCATTTGGGACATGATATTCCTTTTTTATATCTTCATGGGACTCATTTTAGTTACAGATTCCACTATTTTGGTTTATTGGATTTGGTTGATTAACGGTGTCTCCTAATGAATGAGAAGCATTATATTCATTCTTATGACCATTCAAATTCAAAAAAAAATCTGTTACAACAATTTGGGGACATGAAGTTCCTTTTCTGATCTTCATGGGCCTCATTTTAGTTCCAAACTCTTCTTTTTGGTCTATTGGATTCGGATGATTTACAGTTTCTGCTAATGAATGAGAAAGAAGGTATTTATGCTTCTCATTCCTCATTAATGTGTCCCACAATGCATATTTCTTGTGGTATTCATTGTTAAGACAATTCTTACTCTTTAAAATTCTGTTTTATGCATTTGAGGACATAATATTCCTTTTATGATCTTCATGGGTCTCATTTTAGTTCCAGATTCTACTTTTTGGTCAGTTGGATTTGGTTGATTAACGGTGACTCCCAATGAATAAAAAACAATATATTTATGGTTCTCCTTCCTCATTTAGGTGTCCCACTATAACCATTCTTACTCTTTAAAATTCTGTTCTAAGAATTTGGGACATGAAGTTCCTCTTCTGATCTTCATGGGACTCATTTTAGTTTCAGATTCCTCTTTATGGTTTATTGGATTGGTTGATTAACGGTGTCTTCCAACGAATTTGAAACAAGGTATTTATGCTTCTCATTCCTCATTTAGGTGTCCCACAATGCATATTTCTAGTGGTTCATTGTCATGACCATTATTAATCTTTAAAATTCTGTTTTATGCATTTCAGGACATAAAGTTCATGGGACTCATTTTAGTTCCAGATTCCACTTTTTTTGTCTATTGGATTTGGTTGATTAAGGGTGTCTCCCAATGAATGAGAAACAATATATTTATGCTTTTCATTCCTCATTTAGGTGTCACGCTATGCATATTTCTAGTGGTATTCATTGTTATTACCATTCTTATTCTTTAAATTCTGTTTTAAGCATTTGGGGACATAAACTTCCCTTTCTTATCTTCATTGGCCTCATTTCAGTTCCAAATTCATCTTTTTGGTATATTGGATTTGGTTGGTTAACGGTGTCTCCCAATGAATGAAAAACAAGGTATATATGTCTCTCGTTCGTCATTTTGGAGTCCCACCATGCATATTTATAATGGTATTTATTGTTTTATTGTTGTGACCATTCATACTCTTTAAAATTCTAATATAACAATTTCAGGACATGAAGTTCCTTTTCTGATCTTCACGAGACTCATTTTAGTTCCAGATTCCTCTTGTTGGTTTATTGGATTTTGTTGATTAATGGTGTCTCCCAATGATTGAGAAACAAGGTATTTATGCTTCTCATTCCTCATTTAGATGTCACACAATACATATTTCTGGTGATATTCATTGTTATGACCATTCAGACTCTTACAAATTCTGTTATAGCAATTTGGGGACATGAGGTTCATTTTCCGATCTTCATGGGACTCGTTTTACATTCAAATTCCTCTTTTTGATTTTTTTGGATTTGGATGATTAAAAGTGTCTCCCGATGAATGAGAACCCAGGTATTTATGCTTCTTATTCCTGATTTTGGTGTCCCACAATGCATATATATAGTGGTATTCATTGTTATGAGAAATCTTACTCTTTCTATTTTATACTTTTGGTGACATGATGTTTCTGTTTTTATCTTAATGGGACTAATTTCAGTTCCAGATTCCACATTTTGGTTTATTGGATTTTCTTGATTAATGGTGTCTCCCAATGAATGAAAAATAATATATTTATGCTTCTATTCCTCCTTTAGGTGTCCCACTATGCATATTTCTAGTGGTATTCATTGTTATGACTATTCATACTCTTAAAATTTTGTTTTAAGCATTTGGGGACATGAAGTTCATTTTCTGATCTTCATTTGACTTATTTCAGTTCCATATTCATCTTTTCGGTTTATTGGATTTGGTTGATTAATGGTGTCTCCCAATGAATGAGAAACAAGGTATTTATGTTTCTCATTCTTCATGTAGGTGTCTCACAATGCATATTTCTAGTGGTATTCATTGTTATGATCATTCCTAATCTTTAAAATTACGTTCTATGCATTTGGGACATGATATTCCTTTTTTATATCTTCATGAGACTCATTTTAGTTCCAGATTCCACTATTTTGGTTTATTGGATTTGTTTGATTAACGGTGTCTCCTAATGAATGAGAAGCATTATATTCATTCTTATGACCATTCAAATTCAAAAAAAAGTCTGTTACAACAATTTGGGGACATGAAGTTCCTTTTCTGATCTTCATGGGCCTCATTTTAGTTCCAAACTCTTCTTTTTGGTCTATTGGATTCGGATGATTTACAGTTTCTGCTAATGAATGAGAAAGAAGGTATTTATGCTTCTCATTCCTCATTTATGTGTCCCACAATGCATATTTCTTGTGGTATTCATTGTTATGACAATTCTTACTCTTTAAAATTCTGTTTTATGCATTTGAGGACATAATATTCCTTTTATGATCTTCATGGGTCTCATTTTAGTTCCAGATTCTACTTTTTGGTCAGTTGGATTTGGTTGATTAACGGTGACTCCCAATGAATAAAAAACAATATATTTATGGTTCTCCTTCCTCATTTAGGTGTCCCACTATAACCATTCTTACTCTTTAAAATTCTGTTCTAAGAATTTGGGGACATGAAGTTCCTCTTCTGATCTTCATGGGACTCATTTTAGTTTCAGATTCCTCTTTATGGTTTATTGGATTTGGTTGATTAACGGTGTCTTCCAACAAATTTGAAACAAGGTATTTATGCTTCTCATTCCTCATTTAGGTGTCCCACAATGCATATTTCTAGTGGTTCATTGTTATGACCATTATTAATCTTTAAAATTCTGTTTTATGCATTTCAGGACATAAAGTTCATGGGACTCATTTTAGTTCCAGATTCATCTTTTTTTGTCTATTGGATTTGGTTGATTAAGGGTGTCTCCCAATGAATGAGAAACAATATATTTATGCTTTTCATTCCTCATTTAGGTGTCACGCTATGCATATTTTTAGTGGTATTCATTGTTATTACCATTCTTATTCTTTAAATTCTGTTTTAAGCATTTGGGGACATAAACTTCCCTTTTTATCTTCATTGGCCTCATTTCAGTTCCAAATTCATCTTTTTGGTATATTGGATTTGGTTGGTTAACGGTATCTTCCAATGAATGAAAAACAAGGTATATATGTCTCTCGTTCGTCATTTTGGAGTCCCACCATGCATATTTATAATGGTATTTATTGTTGTGACCATTCATACTCTTTAAAATTCTAATATAACAATTTCAGGACATGAAGTTCCTTTTTTGATCTTCACGAGACTCATTTTAGTTCCAGATTCCTCTTTTTGGTTTATTGGATTTTGTTGATTAATGGTGTCTCCCAATGAATGAGAAACAAGGTATTTATGCTTCTCATTCCTCATTTAGATGTCACACAATACATATTTCTGGTGATATTCATTGTTATGACCATTCAGACTCTTACAAATTCTGTTATAGCAATTTGGGGACATGAGGCTCATTTTCCGATCTTCATGGGACTCGTTTTACTTTCAAATTCCTCTTTTTGATTTTTTTGGATTTGGATGATTAAAAGTGTCTCCCGATGAATGAGAACCCAGGTATTTATGCTTCTTATTCCTGATTTTGGTGTCCCACAATGCATATATATAGTGGTATTCATTGTTATGAGAAATCTTACTCTTTCTATTTTATACTTTTGGTGACATGATGTTTCTGTTTTTATCTTAATGGGACTAATTTCAGTTCCAGATTCCACATTTTGGTTTATTGGATTTTCTTGATTAATGGTGTCTCCCAATGAATGAGAAATAATATATTTATGCTTCTATTCCTCCTTTAGGTGTCCCACTATGCATATTTCTAGTGGTATTCATTGTTATGACTATTCATACTCTTAAAATTTTGTTTTAAGCATTTGGGGACATGAAGTTCATTTTCTGATCTTCATTTGACTTATTTCAGTTCCATATTCATCTTTTCGGTTTATTGGATTTGGTTGATTAATGGTGTCTCCCAATGAATGAGAAACAAGGTATTTATGTTTCTCATTCTTCATGTAGGTGTCTCACAATGCATATTTCTAGTGGTATTCATTGTTATGATCATTCCTAATCTTTAAAATTACGTTCTATGCATTTGGGACATGATATTCCTTTTTTATATCTTCATGGGACTCATTTTAGTTCCAGATTCCACTATTTTGGTTTATTTGATTTGGTTGATTAACGGTGTCTCCTAATGAATGAGAAGCATTATATTCATTCTTATGACCATTCAAATTCAAAAAAAAATCTGTTACAACAATTTGGGGACATGAAGTTCCTTTTCTGATCTTCATGGGCCTCATTTTAGTTCCAAACTCTTCTTTTTGGTCTATTGGATTCGGATGATTTACAGTTTCTGCTAATGAATGAGAAAGAAGGTATTTATGCTTCTCATTCCTCATTTATGTGTCCCACAATGCATATTTCTTGTGGTATTCATTGTTATGACAATTCTTACTCTTTAAAATTCTGTTTTATGCATTTGAGGACATAATATTCCTTTTATGATCTTCATGGGTCTCATTTTAGTTCCAGATTCTACTTTTTGGTCAGTTGGATTTGGTTGATTAACGGTGACTCCCAATGAATAAAAAACAATATATTTATGGTTCTCCTTCCTCATTTAGGTGTCCCACTATAACCATTCTTACTCTTTAAAATTCTGTTCTAAGAATTTGGGGACATGAAGTTCCTCTTCTGATCTTCATGGGACTCATTTTAGTTTCAGATTCCTCTTTATGGTTTATTGGATTTGGTTGATTAACGGTGTCTTCCAACGAATTTGAAACAAGGTATTTATGCTTCTCATTCCTCATTTAGGTGTCCCACAATGCATATTTCTAGTGGTTCATTGTTATGACCATTATTAATCTTTAAAATTCTGTTTTATGCATTTCAGGACATAAAGTTCATGGGACTCATTTTAGTTCCAGATTCATCTTTTTTTTGTCTATTGGATTTGGTTGATTAAGGGTGTCTCCCAATGAATGAGAAACAATATATTTATGCTTTTCATTCCTCATTTAGGTGTCACGCTATGCATATTTTTAGTGGTATTCATTGTTATTACCATTCTTATTCTTTAAATTCTGTTTTAAGCATTTGGGGACATAAACTTCCCTTTTTATCTTCATTGGCCTCATTTCAGTTCCAAATTCATCTTTTTGGTATATTGGATTTGGTTGGTTAACGGTATCTTCCAATGAATGAAAAACAAGGTATATATGTCTCTCGTTCGTCATTTTGGAGTCCCACCATGCATATTTATAATGGTATTTATTGTTGTGACCATTCATACTCTTTAAAATTCTAATATAACAATTTCAGGACATGAAGTTCCTTTTTTGATCTTCACGAGACTCATTTTAGTTCCAGATTCCTCTTTTTGGTTTATTGGATTTTGTTGATTAATGGTGTCTCCCAATGAATGAGAAACAAGGTATTTATGCTTCTCATTCCTCATTTAGATGTCACACAATACATATTTCTGGTGATATTCATTGTTATGACCATTCAGACTCTTACAAATTCTGTTATAGCAATTTGGGGACATGAGGCTCATTTTCCGATCTTCATGGGACTCGTTTTACTTTCAAATTCCTCTTTTTGATTTTTTTGGATTTGGATGATTAAAAGTGTCTCCCGATGAATGAGAACCCAGGTATTTATGCTTCTTATTCCTGATTTTGGTGTCCCACAATGCATATATATAGTGGTATTCATTGTTATGAGAAATCTTACTCTTTCTATTTTATACTTTTGGTGACATGATGTTTCTGTTTTTATCTTAATGGGACTAATTTCAGTTCCAGATTCCACATTTTGGTTTATTGGATTTTCTTGATTAATGGTGTCTCCCAATGAATGAGAAATAATATATTTATGCTTCTATTCCTCCTTTAGGTGTCCCACTATGCATATTTCTAGTGGTATTCATTGTTATGACTATTCATACTCTTAAAATTTTGTTTTAAGCATTTGGGGACATGAAGTTCATTTTCTGATCTTCATTTGACTTATTTCAGTTCCATATTCATCTTTTCGGTTTATTGGATTTGGTTGATTAATGGTGTCTCCCAATGAATGAGAAACAAGGTATTTATGTTTCTCATTCTTCATGTAGGTGTCTCACAATGCATATTTCTAGTGGTATTCATTGTTATGATCATTCCTAATCTTTAAAATTACGTTCTATGCATTTGGGACATGATATTCCTTTTTTATATCTTCATGGGACTCATTTTAGTTCCAGATTCCACTATTTTGGTTTATTTGATTTGGTTGATTAACGGTGTCTCCTAATGAATGAGAAGCATTATATTCATTCTTATGACCATTCAAATTCAAAAAAAATCTGTTACAACAATTTGGGGACATGAAGCTCCTTTTCTGATCTTCATGGGCCTCATTTTAGTTCCAAACTCTTCTTTTTGGTCTATTGGATTCGGATGATTTACAGTTTCTGCTAATGAATGAGAAAGAAGGTATTTATGCTTCTCATTCCTCATTTATGTGTCCCACAATGCATATTTCTTGTGGTATTCATTGTTATGACAATTCTTACTCTTTAAAATTCTGTTTTATGCATTTGAGGACATAATATTCCTTTTATGATCTTCATGGGTCTCATTTTAGTTCCAGATTCTACTTTTTGGTCAGTTGGATTTGGTTGATTAACGGTGACTCCCAATGAATAAAAAACAATATATTTATGGTTCTCCTTCCTCATTTAGGTGTCCCACTATAACCATTCTTACTCTTTAAAATTCTGTTCTAAGAATTTGGGGACATGAAGTTCCTTTTCTGATCTTCATGGGACTCATTTTAGTTTCAGATTCCTCTTTATGGTTTATTGGATTTGGTTGATTAACGGTGTCTTCCAACGAATTTGAAACAAGGTATTTATGCTTCTCATTCCTCATTTAGGTGTCCCACAATGCATATTTCTAGTGGTTCATTGTTATGACCATTATTAATCTTTAAAATTCTGTTTTATGCATTTCAGGACATAAAGTTCATGGGACTCATTTTAGTTCCAGATTCATCTTTTTTTGTCTATTGGATTTGGTTGATTAAGGGTGTCTCCCAATGAATGAGAAACAATATATTTATGCTTTTCATTCCTCATTTAGGTGTCACGCTATGCATATTTTTAGTGGTATTCATTGTTATTACCATTCTAATTCTTTAAATTCTGTTTTAAGCATTTGGGGACATAAACTTCCCTTTTTATCTTCATTGGCCTCATTTCAGTTCCAAATTCATCTTTTTGGTATATTGGATTTGGTTGGTTAACGGTATCTTCCAATGAATGAAAAACAAGGTATATATGTCTCTCGTTCGTCATTTTGGAGTCCCACCATGCATATTTATAATGGTATTTATTGTTGTGACCATTCATACTCTTTAAAATTCTAATATAACAATTTCAGGACATGAAGTTCCTTTTTTGATCTTCACGAGACTCATTTTAGTTCCAGATTTCTCTTTTTGGTTTATTGGATTTTGTTGATTAATGGTGTCTCCCAATGAATGAGAAACAAGGTATTTATGCTTCTCATTCCTCATTTAGATGTCACACAATACATATTTCTGGTGATATTCATTGTTATGACCATTCAGACTCTTACAAATTCTGTTATAGCAATTTGGGGACATGAGGCTCATTTTCCGATCTTCATGGGACTCGTTTTACTTTCAAATTCCTCTTTTTGATTTTTTTGGATTTGGATGATTAAAAGTGTCTCCCGATGAATGAGAACCCAGGTATTTATGCTTCTTATTCCTGATTTTGGTGTCCCACAATGCATATATATAGTGGTATTCATTGTTATGAGAAATCTTACTCTTTCTATTTTATACTTTTGGTGACATGATGTTTCTGTTTTTATCTTAATGGGACTAATTTCAGTTCCAGATTCCACATTTTGGTTTATTGGATTTTCTTGATTAATGGTGTCTCCCAATGAATGAGAAATAATATATTTATGCTTCTATTCCTCCTTTAGGTGTCCCACTATGCATATTTCTAGTGGTATTCATTGTTATGACTATTCATACTCTTAAAATTTTGTTTTAAGCATTTGGGGACATGAAGTTCATTTTCTGATCTTCATTTGACTTATTTCAGTTCCATATTCATCTTTTCGGTTTATTGGATTTGGTTGATTAATGGTGTCTCCCAATGAATGAGAAACAAGGTATTTATGTTTCTCATTCTTCATGTAGGTGTCTCACAATGCATATTTCTAGTGGTATTCATTGTTATGATCATTCCTAATCTTTAAAATTACGTTCTATGCATTTGGGACATGATATTCCTTTTTTATATCTTCATGGGACTCATTTTAGTTCCAGATTCCACTATTTTGGTTTATTGGATTTGGTTGATTAACGGTGTCTCCTAATGAATGAGAAGCATTATATTCATTCTTATGACCATTCAAATTCAAAAAAAAATCTGTTACAACAATTTGGGGACATGAAGTTCCTTTTCTGATCTTCATGGGCCTCATTTTAGTTCCAAACTCTTCTTTTTGGTCTATTGGATTCGGATGATTTACAGTTTCTGCTAATGAATGAGAAAGAAGGTATTTATGCTTCTCATTCCTCATTAATGTGTCCCACAATGCATATTTCTTGTGGTATTCATTGTTAAGACAATTCTTACTCTTTAAAATTCTGTTTTATGCATTTGAGGACATAATATTCCTTTTATGATCTTCATGGGTCTCATTTTAGTTCCAGATTCTACTTTTTGGTCAGTTGGATTTGGTTGATTAATGGTGACTCCCAATGAATAAAAAACAATATATTTATGGTTCTCCTTCCTCATTTAGGTGTCCCACTATAACCATTCTTACTCTTTAAAATTCTGTTCTAAGAATTTGGGGACATGAAGTTCCTCTTCTGATCTTCATGGGACTCATTTTAGTTTCAGATTCCTCTTTATGGTTTATTGGATTTGGTTGATTAACGGTGTCTTCCAACGAATTTGAAACAAGGTATTTATGCTTCTCATTCCTCATTTAGGTGTCCCACAATGCATATTTCTAGTGGTTCATTGTCATGACCATTATTAATCTTTAAAATTCTGTTTTATGCATTTCAGGACATAAAGTTCATGGGACTCATTTTAGTTCCAGATTCCACTTTTTTTGTCTATTGGATTTGGTTGATTAAGGGTGTCTCCCAATGAATGAGAAACAATATATTTATGCTTTTCATTCCTCATTTAGGTGTCACGCTATGCATATTTCTAGTGGTATTCATTGTTATTACCATTCTTATTCTTTAAATTCTGTTTTAAGCATTTGGGGACATAAACTTCCCTTTCTTATCTTCATTGGCCTCATTTCAGTTCCAAATTCATCTTTTTGGTATATTGGATTTGGTTGGTTAACGGTGTCTCCCAATGAATGAAAAACAAGGTATATATGTCTCTCGTTCGTCATTTTGGAGTCCCACCATGCATATTTATAATGGTATTTATTGTTGTGACCATTCATACTCCACCATGCATATTTATAATGGTATTTATTGTTGTGACCATTCATACTCTTTAAAATTCTAATATAATAATTTCAGGACATGAAGTTCCTTTTCTGATCTTCACGAGACTCATTTTAGTTCCAGATTCCTCTTGTTGGTTTATTGGATTTTGTTGATTAATGGTGTCTCCCAATGATTGAGAAACAAGGTATTTATGCTTCTCATTCCTCATTTAGATGTCACACAATACATATTTCTGGTGATATTCATTGTTATGACCTTTCAGACTCTTACAAATTCTGTTATAGCAATTTGGGGACATGAGGTTCATTTTCTGATCTTCATTGGACTCGTTTTAGTTTCAAATTCCTCTTTTTGATTTTTTGGATTTGGATGATTAAAAGTGTCTCCCGATGAATGAGAACCCAGGTATTTATGCTTCTTATTCCTTATTTTGGTGTCCCACAATGCATATATATAGTGGTATTCATAATTATGAGAAATCTTACTCTTTCTATTTTATACTTTTGGTGACATGATGTTTCTGTTTTTATCTTAATGGGACTAATTTCAGTTCCAGATTCCACATTTTGGTCTATTGGATTTTCTTGATTAATGGTGTCTCCCAATGAATGAGAAATAATATATTTATGCTTCTATTCCTCCTTTAGGTGTCCCACTATGCATATTTCTAGTGGTATTCATTGTTATGACTATTCATACTCTTAAAATTTTGTTTTAAGCATTTGGGGACATGAAGTTCATTTTCTGATCTTCATTTGACTTATTTCAGTTCCATATTCATCTTTTCGGTTTATTGGATTTGGTTGATTAATGGTGTCTCCCAATGAATGAGAAACAAGGTATTTATGCTTCTTATTCTTCATATAGGTGTCTCACAATGCATATTTCTAGTGGTATTCATTGTTATGATCATTCATAATCTTTAAAATTACGTTCTATGCATTTGGGACATGATATTCCTTTTTTATATCTTCATGGGACTAATTTTAGTTCCAGATTCCACTTTTTTGGTTTATTGGACTTGGTTGATTAACGTTGTCTCCTAATGAATGAGAAGCATTATATTCATTCTTATGACCATTCAAATTCCAAAAAAAATCTGTTACAACAATTTGGGGACATGAATTTCCTTTTCTGATCTTCATGGGCCTCATTTTAGTTCCAAACTCTTCTTTTTGGTCTATTGGATTCGGATGATTTACAGTTTCTGCTAATGAATGAGAAAGAAGGTATTTATGCTTCTCATTCCTCATTTATGTGTCCCACAATGCATATTTCTTGTGGTATTCATTGTTATGACAATTCTTACTCTTTAAAATTCTGTTTTATGCCTTTGAGGACAAAATATTCCTTTTATGATCTTCATGGGTCTCATTTTAGTTCCAGATTCTACTTTTTGGTCAATTGGATTTGGTTGATTAACGGTGACTCCCAATGAATAAAAAACAATATATTTATGGTTCTCCTTCCTCATTTAGGTGTCCCACTATAACCATTCTTACTCTTTAAAATTCTGTTCTAACAATTTGGGGACATGAAGTTCCTCTTCTGATCTTCATGGGACTCATTTTAGTTTCAGATTCCTCTTTATGGTTTATTGGATTTGGTTGATTAACGGTGTCTTCCAACGAATTTGAAACAAGGTATTTACGCTTCTCATTCCTCATTTAGGTGTCCCACAATGCATATTTCTAGTGGTTCATTGTTATGACCATTATTAATTTTTAAAATTCTGTTTTATGCATTTCAGGACATAAAGTTCATGGGACTCATTTTAGTTTCAGATTCCACTTTTTTTGTCTATTGGATTTGGTTGATTAAGGGTGTCTCCCAATGAATGAGAAACAATATATTTATGATTTTCATTCCTCATTTAGGTGTCACGCTATGCATATTTCTAGTGGTATTCATTGTTATTACCATTCTTATTCTTTAAATTCTGTTTTAAGCATTTGGGGACATAAACTTCATTTTCTTATCTTCATTGGCCTCATTTCAGTTCCAAATTCATCTTTTTGCTAGATTGGATTTGGTTGGTTAACGGTGTCTCCCAATGAATGAAAAACAAGGTATATTTGTCTCTCGTTCGTCATTTTTGAGTCCCACTATGCATATTTATAATGGTATTTATTGTTGTGACCATTCATACTCGTTAAAATTCTAATATAACAATTTCGGGATATGAAGTTCCTTTTCTGATCTTCACGAGACTCATTTTAGTTCCAGATTCCTCTTTTTGGTTTATTGGATTTTGTTGATTAATGGTGTCTCCCAATGAATGAGAAACAAGGTATTTATGCTTCTCATTCCTCATTTAGATGTCACACAATACATATTTCTGGTGATATTCATTGTTATGACCATTCAGACTCTTACAAATTCTGTTATAGCAATTTGGGGACATGAGGTTCATTTTCCGATCTTCATGTGCCTCGTTTGAGTTTCAGATTCCTCTTTTTGATTTTTTGGATTTGGATGAATAAAAGTGTCTCCCAATGAATGAGAACCCAGGTATTTATGCTTCTTATTCCTTATTTAGGTGTCCCACATTGCATATTTATAGTGGTATTCATTGTTATAAGCAATCTTACTCTTTAAAATTCGGTTTTATACATTTGGTGACATGATGTTTTTTTTTTATCTTAATGGGACTCATTTTAGTTCCAGATTCCACATTTTGGTCTATTGGATTTGCTTGATTAACAGTGTCTCCCAATGAATGAGAAACAATATATTTTTGCTTCTAATTCCTCCTTTAGGTGTCCCACTATGCGTATTTCTAGTGGTATTAATTGTTATGACTATTCATACTCTTAAAATTCTGTTTTAAGCATTTGGGGACATGAAGTTCACTTTCTGATCTTCATTTGACTTATTTCTGTTCCATATTCATCTTTTCGGTTTATTGGATTTGGTTAATTAATTGTGTTTCCAAATGAATGAGAAACAAAGTATTTATGTTTCTCATTCTTCATTTAGGTGTCTCACAATGCATATTTCTAGTGGTATTCCTTGTTATGACCATCCTTACTCTTTAAAATTCGTTTTTTTTTCTGTGTTTCGGGACATAATGTTCCTTTTTGATCTTCATGAGACTCATTTTAGTTTCAGATTCCTCTTTATGGTTTATTGGATTTGGTTGATTAACGGTGTCTTCCAACGAATTTGAAACAAGGTATCTATGCTTCTCATTCCTCATTTAGGTGTCCCACAATGCATATTTCTAGTGGTTCATTGTTATGACCATTATTAATCTTTAAAATTCTGTTTTATGCATTTCAGGACATAAAGTTCATGGGACTCATTTTAGTTCCAGATTCCACTTTTTTTGTTTATTGGATTTGGTTGATTAAGGGTGTCTCCCAAAGAATGAGAAACAATATATTTATGCTTTTCATTCCTCATTTAGGTGTCACGCTATGCATATTTCTAGTGGTATTCATTGTTATTACCATTCTTATTCTTTAAATTCTGTTTTAAGCATTTGGGGACATAAACTTCCCTTTCTTATCTTCATTGGCCTCATTTCAGTTCCAAATTCATCTTTTTGGTATATTGGATTTGGTTGGTTAACGGTGTCTCCCAATGAATGAAAAACAAGGTATATATGTCTCTCGTTCGTCATTTTGGAGTCCCACCATGCATATTTATAATGGTATTTATTGTTGTGACCATTCATACTCTTTAAAATTCTAATATAACAATTTCAGGACATGAAGTTCCTTTTCTGATCTTCACGAGACTCATTTTAGTTCCAGATTCCTCTTTTTGGTTTATTGGATTTTGTTGATTAATGGTGTCTCCCAATGAATGAGAAACAAGGTATTTATGCTTCTCATTCCTCATTTAGATGTCACACAATACATATTTCTGGTGATATTCATTGTTATGACCATTCAGACTCTTACAAATTCTGTTATAGTAATTTGGGGACATGAGGTTCATCTTCCGATCTTCATGGGACTCGTTTTAGTTTCAAATTCCTCTTTTTGATTTTTTTGGATCTGGATGATTAAAAGTGTCTCCCGATGAATGAGAACCCAGGTATTTATGCTTCTTATTCCTGATTTTGGTGTCCCACAATGCATATATATAGTGGTATTCATTCTTATGAGAAATATTACTCTTTCTCTTTTATACTTTTGGTGACATGATGTTTCTGTTTTTATCTTAATGGGACTAATTTCAGTTCCAGATTCCACATTTTGGTCTATTGGATTTTCTTGATTAATGGTGTCTCCCAATGAATGAGAAATAATATATTTATGCTTCTATTCCTCCTTTAGGTGTCCCACTATGCATATTTCTAGTGGTATTCATTGTAATGACTATTCATACTCTTAAAATTTTGTTTTAAGCATTTGGGGACATGAAGTTCATTTTCTAATCTTCATTTGACTTATTTCAGTTCCATATTCATCTTTTCGGTTTATTGGATTTGGTTGATTAATGGTGTTTCCCAATGAATGAGAAACAAGGTATTTATGTTTCTCATTCTTCATGTAGGTGTCTCACAATGCATATTTCTAGTGGTATTCATTGTTATGATCATTCCTAATCTTTAAAATTACGTTCTATGCATTTGGGACATGATATTCCTTTTTTATATCTTCATGGGACTCATTTTAGTTCCAGATTCCACTATTTTTGTTTATTGGATTTGGTTGATTAACGGTGTCTCCTAATGAATGAGAAGCATTATATTCATTCTTATGACCATTCAAATTAAAAAAAAAAAAACGGTTACAACAATTTGGGGACATGAAGTTCCTTTTCTGATCTTCATGGGCCTCATTTTAGTTCCAAACTCTTCTTTTTGGTCTATTGGATTCGGATGATTTACAGTTTCTGCTAATGAATGAGAAAGAAGGTATTTATGCTTCTCATTCCTCATTTATGTGTCCCACAATGCATATTTCTTGTGGTATTCATTGTTATGACAATTCTTACTCTTTAAAATTCTGTTTTATGCATTTGAGGACATAATATTCCTTTTATGATCTTCATGGGTCTCATTTTAGTTCCAGATTCTACTTTTTGGTCAGTTGGATTTGGTTGATTAACGGTGACTCCCAATGAATAAAAAACAATATATTTATGGTTCTCCTTCCTCATTTAGGTGTCCCACTATAACCATTCTTACTCTTTAAAATTCTGTTCTAAGAATTTGGGGACATGAAGTTCCTCTTCTGATCTTCATGGGACTCATTTTAGTTTCAGATTCCTCTTTATGGTTTATTGGATTTGGTTGATTAATGGTGTCTTCCAACGAATTTGAAACAAGGTATTTATGCTTCTCATTCCTCATTTAGGTGTCCCACAATGCATATTTCTAGTGGTTCATTGTTATGACCATTATTAATATTTAAAATTCTGTTTTATGCATTTTAGGACATAAAGTTCATGGGACTCATTTTAGTTCCAGATTCCACTTTTTTTGTCTATTGGATTTGGTTGATTAAGGGTGTCTCCCAATGAATGAGAAACAATATATTTATGCTTTTCATTCCTCATTTAGGTGTCACGCTATGCATTTTTCTAGTGGTATTCATTGTTATTATCATTCTTGTTCTTTAAATTCTGTTTTAAGCATTTGGGGACATAAACTTCACTTTCTTATCTTCATTGGCCTCATTTCAGTTCCAAATTCATCTTTTTGCTATATTGGATTTGGTTGGTTAACGGTGTCTCCCAATGAATGAAAAACAAGGTATATATGTCTCTTGTTCGTCATTTTGGAGTCCCACCATGCATATTTATAATGGTATTTATTGTTGTGACCATTCATACGCTTTAAAATTCTAATATAACAATTTCAGGACATGAAGTTCCTTTTCTGATCTTCACGAGACTCATTTTAGTTCCAGATTCCTCTTTTTGGCTTATTGGATTTTGTTGATTAATGGTGTCTCCCAATGATTGAGAAACAAGGTATTTATGCTTCTCATTCCTCATTTAGATGTCACACAATACATATTTCTGGTGATATTCATTGTTATGACCATTCAGACTCTTACAAATTCTGTTATAGTAATTTGGGGACATGAGGTTCATTTTCCGATCTTCATGGGACTCGTTTTAGTTTCAAATTCCTCTTTTTGATTTTTTTGGATCTGGATGATTAAAAGTGTCTCCCGATGAATGAGAACCCAGGTATTTATGCTTCTTATTCCTGATTTTGGTGTCCCACAATGCATATGTATAGTGGTATTCATTGTTATGAGAAATCTTACTCTTTCTATTTTATACTTTTGGTGACATGATGTTTCTGTTTTTATCTTAATGGGACTAATTTCAGTTCCAGATTCCACATTTTGGTCTATTGGATTTTCTTGATTAATGGTGTCTCCCAATGAATGAGAAATAATATATTTATGCTTCTATTCCTCCTTTAGGTGTCCCACTATGCATATTTCTAGTGGTATTCATTGTAATGACTATTCATACTCTTAAAATTTTGTTTTAAGCATTTGGGGACATGAAGTTCATTTTCTAATCTTCATTTGACTTATTTCAGTTCCATATTCATCTTTTCGGTTTATTGGATTTGGTTGATTAATGGTGTTTCCCAATGAATGAGAAACAAGGTATTTATGTTTCTCATTCTTCATGTAGGTGTCTCACAATGCATATTTCTAGTGGTATTCATTGTTATGATCATTCCTAATCTTTAAAATTACGTTCTATGCATTTGGGACATGATATTCCTTTTTTATATCTTCATGGGACTCATTTTAGTTCCAGATTCCACTATTTTTGTTTATTGGATTTGGTTGATTAACGGTGTCTCCTAATGAATGAGAAGCATTATATTCATTCTTATGACCATTCAAATTAAAAAAAAAAAAACGGTTACAACAATTTGGGGACATGAAGTTCCTTTTCTGATCTTCATGGGCCTCATTTTAGTTCCAAACTCTTCTTTTTGGTCTATTGGATTCGGATGATTTACAGTTTCTGCTAATGAATGAGAAAGAAGGTATTTATGCTTCTCATTCCTCATTTATGTGTCCCACAATGCATATTTCTTGTGGTATTCATTGTTATGACAATTCTTACTCTTTAAAATTCTGTTTTATGCATTTGAGGACATAATATTCCTTTTATGATCTTCATGGGTCTCATTTTAGTTCCAGATTCTACTTTTTGGTCAGTTGGATTTGGTTGATTAACGGTGACTCCCAATGAATAAAAAACAATATATTTATGGTTCTCCTTCCTCATTTAGGTGTCCCACTATAACCATTCTTACTCTTTAAAATTCTGTTCTAAGAATTTGGGGACATGAAGTTCCTCTTCTGATCTTCATGGGACTCATTTTAGTTTCAGATTCCTCTTTATGGTTTATTGGATTTGGTTGATTAATGGTGTCTTCCAACGAATTTGAAACAAGGTATTTATGCTTCTCATTCCTCATTTAGGTGTCCCACAATGCATATTTCTAGTGGTTCATTGTTATGACCATTATTAATATTTAAAATTCTGTTTTATGCATTTCAGGACATAAAGTTCATGGGACTCATTTTAGTTCCAGATTCCACTTTTTTTGTCTATTGGATTTGGTTGATTAAGGGTGTCTCCCAATGAATGAGAAACAATATATTTATGCTTTTCATTCCTCATTTAGGTGTCACGCTATGCATTTTTCTAGTGGTATTCATTGTTATTATCATTCTTGTTCTTTAAATTCTGTTTTAAGCATTTGGGGACATAAACTTCACTTTCTTATCTTCATTGGCCTCATTTCAGTTCCAAATTCATCTTTTTGCTATATTGGATTTGGTTGGTTAACGGTGTCTCCCAATGAATGAAAAACAAGGTATATATGTCTCTTGTTCGTCATTTTGGAGTCCCACCATGCATATTTATAATGGTATTTATTGTTGTGACCATTCATACGCTTTAAAATTCTAATATAACAATTTCAGGACATGAAGTTCCTTTTCTGATCTTCACGAGACTCATTTTAGTTCCAGATTCCTCTTTTTGGCTTATTGGATTTTGTTGATTAATGGTGTCTCCCAATGATTGAGAAACAAGGTATTTATGCTTCTCATTCCTCATTTAGATGTCACACAATACATATTTCTGGTGATATTCATTGTTATGACCATTCAGACTCTTACAAATTCTGTTATAGTAATTTGGGGACATGAGGTTCATTTTCCGATCTTCATGGGACTCGTTTTAGTTTCAAATTCCTCTTTTTGATTTTTTTGGATCTGGATGATTAAAAGTGTCTCCCGATGAATGAGAACCCAGGTATTTATGCTTCTTATTCCTGATTTTGGTGTCCCACAATGCATATGTATAGTGGTATTCATTGTTATGAGAAATCTTACTCTTTCTATTTTATACTTTTGGTGACATGATGTTTCTGTTTTTTTATCTTAATGGGACTAATTTCAGTTCCAGATTCCACATTTTGGTCTATTGGATTTTCTTGATTAATGGTGTCTCCCAATGAATGAGAAATAATATATTTATGCTTCTATTCCTCCTTTAGGTGTCCCACTATGCATATTTCTAGTGGTATTCATTGTTATGACTATTCATACTCTTAAAATTCTGTTTTAAGCATTTGGGGACATGAAGTTCACTTTCTGATCTTCATTTGACTTATTTCTGTTCCATATTCATCTTTTCGGTTTATTGGATTTGGTTAATTAATTGTGTTTCCCAATGAATGAGAAACAAGGTATTTATGCTTCTCATTCTTCATTTAGGTGTCTCACAATGCATATTTCTAGTGGTATTCCTTGTTATGACCATCCTTACTCTTTAAAATTCGTTTTTTTTTCTGTGTTTCGGGACATGAAGTTCCTTTTCTGATCTTCATGGGCCTGATTTTAGTTCCCCACTCTTCTTTTTGGTCTATTGGATTTGGTTGATTCACAGTTTCTCCTGATGAATGAGAAAGAAGGTATGTATGCTTCTCATTCCTCATTTAGGTGCCCCACAATGCATATTTCTAGTGGTATTCATTGTTATGATAATTCTTACTCTTTAAAGTTCTGCTTTATGAATATGGGGACAAGATGTTTCGTTTATGATTTTCATGGGACTCATTTGAGTTCCAGATTCTACTTTTTGGTCAATTGGATTTGGTCGATTAGCGGTGCTCCCAATGAATTAGAAACAATATATTTATGCTTCTCCTTCCTCATTTAGGTGTCCCACTATGCATATATTTAGTGGTATTTATTGTTATAACCATTCTTACTCTTTATAATTCTGTTCTAACAATTTGGGGTCATGAAGTTCCTTTTCTGATCTTCATGGGACTCATTTCAGTTCCAGATTCATCTTTCTGGTATATTGGAATTGGTTGATTAACACTGGTTCCCAATGAATGAGAAACATGGTATTTATACTTCTCATTCCTCATTTAGGCGTCTCACAATGCACAATTCTAGTGGTATTCATTGTTATGACCATTCATACTCTTAAAAATTATGTTATAACAAATTAGGGACGTAAAGGTCCTTTTCTGATCTTCATGGGACTCATTATAGTTTCAGATTCCTCTTTATTGTTTATTGGATTTTGTTGATTGACGGAGTCTTCCAATGAATTTGAAACAAGGTATTTATGTTTCTCATTTCTCATTTAGGTGTCCCAAATTGCAGAATTCTAGTGGTATACATTGTCAAGACCATTCATAATCTTTAAAATTCTGGTTTATGCGTTTGGGGACATGATGATCCTTTTTTTGTCTTCCTGTGACTCATTTTAGTTCCAGATTCCACTTTTTTTGTCTATTGGATTTGGTTGATTAACGGTGTCTCCCAATGAATGAGAAACAATATATTTATGTTTCTCATTCCTCATTTAGGTGCCCCACTATGTATATTTCTAATGGTATTCTTTGTTATTTCCATTCTTACTCTTAAAATTCTTCAGCATTTGGGGCCATGAAGTTCCTTTTCTTATCTTCATTGGACTCATTTCACTTCCTAATTCATCTTTTGGGTATATTGGATTTGGTTGATTAACGGTGTCTCCCAATGAATTTGAAACATGGTATTTATGCGTCTCATTCCTCATTTAGGTGTCCCAAAATGCATATTTCTAGTGGTATTCATTGTCATGACCATTCATAATCTTTAAAATTCTGGTTTATGCATTTCGGGACATGATGTTCCTTTTTTATCTTCCTGGGACTCATTTTAGTTCCAGATTCAACTTTTTGGTCTATTGGATTTGATTGATTAACGGTGTCTCCCAATGAATGAGATGCAATATATTTATGCTTCTCATTCCTCATTTAGGTGTCCCACTACGTATAGAAATGGTATTCTTTGTTATTACCATTCTTACTCTTAAAATTCTTAAGCATTTGGGGACATGAAGTTCCTTTTCTTATCTTCATTGGACTCATTTCAGTTCCAAATTCATCTTTTGGGTATATTGGATTGGGTTGATTCACGGTGTCTCCCAATGAATGAGAAACAAGGTATATATGCTTCTCTTTCCTCATTTTGGAGTTCCACAATGCGTATTTCTAGTGATATTCATTGTTAACACCATTAAAACTCTTCAAAAATCTGTTATAACAATTTAGGGACATGAAGTTCCGTTTCTCATCTTCATGGGCATGATTTTAGTTCCACACTCTTCTTTTTTGTCTATTGGATTTGGTTGATTCACTGTTTCCCCTGATGAATGAGAAAGAAGGTATCTATGCTTTTCATTCCTCATTAAGGTGCCCCACAATGCTTATTTCTAATGGTATTCATTGTTATAACAATTCTTACTCTTTAGAATTCTGTTTTATGCATATGGGGACAAGATGTTTGTTTTATGATTTTCATGGGACTCATTTGAGTTCCAGATTCTACTTTTTGGTCAATTGGATTTGGCTTATTAACGGTGCTCCCAATAAATTAGAAACAATTTATTTATGTTTTTCCTTCCTCATTTAGGTGTCCCGCTATGCATATTTTTAGAGGTATTCATTGTTATAATCATTCTTACTCTTTATAATTCTGTTCTAACAATTTGGGGCCATGAAGTTCCTTTTCTGATCTTCATGGGACTTATTTCAGTTCCAGATTCATCTTTCTGGTATATTGGAACTGGTTGATTAACAGCGGTTCCCAATGAATGAGAAACATGGTATTTATGTTTCTCATTCCTCATTTAGGTGTTTCACAATGCACAATTCTAGTGGTATTCATTGTTATGACCATTCATACTCTTAAAAATTATGTTATAACAATTTAGGGACGTGAAAGTCATTTTCTGATCTTCATAGGACTCATTATAGTTTCAGATTCCTCTTTATGGTTTATTGGATTTTGTTGATTAACGGTGTCTTCCAATGAATTTGAAACAAAGTATTTATGCTCCTCATTCCTCATTTAGGTGTCCCAAAATGCATATTTCTAGTGATATTCATTGTCATGACCATTCATACTCTTTTAAATTCTGGTTTATGCGTTTGGGGACATGACGATCCTTTTTTTATCTTCCTAGGACTCATTTTAGTTCCAGATTCCACTTTTTTGGTCTATTGGATTTGGTTGATTAACGGTGTCTCCCAATGAATGAGAAACAATATATTTATGTTTCTCATTCCTCATTTTGGTGTCCCACTATGTATATTTCTAGTGGTATTCTTTGTTATTACCATTCTTACTCTTAAAATTCTTAAGCATTTGGGGACATGAAGTTCCTTTTCTTATCTTTATTGGACACATTTCAGTTCCAAATTCATCTTTTTGGTATATTGGATTTGGTTGATTACCGGTATCTCCCAATGAATGAGAAACAAGGTATATATGCTTCTATTTCCTCATTTTGGAGTTCCATAATGCATATTTCTTGTGATATTCATTGTTAACACCATTAAAACTCTTCAAAAAACTGTTATAACAATTTGGGGATATGAAGTTCCTTTTCTGATCTTTATGGGCCTGATTTTAGTTCCACACTCTTCTTTTTGGTCGATTGGATTTGGTTGATTCACAGTTTCTCCTGATCAATGAGAAAGAAGGTATATATGCTTTTCATTCCTCATTTAGGTGCCCCACAATGTATATTTCTAGTGGTATTCATTGTTATAACAATTCTTACTCTTTAAAATTCTGTTTTATGCATATGGGACAAGATGTTTCTTTTATGATTTTCATGGGACTCATTTGAGTTCCAGATTCTACTTTTGGTTCAATTGGATTTGGTTGATTAACGGTGCTCCCAATGAATTTGAAACAATATATTTATGCTTCTCCTTCCTCATTTAGGTGTCCGACTATGCATATTTTTAGTGGTATTCATTCTCATACCCATTCTTACTCTTTATAATTCTGTTTTTACAATTTGGGGCCTTGAAGTTCCTTTTCTGATCTTCGTGGGACTCATTTCATTTCCAGATTCATCTTTCTGGTATATTGGAATTAGTTGATTAACAGTGGTTCCCAATGAATGAGAAACATGATATTTATGTTTCTCATTCCTCATTAAGGTGTCCCACAATGCACATTTCAAGTGGTATTCATTGTTATGACAATTCATACTCTTAATAATTATGTTATAACAATTTAGTGACGTGAAGTTCCTTTTCTGATCTTCATGGAACTCATTTTAGTTTAAGATTCCTCTTTATGGTTTATTGGATTTGGTTAATTAACGGTGTCTTCAAATGAATTTGAAACAATGTATTTATGTTTCTCATTCCTCATTTAGGTTTCCCAAAATGCATATTACTAGTGGTATTCATTGTCATGACAATTCATAATCTTTAAAATTCTGGTTTATGCCTTTGGGGACATGATGTTCCTTTTTTCATCTTCAAGGGACTCATTTTAGTTCCAGATTCCACTTTTTTAGTCTATTGGATTTGGTTGATTAACGGTGTCTCCCAATGAATGGAAAACAATATATTTATGCTTCTCATTCCTCATTTATGTGTCCCACTAGGCATATTTTTAGTGGTACTCATTGTTATAACCATTCTTACTGTTTAAATTCTTAAGAATTTGGGGACATGAAATTCCTTTTCTTATCTTCATTGGACTCATTTCAGTTCCAAATTCATCTTTTTGGTATATTGGATTTGGTTGATTAACGGTGTCTCCCAATAAATGAGAAAACAAGGTATATATGCTTCTCTTTCCTCATTTTGGAGTTCCACAATGCGTATTTCTAGTGATATTCATTGTTAACACCATTAAAACTCTTCAAAAATCTGTTATAACAATTTGGGGACATGAAGTTCCTTTTCTGATCTTCATGGGCCTGATTTTAGTTCCACACTCTTCTATTTGGTCTATTGGATTTGGTTGATTCACAGTTTCTCCTGATGAATGAGAAAGAAGGTATTTATGCTTCTCATTCCTCATTTAGGTGCCCCACAATCCATATTTCTAGTGGTATTCATTGTTATAGCAATTCTTACTCTTTAAAATTCTGTTTGATGCATATGGGGACAAGATGTTTTTTTTATGATTTTCATGGGACTCATTTGAGTTCCAGATTCTACTTTTTGGCCAATTGGATTTGGTTTATTAACAGTGCTCCCAATGAATTAGAAACAATATATTTATGCTTCTCCTTCCTCATTTAGGTGTCCCACTATGCATATTTTTAGTGGTATTCATTGTTATTACCATTCTTACTCTGTATAATTCTGTTCTAACAATTTTGGGGCATTAATTTCCTTTTCTGATCTTCATGGGACTCATTTCAGTTCCAGATTCATCTTTCTGGTATATTGGACTTGGTTGATTAACAGTGGTTCCCAATGAATGAGAAACATGGTATTTATGCTTCTCATTCCTCATTTAGGTGTCCCTCAATGCATATTTCTAGTGACATTCTTTGTTAAGACCATTCAAACTCTTCAAAAATCTGTTATAATAATTTGGGGGCATGAAGTTCCTTTTCTAATCTTCATAGGCGTCATTTTAGTTCCAAACTCTTCTTTTTGGCCTATTGGATTCCGTCGATTCACAGTTTCTCCTAATGAATGAGAAAGAAGGTATTTATGCTTCTCATTCCTCATTTAGGTGCCCCACAATGCATATTTAAAATTCTGTTTTATTCATTTGGGGACATGATGTTCCTTTTATGATTTTCATCGGACTCATTTGAGTTCCAGATTCTACTTTTTGGTCAATTGGATTTGGTTGACTAATAGTGCTCCCAATGAATGAGAAACAATATATTTATGCTCCTCATTCCCCATTTAGGTGTCCCACTATGCATATTTTTAGTGGTATTCATTGTTATGACCATTCTTACTGTTTAAAATTTTGTTCTATTAATTTGGGACAAGAAGTTCCTTTTCTGATCTTCATGAGACTCATTTCAGTTCCAGATTCATCTTTCTGGTATATTGGACTTGGTTGATTAACAGTGGTTCCAAATGAATGAGAAACATGGTATTTATACTTCTCATTCCTCATTTAGATGTCCCACAATGCATATTTCTAGTGACATTCATTGTTAAGCCCATTCAAACTCTTCAAAAATCTGTTATAATAATTTGGGAACATGAAGTTCCTTTTCTAATCTTCATGGACCTCATTTTAGTTCTGAACTCTTCTTTTTGGCCTATTGGATTCCGTCGATTCACAGTTTCTCCTAATGAATGAGAAAGAAGGTATTTATGCTTCTTATTCCTCATTTAGGTGCCCCACAATGCATATTTGAAATTCTGTTTCGTTCATTTGGGGACATGATGTTCCTTTTATGATTTTCATGGGACTCATTTGAGTTCCAGATTCTACTTTTGGTTCAATTGGATTTGGTTCATTAATTGGATCCTTCCTCATTTAGGTGTCCCACTATGCATATTTTTAGTGCTATGCACTGTTATAACCATTCTTACTCTTTATAATTCTGTTCTAACAATTTAAGGCCATGAAGTTTCTTTTCTGATCTTCGTGAGAGTCATTAAGTTCTAGATTCATTTTTCTGGTATATTGGATTTGGTTGATTAACGGTGGTTCCCAATGAATGAGAAACAAGGTATTTATGTTTCTCATTCCTCATTCAGGTGTCCCACAATGCATATTTCTAGTGGTATTCATTGTTATGACTATTCATGCTCTTAAAAATTCTGTTATAACAAATTAGAGACATGAAGTTCCTTCTCTGATCTTCATGGGACTCATTTTAGTTTCATATTCCTCTTTATGGTTTATTGCATTTTGTTGATTAACGGTGTCTTCCAATGAATTTGAAACAAGGTATTTATGCTTCTCATTCCTCATTTAGGTGTCACAAAATGCATATTTCTAGTGGTATTCATTGTTATGACCATTCGTAATCTTTAAAATTCTGTTTTATGCATTTGGGGACATGATGTTCCTTTTTTATCTTCCTCGGACTCATTTTAGTTCCAAATTCCACTTTTTTGGTCTATTGGATTTGGTTGACTAACTGTGTCTCCCAATGAATGAGAAACAATATATTTATGCTTCTCATTCCCCATTTAGGTGTCCCACTATGCATATTTTTAGTGGTATTCATTGTTATGACCATTCTTACTGTTTAAAATTTTGTTCTACTAATTTGGGACAAGAAGTTCCTTTTCTGATCTTCATGGGACTCACTTCAGTTCCAGATTAATCGTTCTAGTATGTTGGATTTGGTTGATTAACGGTGGTTCCCAATGGATGAGAAACATGGTATTTACGGTTCTCATTCCTCATTTAGGTGTCCCACAATGCATATTTTTAGTGGTATTCTTTGTTATGACCATTCATACTCCAAAAAATTCTGGTTTATGCATTTGGGGACATGATGTTCCTTTTATGAGCTTCATGGGAATCATTTGAGTTCCAGATTCTACTTTTTGGTCAATTGGATTTGGTTGATTAACGGTGCTCCCAATGAATAAGAAACAATATATTTATGCTTCTCCTTCCTTATTTAGGTGTTCCACTATGCATCTTTTTAGTCGTATTCATTGTTATAACCATTCTTACTCTTTACAATTATGTTCTAACAATTTGGGGACATGAAATTCCTTTTCTGATCTTCATGGGACTCATTTCAGTTCCAGATTCATATTTCTGGTATATTGGATTTGGTTGATTAACGGTGGTTCCCAATGAATGAGAAACATGGTATTTATGCTTCCCATTCCTCATTTAGGTGTCCCACAATGCATATTTCTAATGACATTAATTGTTAAGCCCGTTCAAACTCTTCAAAAATCTGTTATAATAATTTGGGGACATGAAGTTCCTTTTCTAATCTTCATGGGCCTCATTTTAGTTCCAAACTCTTCTTTTTGGCCTATGGGATTCCGTCGATTCACAGTTTCTCCTAATGAATGAGAAAGAAGGTATTTATGCTTCTTATTCCTCATTTAAGTGCCCTACAATGCATATTTAAAATTCTGTTTCGTTCATTTGGGGACATGATGTTTCTTTTATGATTTTTATGGGACTCATTTGAGTTCCAGATTCTACTTTTGGTTCAATTGGATTTAGTTGATTAACGGTGCTCCCAATGAATTAGAAACAATATATTTATGCTTCTCCTTCCTCATTTAGGTGTCCCACTATGCATATTTTTAGTGGTATGCATTTTTAAACCTTTCTTACTCTTTATAATTCTGTTCTAACAATTTAAGGCCATGAAGTTCTTTTTCTGATCTTCATGGGACTCATTCAGTTCCAGATTCATCTTTCTGGTATATTGGATTTGGTTGATTAACGGTGGTTCCCAATGAATGAGAAACAAGGTATTTATGTTTCTCATTCCTCATTTAGGTGTCCCACAATGCATTTTTCTAGAGGTATTCATTGTTATGACTATTGATGCTCTTAAAAATTCTGTTATAACAGTTTATAGACATGAAGTTCCTTCTCTGATCTTCATGGGACTAACTTTAGTTTCAGATTCCTCTATATGGTTTATTAGATTTGGTTGATTAACAGTGTCTTCCAATGAATTTCAAACAAGGTATTATGCCTCTCATTCCTCATTTAGGTGTCCTACAATGCATATTTCTACTGGTATTCATTGTTATGACCATTCTTAATCTTTGAAATTCTGTTTTATGCATTTCGGGACATAATGTTCCTTTTTTTAATCTTCATGGGAATCATTTTGGTTCCAGATTCCACTTTTTTGGTTTATTGGATTTGGTTGATTAACGGTGTCTCCCAATGAATGAGAAACAAGGTATTTATGCTTCTCTTTCCTCATTTTGAGTTCCCCAATGCATATTTCTAGTGATATTAATTGTTAACAATTTGGGGACATGAAGTTCTTTTTCTGATCTTCATGGGCCTGATTTTAGTTCAAGACACTTCATTTTGGTCTATTTGATTTGGTTGATTCACAGTTTCTCCTGATGAATGAGAAAGAAGGTATGTATGCGTCTCATTCCTCATTTAGGTACCCTACAATGCATATTTCTTGTGTCATTCATTGTTATGACCATTCATACTCTTACAAATTCTGTTTTATGCATTTGGGAACATGATGTTCCTTTTGTGAGCTTCATGGGACTCATTTGAGTTCCAGCTTCTACTTTTTGGTCAATTGGATTTGGTTGATTAACGGTGCTCCCAATGAATAAGAAAAAATATATTTATGCTTCTCCTTCCTTATTTAGGTGTCCCACTATGCATCTTTTTAGTGGTATTCATTGTTATAACCATTCTTACTCTTTACAATTCTGTTCTAACAATTTGGGGACATGAAGTTCCTTTTCTGATCTTCATGGGACTCATTCCAGTTCTAGATTCATCTTTCTGGTATATTGGACTTGGTTGATTAACGGTGGTTCCCAATGAATGAGACACATGGTATTTATGCTTCTCATTCCTCATTTTGGTGTCCCACAATGCACATTTCTAGTGGTATTCATTGTTATTGCCATTCATACTCTTAAAAATTATGTTATAACAATTTAGGGATGTGAAGTTCCTTTTCTGATCTTCATGGGACTCATTTTAGTTTCAGATTCCTCTTTATGGTTTATTACATTAGGTTGATTAACGGTGTCTTCCAATGAATTAGAAACAAGGTATTTATGCTTCTTATTCCTCATTTAGGTGTCACAAAATGCATATTTCTAGTGGTATTCATTCTTATGACCATTCATAATCTTTAAAATTCTGTTTTATGCATTTGGGGACATGACGTTCCTTTTATATATTCCTGGGACTCATTTTAGTTCCAAATTCCACATTTTTGGTCTATTGGATTTTGTTGATTAAGGGTGTCTCCCAATGAATGAGAAACAATACTTTTATGCTTCTCATTCCCCATTTAGGTGTCCCGCTATGCATATTTTTAGTGGTATTCATTGTTATAACTATTCTTACTGTCCAAAATTTTATTAATAGATTTGGGACAAGAAGTTCCTTTTCTTATCTTCATGGGACTCACTTCAGTTCCAGATTCATCTTTCTGGTATGTTAGACTTGGTTGATTAACGATGGTTCCCAATGAATGAGAAACATGGTATTTATGCTTCTCATTCCTCATTTAGGTGTCCCACAATGCATATTTCTAGTGGTATTCATTGTTATGACCATTCATACGCTTAAAAATTCTGGTTTATTTATTTGGGGACATGATGTTCCTTTTATGAGCTTCATGGGACTCGTTTGAGTTCCAGATTCTATTTTTTGGTCAATTGGATTTGGTTGATTAACGTTGCTCCCAATGAATAAGAAACAATATATTTATGCTTCTCCTTTTTTACTTAGGTGTCCCACTATTCGTCTTTTTAGTGGTATTCATTGTTATAACCATTCTTACTCTTTACAATTCTGTCTAACAATTTGGGGACATGAAGTTCCTTTTCTGATCTTCATGGGACTCATTTCAGTTCCAGATTCATCTTTCTGGTATATTGGACTTGGTTGATTAACGGTGGTTCCCAATGATTGAGAAACATGGTATTTATGGTTCTTAGTCCTCATTTAGGTGTCCCACAATGCACATTTCTAGTGTTATTCATTGTTATAACCATTCATACTCTTAAAAATTATGTTATAACAATTTAGGGACGTGAAGTTCCTTTTCTGATCTTCATGGGACTCATTTTAGTTTCAGATACCTCTTTATGGTTTATTGCATTTGGTTGATTAACGGTGTCTTGCAATGAATTTGAAACAAGGTATTTATGCTTCTCATTGCTCATTTAGGTGTCACAAAATGCATATTTCTAGTGGTATTCATTCTTATGACCATTCATAGTCTTTAAAATTCTGTTTTATGCATTTGGGGACATGATGTTCCTTTTTTATCTTCCTGGGAGTCATTTTAGTTCCAAATTCCACTTTTTTGGTATATAAGATTTGGTTGATTAACGTTGTTTCCCATTGAATGAGAAACAAAATATTTATGCTTCTCATTACCCATTTAGGTGTCCCACTATGCACATTTTTAGAGGTATTCATTGTTATAACCATTCTTACTGTTTAAAATTTTTTTCTATCAATTTGGGACAAGTAGTTCCTTTTCTGATCTTCATGGGACTCACTTCAGTTCTAGATTCATTTTTTTGCTATGTTGGATTTGGTTGATTAACGGTGGTTCCCAATGGATGAGAAACATGGTATTTACGGTTCTCATTCCTCATTTAGGTGTCCCACAATGCATATTTTTAGTGGTATTCTTTGTTATGACCATTCATACTCCAAAAAATTCTGGTTTATGCATTTGGGGACATGATGTTCCTTTTATGAGCTTCATGGGAATCATTTGAGTTCCAGATTCTACTTTTTGGTCAATTGGATTTGGTTGATTAACGGTGCTCTCAATGAATAAGAAACAATATATTTATGCTTCTCCTTCCTTATTTAGGTGTTCCACTATGCATCTTTTTAGTCGTATTCATTGTTATAACCATTCTTACTCTTTACAATTATGTTCTAACAATTTGGGGACATGAAATTCCTTTTCTGATCTTCATGGGACTCATTTCAGTTCCAGATTCATATTTCTGGTATATTGGACTTGGTTGATTAACGGTGGTTCCCAATGAATGAGAAACATGGTATTTATGCTTCCCATTCCTCATTTAGGTGTCCCACAATGCATATTTCTAGTGACATTAATTGTTAAGCCCGTTCAAACTCTTCAAAAATCTGTTATAATAATTTGGGGACATGAAGTTCCTTTTCTAATCTTCATGGGCCTCATTTTAGTTCCAAACTCTTCTTTTTGGCCTATGGGATTCCGTCGATTCACAGTTTCTCCTAATGAATGAGAAAGAAGGTATTTATGCTTCTCATTCCTCATTTAGGTGCCCTACAATGCATATTTAAAATTCTGTTTCGTTCATTTGGGGACATGATGTTTCTTTTATGATTTTCATGGGACTCATTTGAGTACCAGATTCTACTTTTGGTTCAATTGGATTTAGTTGATTAACGGTGCTCCCAATGAATTAGAAACAATATATTTATGCTTCTCCTTCCTCATTTAGGTGTCCCACTATGCATATTTTTAGTGGTATGCATTTTTAATCCTTTCTTACTCTTTATAATTCTGTTCTAACAATTTAAGGCCATGAAGTTCTTTTTCTGATCTTCATGGGACTCATTCAGTTCCAGATTCATCTTTCTGGTATATTGGATTTGGTTGATTAACGGTGGTTCCCAATGAATTAGAAACATGATATTTATGGTTCTCATTCCTCATTTAGGTGTCCCACAACGCACATTTCTAGTGTTATTCATTGTTATGACCATTCATACTCTTAAAAATTGTGTTATAACAAATTAGGGACGTGAAGTTCGTTTTCAGATCTTCATGGGACTCATTTTAGTTTCAGATACCTCTTTATGATTTATTGCATTTGGATGATTAACGGTGTCTTGCAATGAATTTGAAACAAGGTATTTATGCTTCTCATTCCTCATTTAGGTGTCACAAAATGCATATTTCTAGTGGTATTCATTCTTATGACCATTCATAATCTTTAAAATTCTGTTTTATGCATTTGGGGACATGATGTTCCTTTTTTATATTCTTGGTAGTCATTTTAGTTCCAAATTCCACTTTTTTGGTCTATTAGATTTGGTTGATTAACGTTGTCTCCCATTGTATGAGAAATAAAATATTTATGCTTCTCATTACCCATTTAGGTGTCCCACTATGCACATTTATACAGGTATTCATTGTTATAACCATTCTTACTGTTTAAAATTTTCTTCTATCAATTTGGGATATGTAGTTCCATTTCTGATCTTCCTTGGACTCACTTCAGTTCTAGATTCATCGTTCTGGTATGTTGGATTTGGTTGATTAACGGTGGTTCCCAATGAATGAGAAACATGGTATTTACGCTTCTCATTCCTCATTTAGGTGTCCCACAATGCATATTTCTAGTAGTATTCTTTGTTATGACCATTCATACTCTAAAAAATTCTGTTTTATGCATTTGGGGACATGATGTTCCTTTTATGAGCTTCATGGGACTCATTTGAGTTCCAGATTCTATTTTTTGGTCAATTGGATTTAGTTGATTAACGTTGCTCCCAATGAATAAGAAACAATATATTTATGCTTCTCCTTTCTTATCTAGGTGTCCCACTATGCGTCTTTTTAGTGGTATTCATTGTTATAACCATTCATAATCTTTACAATTCTGTTCTAACAATTTGGGGACATGAAGTTCCTTTTCTGATCTTCATGGGACTCATTTTAGTTCCAGATTCATCTTTCATGTATATTGGACTTGGTTGATTAACGGTGGTTCCCAATGAATGAGAAACATGGTATTTATGCTTCTCATTCCTCATTTTGGTGTCCCACAATGCACATTTCTAGTGGTATTCATTGTTATGACCATTCATACTCTTAAAAATTATGTTATAACAATTTAGGGACGTGAAGTTCCTTTTCTGATCTTCATGGGAATCATTTTAGTTTCAGATTCCTCTTTATGGTTTATTGCATTTGGTTGATTAACAGTGTCTTCCAATGAATTTAAAACAAGACATTTATGCTTCTCATTCCTCATTTAGGTGTCACAAAATGCATATTTCTAGTGGTATTCATTGTTATGACCATTCATAATCTTTAAAATTCTATTTTATGCATTTGAGGACATGAAGTTCCTTTTTTATTTTCCTGGGACTCATTTTAGTTCCAAATTCCACTTTTTTGGTCTATTGGATTTGGTTGATTAACGTTGTCTCCCAATGAATGAGAAACAATATATTTATGCTTCTCATTCCCCATATAGGTGTCCCACTATGCATATCTTTAGAGGTATTCATTGTTATAACCATTCTTACTGTTTAAAATTTGTTCTATAAATTTGGGACAAGAAGTTCATTTTCTGATCTTCATGGGACTCACTTCAGTTCCAGATTCATCTTTCTGGTATGTTGGATTTGGTTGATAAACGGTGGCTCCCAATGAATGAGAAACATGGTATTTATACTTCTCATTCCTCATTTAGGTGTCCCACAATGCATATTTCTAGTGGTATTCATTGTTATGACCATTCATACTCTTAAAAATTCGGTTTTATGCATTTGGGGACATGATGTTTCTTTTATGATTTTCATGGGACTCATTTGAGTACCAGATTCTACTTTTGGTTCAATTGGATTTGGTTGATTAACGGTGCTCCCAATGAATTAGAAACAATATATTTATGCTTCTCCTTCCTCATTTAGGTGTCCCACTATGCATATTTTTAGTGGTATGCATTTTTAATCCTTTCTTACGCTTTATAATTCTGTTCTAACAATTTGGGGACATGAAGTTCCTTTTCTGATCTTCATGGGACTCATTTCAGTTCCAGATTCATCTTTCTGGTATATTGGACTTGGTTGATTAACGGTGGTTCCCAATGACTGAGAAACATGGTATTTATGGTTCTCATTCCTCACTTAGGTGTCCCACAACGCACATTTCTAGTGTTATTCATTGTTATGACCATTCATACTCTTAAAAATTGTGTTATAACAATTTAGGGACGTGAAGTTCGTTTTCAGATCTTCATGGGACTCATTTTAGTTTCAGATACCTCTTTATGATTTATTGCATTTGGATGATTAACGGTGTCTTGCAATGAATTTGAAACAAGGTATTTATGCTTCTCATTCCTCATTTAGGTGTCACAAAATGCATATTTCTAGTGGTATTCATTCTTATGACCATTCATAATCTTTAAAATTCTGTTTTATGCATTTGGGGACATGATGTTCCTTTTTTATATTCTTGGGAGTCATTTTAGTTCCAAATTCCACTTTTTTGGTCTATTAGATTTGGTTGATTAACGTTGTCTCCCATTGAATGACAAATAAAATATTTATGCTTCTCATTACCCATTTAGGTGTCCCACTATGCACATTTTTAGAGGTATTCATTGTTATAACCATTCTTACTGTTTAAAATTTTCTTCTATCAATTTGGGATATGTAGTTCCATTTCTGATCTTCATGGGACTCACTTCAGTTCTAGATTCATCTTTCTGGTATGTTGGATTTGGTTGATTAACGGTGGTTCCCAATGAATGAGAAACATGGTATTTACGCTTCTCATTCCTCATTTAGGTGTCCCACAATGCATATTTCTAGTAGTATTCTTTGTTATGACCATTCATACTCTAAAAAATTCTGTTTTATGCATTTGGGGACATGATGTTCCTTTTATGAGCTTCATGGGACTCATTTGAGTTCCAGATTCTATTTTTTGGTCAATTGGATTTGGTTTATTAACGTTGCTCCCAATGAATAAGAAACAATATATTTATGCTTCTCCTTTCTTATCTAGGTGTCCCACTATGCGTCTTTTTAGTGGTATTCATTGTTATAACCATTCATAATCTTTACAATTCTGTTCTAACAATTTGGGGACATGAAGTTCCTTTTCTGATCTTCATGGGACTCATTTTAGTTCCAGATTCATCTTTCATGTATATTGGACTTGGTTGATTAACGGTGGTTCCCAATGAATGAGAAACATGGTATTTATGCTTCTCATTCCTCATTTTGGTGTCCCACAATGCACATTTCTAGTGGTATTCATTGTTATGACCATTCATACTCTTAAAAATTATGTTATAACAATTTAGGGACGTGAAGTTCCTTTTCTGATCTTCATGGGAATCATTTTAGTTTCAGATTCCTCTTTATGGTTTATTGCATTTGGTTGATTAACAGTGTCTTCCAATGAATTTAAAACAAGACATTTATGCTTCTCATTTCTCATTTAGGTGTCACAAAATGCATATTTCTAGTGGTATTCATCGTTATGACCATTCATAATCTTTAAAATTCTATTTTATGCATTTGGGGACATGAAGTTCCTTTTTTATTTTCCTGTGACTCATTTTAGTTCCAAATTCCACTTTTTTGGTCTATTGGATTTGGTTGATTAACGTTGTCTCCCAATGAATGAGAAACAATATATTTATGCTTCTCATTCCCCATATAGGTGTCCCACTATGCATATCTTTAGAGGTATTCATTGTTATAACCATTCTTACTGTTTAAAATTTGTTCTATATATTTGGGACAAGAAGTTCATTTTCTAATCTTCATGGGACTCACTTCAGTTCCAGATTCATCTTTCTGGTATGTTGGATTTGGTTGATAAACGGTGGTTCCCAATGAATGAGAAACATGGTATTTATACTTCTCATTCCTCATTTAGGTGTCCCACAATGCATATTTTTAGTGGTATTCATTGTTATGACCATTCATACTCTTAAAAATTCTGTTTTATGCATTTGGGGACATGCTGTTCCTTTTATGAGCTTCATGGGACTCATTTGAGTTCCAGATTCTATTTTTTGGTCAATTGGATGTGGTGGATTAACGTTGCTCCCAATGAATAAGAAACAATATATTTATGCTTCTCCTTTCTTACTTAGGTGTCCCACTATGCGTCTTTTTAGTGGTATTCATTGTTATAACCATTCTTACTCTTTACAATTCTGTTCTAACAATTTGGGGACATGAAGTTCCTTTTCTGATCTTCATGGGACTCATTTCAGTTCCAGATTCATCTTTCTGGTATATTGGACTTGGTTGATTAACGGTGGTTCCCAATGACTGAGAAACATGGTATTTATGGTTCTCATTCCTCATTTAGGTGTCCCACAACGCACATTTCTAGTTTTATTCATTGTTATGACCATTCATACTCTTAAAAATTGTGTTATAACAATTTAGGGACGTGAAGTTCGTTTTCTGATCTTCATGGGACTCATTTTAGTTTCAGATACCTCTTTATGATTTATTGCATTTGGATGATTAACGGTGTCTTGCAATGAATTTGAAACAAGGTATTTATGCTTCTCATTCCTCATTTAGGTTTCACAAAATGCATATTTCTAGTGGTATTCATTCTTATGACCATTCATAATCTTTAAAATTCTGTTTTATGCATTTGGGGACTTGATGTTCCTTTTTTATATTCTTGGGAGTCATTTTAGTTCCAAATTCCACTTTTTTGGTCTATTAGATTTGTTGATTAACGTTGTCTCCCATTGAATGAGAAATAAAATATTTATGCTTCTCATTACCCATTTAGGTGTCCCACTATGCACATTTTTAGAGGTATTCATTGTTATAATCATTCTTACTGTTTAAAATTTTTCTTCTATCAATTTGGGACATGTAGTTCCATTTCTGATCTTCATGGGACTCACTTCAGTTCTAGATTCATCTTTCTGGTATGTTGGATTTGGTTGATTAAGGGTGGTTCCCAATGAATGAGAAACAAGGTATCTATACTTCTCATTCCTCATATTTATTTTGGTATTCATTATTATGACCATTCATACTCTTTAAAATTCTATTATAACAATTTGAGGACATGAAGTTCCTTTTCTGATCTTCATGGGACTCATTTTAGTTCCAGAATCCTCTTTCTGGTTTATTGGTCTTGTTGATTAATGGTATTTCCCAATGAATGAGAAACAAGGTATTTCTACAACTCAGTCCTCATTTAGGTGTCCCACAATGGATATTTCTAGTGGTATTCATTGATATGACTATTCTTACTCTTTAAAATTCTGGTTTAAGCATTTAGGGACATGAAGTTCCTTTTATGAACTTCATGGGACACATTTTAGTTCCAGATTCCTCTTTTTGGTTTATTGGATTTTGTTGATTAATGGTGTCTCCCAATGAATGAGAAACAAGGTATTTGTAGTTCTAATTCCTCATTTAAGTGTCCCACAATGTATATTTCTTGTGCTATTCATTGTTATGACCATTCATACTCTTTAAAGTTATGTTTTGTGTATTTGGGGCATCATGTTCCTTTTTTTTTGTCTTCATGGGACTCATTTTAGTTCCAGATTCCACTTTTTTGGTCTATTCGATTTGGTTGATTAATGGTGTCTCTCAATGAATGAGAAACTATATATTCATGCTTTTCATTCCTCATTTTGGTGTCCCACTATATATATTTCTAATCGTATTCATTGTTATGACTATTCTTACTCTTAAAATTCTGTTATAAGTATTTGGGGACATGAAGTTACATTTTAAATTCATCTTTTTGGTTTATTGGGTTTGATTGATTAACGGTGTCTCACAATGAATGAGAAATAAGGTATATATGTTTCTCATTCCTCATTTTGGAGTCCATCAATGCATATTTCTAGTGGTATTCATTGTTATGACCATTCATACTCTTTAAAATTCTATTATAACAATTTGGGGACAAAAAGTTCCTTTTTCTGATCTTCATGGGACTCACTTTAGTTTCATTCCTCTTTTTGGTTTATTGGATTTGATTGATTAACGGTGTCTCACAATGAATGAGAAATAAGGTATATATGTTTCTCATTCCTCATTTTGGAATCCATCAATGAATATTTCTAGTGGTATTCAATTTTATGACCATTCATACTCTATTACATTCTAATACAACAATTTCGGACATGAAGTCCCTTTTCTGATCTTCATGGCACTCATTTTAGTTCCAGATTCCTCTTTTTGGTTTATTGGATTTTGTTGATTAATGGTGTCTTCCATTGAATGAGAAACAAGGTATTTATACTTCTCATTCCTCATTTTGGTGTCGCACAATGCATATTTCTAGTGATATTCATTGTTGTGACCATTCAAACTCTTACAAATTCTGTTATAGCAATTTAAGGACAAGAGTTTCCTTTTCTGATCTTCATGGGAGTCATTATAGTTCCAGATTCCACTTTTTGGTCTATTGGATTTAGTTTATTAACGGTGTTTCCCAATGAATATAAAGAATATAGTTATGCTTCTCATTCCTTATTTACGTATCCCACAATGCATATTTCTAGTGTTATTCATTGTTATGACCATTCTTACTCTGTAAAATTCTGTTTTATGCATTTGGCAACAAGATGTTCCTTTTATGATCTTCATGGGAATCATTTTAGTTCCAGATTCTAATTTTTGGTCTATGGGATTTGGTTTATTAACGGTGTCTCCCAATGAATGCGAAAAAAATTATTATGCTTCTCATTCCTCATTTAGGTGTCCCACTAGGCATATTTCAAGTGGTATTCATCGTTATGACCATTTGGGGACATGAAGTTCCTTTTCTGATATTCACTGGACTCATTTTTGTTCCAAATTCTTCTTTTGGGTATATTGGATTTGGATGATTCACGGTGTCTCCCAAAGAATGAGAAACAAGGTATATATGCTTCTCATTCCTCATATTTCTTTTGGTATTCATTGTTATGACCATTCATACTCTTTAAAATTCTATTATAACAATTTGAGGACATGAAGTTCCTTTTCTGATCTTCAAGTGACTCATTTTCGTTCCAGAATCCTCTTTTTGGTTTATTGGTTTTGTTGATTAATGGTATTTCCCAATGAATGAGAAACAAGGTATTTCTACTTCTCAGTCCTCATTTAGGTGTCCCACAATGGATATTTCTAGTGGTCTTCATTGTTATGACTATTCTTACTCTTTAAAATTCTGGTTTAAGCATTTGGGGACATGAAGTTCCTTTTATGAACTTCATGGGAAACATTTTAGTTCCAGATTCCTCTTTTTTGTTTATTGGATTTTGTTGATTAATGGTGTCTCCCAATGAATGAGAAACAAGGTATTTGTACTTCTCATTCCTCATTTATGTGTCCCACAATGTATATTTCTTGTGCTATTCATTGTTATGACCATTCATACTATTTAAAATTATGTTTTATGTATTTGGGGCATCATGTTCCTTTTTTTATTTTCATGGGACTCATTTTAGTTCCAGATTCCACTTTTTTGGTCTATTCGATTTGGTTGATTAACGGTGTCTCTCAATGAATGAGAAAAAAATATATTCATGCTTTTCATTCCTCATTTTGGTGTCCCACTATATATATTTCTAATGGTATTCATTGACTATTCTTACTCTTAAAATTCTGTTATAAGCATTTGGGGACATGAAGTTCGTTTTATGAACTTCATGGGAAACATTTTAGTTCGAGATTTCTCTTTTTGGTTTGTTGGATTTTGTTGATTAATGGTGTCTCCCAATGAATGAGAAACAAGGTATTTGTACTTCTCATTCCTCATTTAAGTGTCCCACAATGTATATTTCTTGTGCTATTCATTGTTATGACCATTCAGACTATTTAAAATTATGTTTTATGTATTTGGGGCATCATGTTCCTTTTTTTTATCTTCATGGGACTCATTTTAGTTCCAGATTCCACTTTTTTGGTCTATTCGATTTGGTTGATTAACGGTGTCTCTCAATGAATGAGAAAAAATATATTCATGCTTTTCATTCCTCATTTTAAAATTCTGTTATAAGCATTTGGGGACATGAAGTTAAATTTTAAATTCATCTTTTTGGTTTATTGGATTTGATTGATTAACGGTGTCTCACAATGAATGAGAAATAAGGTATATATGTTTCTCATTCCTCATTTTGGAGTCCATCAATGCATATTTTTAGTGGTATTCATTGTTATGACCATTCATACTCTTTAAAATTCTATTATAACAATTTGGGGACAAAAAGTTCCTTTTCTGATCTTCATTGGCTCATTTTAGTTCCATATTCCACATTTTTGGTGTATTGGATTTAGGTTATTGACGGTGTCTTCCAAATAATGATAAAAATTATATTTATGCTTCTCATTCCTCATTTAGGTGTCTCATAATGCATAGTTCTAGTGGCATTCTTCGTTATAACCATTCTAACTCTTAAAATTCTCTTTTAAGCATTTGGGGACATGAAGTTCCTTTTCTGATCTTCATTTGACTCATTTCAGTAACAAATTTTTCTTTTTGATTTGGTTGACTAACGGTGTATCCCAATGAATGAAAAATAAGGTATATGTGCTTCTCATTCCTAATTTTGGAGTCCATCAATGCATATTTCTAGTGGTATTCATTGGTATGACCATTCATACTCTTTAAAATTCTATTATAACAATTTGGGGACATGAAGTTCATTTTCTGATCTTCATGGGACACATTTTAGTTCCAGATTGCTCTTTTTGGTTTATTTGATTTTGTTGATTAATGGTGTCTCCCAATGAATGACAAACAAGGTATTTATGCTGCTCATTCCACATTTAGGTGTTGCACAATGTATCTTTCTAGTGGTATTCATTGATATGATGTTCCTATTATGATCTTCATGGGACTCATTTTACTTCCAGATTCCACTTATTGGTCTATTTAATTTAGTTGATTAACCGTGTCTTCCAATAAATGAGAAACAATATATTTTTGCTTCTCATTTCTCATTTAGGTGTCCCACTATGCATATTTTTAGTGGTATTTATTGTTATGACAATTCATATTTTTTTAAATTCTATTTTTAGCATCTGGGGACATGAATTTCGTTTTCAGATCGTCATTGACTTATTTCAGTTCCTGATTCATCTTTCTGGTATATGGGAGTTGGTTGATTAACGGTGGCTCCCAATGAATAAGGAACAAGGTATTTATGCTTCTCATTCCTCATTTGGGTGTCCCACGTTTATGTTATTACCATTCATACTCTTTAAAATTCTGTTTTTTTTTTAATTTGGGGACATGATGTTCCTTTTATGATCTTCATGGGAGTCATTTTAGTTCCAGATTCCACTTTTTTGGTCTATTGGAATTGGTTGATTAACGGTGTCTCCCAATGTATGAGAAACAATATATTTATGTTTTTCATTCCTCATATAGGTGTCCAACAATGCATATTTCTAGTGGTATTCATTGTTGTGACCATTCTTACTCTTTAAGATTCTATTTTACGCATTTGGGGACATGATGTTCCTTATATGATCTTAATGAGACTCATTTTAGTCCCAGATTCCACTTTTTTGGTCTATTGGATTTGGTTGATTAAAGGTGTCTCCCAATGAATAAGAAACAATATATTTATACTTCCCATTCCTCATTTAGGTGTCCCACTATGCATATTTATAGTGGTATTCATTGTTATGACCATTCTTACTCTTAAAATTCAGTTTTAAGCATTTGGAGACATTAAGTTTCTTTCATGACCTTCATTGGACTCATTACAGTTCCAAATTCATCTTTTTGGTATATTTGATTTGGTTGATTAACGGGTGCCCAATGAATAAGAAACAAGGTATTTATGCTTCTCAATCCTCATTTTTGAGTCCCACAATGCATATTTCTCGTGGTATTTATTGGTATGGCCATTCATATTCGTTAAAATTATATTATAACAATTTGGGGACTTGAAGTTCCTTTTATGATCTTCATGGGACTCATTTTAGTTCCAGATTCTTCTTTTTGGATTATTGGATTTTTAATGGTTTCTCCCAATGAATGAAAAACAAGGTTAATATACTTCTCATTAGTCATTTAGGTGTCCCACAATGCATATTTCTAGTGGTATTCACTGTTCTAACCATTCTTACTCTTTAAAATTCTGAGTTAAGCATTTGGGGACATGAAGTTCCTTTTATTATCGTCTTGGGACACATTTTAGTTCCAGATTCCCATTTTTGGTTTATTGGATTTTGTTTATTAATGGTGTCTCCCAATGAATGAGAAACAATGTATGTATGTTTCTCATTCCTCATTTTGGAGTCTCACAATGCATATTTGTGGTGGTATTCATTGTTATGCCCATTCTTACTCTTTAAAATTCTGTTTTTTTTATTTGGGGACATGATGTTCATTTTTTTATCTTCATGGGACTCATTTTCGTTTCAGATTCCACTTTTTTGGTCTATTGGAATTTGTTGATTAACGGTGTCTCCCAATGTATGAGAAACAATATATTTTTGCATCTCATTCCTCATTTAGGTGTCCCACAATGCATATTTCTAGTTGTATTCATTGTTACGACCATTTATACTCTTGAAAATTTTGTTTTAAGCATTTGGGGACGTGAAGTTCCTTTTCTGATCTTCATTTGACTCATTCCAGTTCTAAATTCATCTTTTTGGTATATTGGATTTGGTTGATTAATGGTGTCTCACAAAGAATGAGAAACATGGTATATATACTTCTCATTACTCATTAAGGTGTCCCACAATGCATATTTCTAGTGATATTCATTGTTATGACCATTCAAACTCTTAAAAAATCTTTTATAATAATTTGGGGACATGAAGTTCATTTTATAATCTTCATAGGACTCATTTTAGTTTAAGATTCCTCTTGTGGGTTTATTGGATTTGGTTGATTAACAGTGTTTCCCAATGAATGAGAAACAGTATATTTATGCTACTCATTCCTCATTTAGGTGTCCCACTATAAATATTTCTAGTGGTATTCATTGTTATGATCATTCTTACTCTTAAAATTCTGTTTTATCTATTTGGAGACATGAAGTTCCTTTTCTGATCTTCATTTTACTTATTTCTGATCCAAATTCATCTTTTTGGTATATTGGTTTTGGTTGATTAACGGTGTCTCCCAATGAATGAGAAACAAGGTATATATGCTCCTCATTCCTCATTTTTGAGTCCCACAATGGGTATTTCTAGTGGTATTCATTGTTATGACCATTCATACTCTTGAAAATTTTGTTTTAAGCATTTGGGGACACGATGTTCCTTTTCTGATCTTCATTTAAATCATTCCAGTTCCAAAATCATGTTTTTGGTATATTGGATTTAGTTGATTAATGGTGTCTCCCAATGAATGAGAAACAAGGTTTATATGCTTCTTATTAGTCATTTAGGTGTCCCACAATGCATATTTCTAGTGGTATTTATTGTTCTAACCATTCTTACTCTTTAAAATTCTGGTTTAAGCATTTGGGGACATGAAGTTCCTATTATGATCTTCATAGGACACATTTTAGTTCCAGATTCCCATTTTTGGTTTATTGGATTTTGTTTATTAATGGTGTCTCCCAATGAATGAGAAACAAGGTATGTATGTTTCTCATTCCTCATTTTGGAGTCTCACAATGCATAATTGTGGTGGTATTCATTGTTATGACCATTCTTAATCTTTAAAATTCTGTTTTTTGTATTTGGGGACATGATGTTTATTTTTTTATCTTCATGGGACTCATTTTCGTTCCAGATTCCAATTTTTTGGTCTATTGAAATTTGTTGATTAACGGTGTCTCCCAATGTATGAGAAACAATATATTTTTGCTTCTCATTCCTCATTTAGGTGTCCCACAATGCGTTTTTCTAGTGGTATTCATTGTTACGACCATTCAAACTCTTTGAAATTTTGTTTTAAATATTTGGGGACATGAAGTTCCTTTTTTGATCTTCATTTGACTCATTCCAGTTCCAAATTCATCTTTTTGGTATATTGGATTTGGTTGATTTATGGTGTCTCACAATGAATGAGAAACAAGGTATATATTCTTCTCATTACTCATTAAGGTGTCCCACAATGCATATTTCTAGTGATAGTCATTGTTATGACCATTCAAACTCTTAAAAAATCTATAATAATAATTTGGGGACATGAAGTTCCTTTTATAATCTTCATGGGACTCATTTTAGTTTAAGATTCCTCTTGTGAGTTTATTGGATTTGGTTGATTAACGGTGTCTCCCAATGAATGAGAAACAATATATTTATGCTTCTCATTCCTCATTTAGGTGTCCCACTATACATATATCTAGTGGTATTCATTGTTATGACCATTCTTACTCTTAAAATTCTGTTTTAAGCATTTGGAGACATGAAGTTCCTTTTCTGATCTTCATTTGACTTATTTCTGATCCAAATTCATCTTTTTGGTATATTAGATTTGGTTGATTAACGGTGTCTCCCAATGAATGTGAAATAAGGTATATATGCTCCTCATTCCTCATTTTGGAGTCCCACAATGTTTATTTCTAGTTGTATTCATTGTTATGACCATTCATACTCTTGAAAATTTTTTTTTAAGCATTTGGGGACATGAAGTTCCTTTTATAATCTTCATGGGACTCATTCCATTTCCAAATTCATCTTTTTGGTATATTGGATTTGGTTGATTAATGGTGTCTCCCAATGAATGTGAAACAAGGTATTTATGCTTCTCATTCCTCATGTTGGTGTCCCACTATGCATATTTGTAGTGCTATGCATTGTTATGACCATTCTTACTCTTAAAATTCTGTTTTAAGCATTTGGAGACATGAAGTTCCTTTTCTGATCTTCATTGGACTCCTTTCAGTCCCAAATTCATCTTTTTGGTATATTGGATTTGGTTCATTAACGGTGTCACCCAATGAATGAGAAACAAGGTATATATGTTTCTCATTCCTCATTTTGGAGTCTCACAATGCGTATTTCTTGTGGTATTCATTGTTATGACCATTCATACTCTTGAAAATTTTGTTTTAAGAATTTGGGGACATGATGTTCCTTTTCTGATCTTCATTTGACTCATTCCAGTTCGAAATTGATCTTTTTGGTATATTGGATTTGGTTGATTTATGGTGTCTCCCAACGAATAAGAAACAAGGTTTATATGCTACAATATAACGGTGTCCCACAATGCATATTTCTAGTGGTATTCATTGTTCTAACCATTCTTAATATTTAAAATTCTGCTTTAAGCATTTGGGGACATGAAGTTCCTTTTATGATCTTCATGGGAAACATTTTAGTTCCAGATTCCTATTTTTGGTTTATTGGATTTTGTTTATTAATGGTGTCTCCCAATGAATGAGAAATAAGGTATGTATGTTTCTCATTCCTCATTTTGGAGTCTCACAATACATATTTGTGGTGGTATTCATTGTTACGATCATTCTTAATCTTTAAAATTCTGTTTTTTGTATTTGGGGACAAGGTGTTCATTTTTTTTATCTTCATGGGACTCATTTTTGTTCCAGATTCCACTTTTTTTGTCTATTGGAATTTGTTGATTAACGGTGTCTCCCAATGTATGAGAAACAAAATATTTATGCTTCTCATTCCTCATTTAGGTGTCCCACAATGCGTATTTCTAGTAGTACTCATTGTTATGACCATTCATACTCTTTAAAATTTAGTTTTAAGCACTTGGGGACATGAAGTTCCTTTTCTGATCTTCATTTGACTCATTGCAGTTCAAAATTCATATTTCTGGTATATTGGATTTGGTTGATTAATGGTGTCTCCCAATGAATGAGAAACAAGGTTTATATGCTTCTCATTAGTCATTTAAGTGTCCCACAATGCATATTTCTAGTGGTATTCATTGTTCTAACCATTCTTACTCTTTAAAATTCTGGTTTAAGCATTTGGGGACATGAAGTTCCTTTTATGATCTTCATGGGACACATTTTAGTTCCAGATTCCCACTTTTGATTTATTGGATTTTGTTTATTAATGGTGTCTCCCAATGCATGAGAAACAAGGTATGTATGTTTCTCATTCCTCCTTTTGGAGTTTCACAATGCATATTTGTGGTAGTATTCATTGTTATGACCATTCTTACTCTTTAAAATTCTGTTTTTTGTATTTGGGGACACGATGTTCATTTTTTGATCTTTACAGAACTCATTTTCGTTCCAGATTCCACTTTTTTGGTCTATTGGAATTTGTTGTTTAACGGTGTCTCCCAATGTATGAGAAACAAGGTATTTATGCTTCTCATTCCTCATTTTGGAGTCCCACAATTCGTATTTCTAGTGGTATTCACTGTTATGACCATTCATACTCTTTACAATTTTGTTTTAAGGATATGGGGATATGAAGTTCCTTTTCTGATCTTCATTGGACTCATTCCAGTTCCAAATTCGTCTTTTTGGTATACTGGATTTGGTTGATTAATGGTGTCTCCCAATGAATGAGAAACAAGGTGTATACCTTTCTCATTACTCATTTAGGTGTCCCACAATGCATATTTTGTCGATTAATGGTGTCTCCCAACTAAAGAGAAACATGGTATTTATGCTTCTCATTCCTCATTTTGGTGTCCCACTATGCATATTTCTAGTGGTATGCATTGTTATGACCATTCTTACTCTTAAAATTCTGTTTTAAGCATTTGGAGACATGAAGTTCCTTTTCTGATCTTCATTGGACTCATTTCAGTTCCAAATTCATCTTTTTGGTATATTGGATTTGGTTGATTAACGGTGTCACCCAATGAATGAGAAACAAGGTATACATGCTTCTCATTCCTCGTTTTGGAGTCCCAAAATTCGTATTTCTAGTTGTATTCATTGTTATGACCACTCGTAGTCTTTAAAATTTTGTTTGAAGCATTTGGGGACATGAAGTTCCTTTTCTGATCTTCATTTGACTCATTCCAGTTCCAAATTCGTCTTTTTGGTATATTTGATTTGGTTGATTAATGGTGTCTCCAAATGAATGAGAAACAAGGTATATATGCTTCTCATTACACATTTAGGTGTCCCACAATGCATATTTTGTTGATTAATGGTGTCTCCCAATGAATGAGAAACAAGGTATTTATGCTTCTCATTCCTCATTTTGGTGTCCCACTATGCATATTTCTAGTGGTATGCATTGTTATGACCATTCTTACTCTTAACATTCTGTTTTAAGCATTTGGAGACATGAAGTTCCTTTTCTGATCTTCATTGGACTCATTACAGTTCCAAATTCATCTTTTTGGTATATTGGATTTGGTTGATTAACGTTGTCACCCAATGAATGAGAAACAAGGTATACATGTTTCTCATTCCTCATTTTGGAGTACCACAATTCGTATTTCTAGTGGTATTCATTGTTATGACCATTCATACTCTTCAAAATTTTGTTTTAAGCATTTGGGGACATGAAGTTCCTTTTCTGATCTTCATTTGACGCATTCCCGTTCCAAATTCGTCATTTTGGTATATTGGATTTGGTTGATTAATGGTGTCTCCCAATGAATGAGAAACAAGGTTTATAAGCTTCTCATTAGTCATTTAGGGGTCCCACTATGCATATTTCTATTGTATTCATTGTTATGACCATTCTTACTCTTAAAATTCTGTTTTAACCATTTGGAGAAATGAAGTTCCTTTTCTGATCTTCATTGGACTCATTTCAGTCCCAAATTCAACTTTTGGTATATTGGATTTGGTTGATTAATGGTGTCACCCAATGAATGAGAAACAAGGTATATATGCTTCTCATTCCTCGTTTTGGAGTCCCACAATTCGTATTTCTAGTGGTATTCATTGTTATGACCACTCGTACTCTTTAAAATTTTGTTTGAAGCATTTGGGGACATGAAGTTCCTTTTCTGATCTTCATTTGACTCATTCCAGTTCCAAATTCGTCTTTTTTTGGTATATTGGATTTGGTTGATTAATGGTGTCTCCCAATGAATGAGAAACAACGTAAATATGCTTCTCATTACTCATTTAGGTGTCCCACAATGCATATTTTGTTAATTAATGGTGTCTCCCAATGAATGAGAAACAAGGTATTTATGCTTCTCATTCCTCATTTTGGTGTCCCACTATGCATATTTCTAGTGGTATGCATTGTTATGACCATTCTTACTCTTAAAATTCTGTTTTAAGCATTTGGAGACATGAAGTTCCTTTTCTGATCTTCATTGGACTCATTTCAGTTCCAAATTCATCTCTTTGGTATATTGGATTTGGTTGATTAACGTTGTCACCCAATGAATGAGAAACAAGGTATACATGTTTCTCATTCCTCATGTTGGAGTCCCACAATTCAAATTTCTAGTGGTATTCATTGTTATGACTATTCATACTCTTTAAAATTTTGTTTTAAGCATTTGGGGAAATGAAGTTCCTTTTCTGATCTTCATTTGACTCATTCCAGTTCCAAATTCGTCTTTTTGGTATACTGGATTTGGTTGATTAATGGTGTCTCCCAATGAATGAGAAACAAGGTTTATATGCTCCTCATTAGTCATTTAGGTGTCCCACAATGCATATTTCTAGTGGTATTCATTGTTCTAACCATTCTTACTCTTTAAAATTCAGGTTTAAGCATTTGGGGACATGAAGTTCCTTTTATGATCTTCATGGGACATATTTTTGTTCCAGATTCCCATTTTTGGTTTATTGGATTTTGTTTATGAATCGTGTCTCCCAATGAATGAGAAACAAGGTATGTATGTTTCTCATTTCTCATTTTGGAGTCTCACAATGCATATTTGTGGTGCTATTCATTGTTTTGACCATTCTTACTCTTTAAAATTAAGTTTTTTGTATTTGGGGACATGATGTTTATTTTTTTATCTTCATGGGACTCATTTTCGTTCCAAATTCCACTTTTTTGGTCTATTGTAATTTGTTGATTAACGGTGTCTCCCAATGTATGAGAAACAATATATTTTTGCTTCTCATTCCTCATTTAGGTGTCCCACAAAGCGTATTTCTAATGGTATTCATTGTTACGACCATTCATACTCTTTAAAATTTTGTTTTAAGTATTTGGGGACATGAAGTTCCTTTTCTGATCTTCATTTGACTCATTCCAGTTCCAAATTCATCTTTTTGGTATATTGGATTTGGTTGATTAATGGTGTCTCACAATGAATGAGAAACAAGGTATATATGCTTCTCATTACTCATTAAGTGTCCCACAATGCATATTTCTAGTGATATTCATTGTTATGACTATTCAAACTCTTAAAAAATCTGTTATAATAATTTGGGGACATGAAGTTCCTTTTATAATCTTCATGGGACTCATTTTAGTTTAAGATTCCTCTTGTGGGTTTATTGGATTTGGTTGATTAACGGTGTCTCCCAATGATTGAGAAACAATATATTTTTGCTACTCATTCCTCATTTAGGTGTCCCACTTTACATATTTCTAGTGGTATTCATTGTTATGACCATTCTTACTCTTAAAATTCTGCTTTAAGCATTTGGAGACATGAAGTTCCTTTTCTGATCTTCTTTTGACTCATTCCAGTTCCAAATTCGTCTTTTGGTATATTGGATTTGGTTGATTAATGGTGTCTCCCATTGAATGAGAAACAAGGTATATATGCTTCTCATTACTCATTTAGGTGTCCCACAATGCACATTTTGTTGATTAATGGTATCTCCCAATGAATGAGAAACAAGGTATTTATGCTTCTCATTTCTCATTTTGGTGTCCCACTATGCATATTTCTAGTGGTATGCATTGTTATGACCATTCTTACTCTTAAAATTCTGCTTTAAGAATTTGGAGACACGAAGTTCCCTTTATGATCTTCATTGGACTCATTTCAGTTCCAAATTCTTCTTTTTTGTATATTGGATTTTGCTGATTAACAGTGTCACCCAATGAATGAGAAACAATGTGTACATGTTTCTCATTCCTCATTTTGGAGTCCCACAATTCGTATTTCTAGTGGTATTCATTGTTATGACCATTCATACTCTTTAAAATTATGTTTTAAGCATTTGGAGACATGAAGTTCCTTTTCTGATCTTCATTTGACTCATTCCAGTTCCAAACTCGTCTTTTTGGTATATTGGATTTGGTTGATTAATGGTGTCTCCCAATGAATGAGAAACAAGGTTTATATGCTCCTCATTAGTCATTTAGGTGTCCCACAATGCATATTTCAAGTGATATTCATTGTTATGACCATTCAAACTCTTAAAAAATCTGTTATAATAATTTGGGGACATGAAGTTCCTTTTATAATCTTCATGGGACTCATTTTAGTTTAAGATTCCTCTTGTGAATTTATTGGATTTGGTTGATTAACGGTGTCTCCCAATGATTGAGAAACAATATATTTTTGCTACTCATTCCTCATTTAGGTGTCCCACTTTACATATTTCTAGTGGTATTCATTGTTATGACCATTCATACTCTTTAAAATTTTGTTTTAAGCATTTTGGGACATGAAGTTCCTTTTCTGATCTTCATTTGACTCATTCCAGTTCCAAATTCGTCTTTTTGGTATATTGGATTTGGTTGATTAATGGTGTCTCCCAATGAATGAGAAACAAGGTATATATGCTTCTCATTACTCATTTAGGTGTCCCACAATGCATATTTTGTTGATTAATGGTGTCTCCCAATGAAAGAGAAACAAGGTATTTATGCTTCTCATTCCTCATTTTGGTGTCCCACTATGCATATTTCTAGTGGTATGCATTGTTATGACCATTCTTACTCTTAAAATTCTGTTTTAAGCATTTGGAGACATGAAGTTCCTTTTCTGATCTTCATTGGACTCATTTCAGTTCCAAATTCATCTTTTTGGTATATTGGATTTGGTTGATTAACGGTGTCACCCAATGAATGAAAAACAAGGTATACATGTTTCTCATTCCTCATTTTAGAGTACCACAATTCATATTTCTAGTGGTAATCATTGTTATGACCATTCATACTCTTTAAAATTTTGTTTTAAGCATTTGGGGACATGAAGTTCCTTTTCTGATCTTCTTTTGACTCATTCCAGTTCCAAATTCGTCTTTTGGTATATTGGATTTGGTTGATTAATGGTGTCTCCCATTGAATGAGAAACAAGGTATATATGCTTCTCATTACTCATTTAGGTGTCCCACAATGCACATTTTGTTGATTAATGGTATCTCCCAATGAATGAGAAACAAGGTATTTATGCTTCTCATTCCTCATTTTGGTGTCCCACTATGCATATTTCTAGTGATATGCATTGTTATGACCATTCTTACTCTTAAAATTCTGTTTTAAGCATTTGGAGACATGAAGTTCTCTTTATGATCTTCATTGGACTCATTTCAGTTCCAAATTCTTCTTTTTGGTATATTAGATTTTGCTGATTAACAGTGTCACCCAATGAATGAGAAACAATGTATACATGTTTCTCATTCCTCATTTTGGAGTCCCACAATTCGTATTTCTAGTGGTATTCATTGTTATGACCATTCAAAGTCTTTAAAATTATGTTTTAAGCATTTGGAGACATGAAGTTCCTTTTCTGATCTTCATTTGACTCATTCCAGTTCCAAACTCTTCTTTTTGGTATATTGGATTTGGTTGATTAATGGTGTCTCCCAATGAATGAGAAACAAGGTTTATATGCTCCTCATTAGTCATTTAGGTGTCCCACAATGCATATTTCAAGTGATATTCATTGTTATGACCATTCAAACTGTTAAAAAATCTGTTATAATAATTTGGGGACATGAAGTTCCTTTTATAATCTTCATGGGACTCATTTTAGTTTAAGATTCCTCTTGTGAATTTATTGGATTTGGTTGATTAACGGTGTCTCCCAATGATTGAGAAACAAGGTATATATGCTCCTCATTCCTCATTTTGGAGTCCCACAATGCTTATTTCTAATGGTATTTATTGTTATGACCATTCATACTCTTTAAAATTCTATTATAACAATTTGGGGACATGAAGTTCATTTTCTGATCTTAATTGGACTCATTTTAGTTCCAGAATCCTCTTTTTTGGTTATTGGATTTTGTTGATTAATGGTGTGTCCCAATGAATATGAAACAAGGTCTTTAAGCTTCTCATTCCCCATTTTGGTGTCGCACTATGCATATTTCTAGTGTATTCATTGTTATGACCATTCTTACTCTTAAAATTCTGTTTTAAGGATTTGGAGAAATGAAGTTCCTTTTCTGATCTTCATTGGACTCATTCCAGTCCCAAATTCAACTTTTGGTACATTGGATTTGGTTGATTAACGGTGTCACCCAATGAATTAGAAACAAGGTATATATGCTTCTCATTCCTCATTTTGGAGTCCCATAATTCGTATTTCTAGTGGTATTCATTGTTATGACCATTCATACTCTTTAAAATTTTGTTTTAAGCATTTTGGGACATGAAGTTCCTTTTCTGATCTTCATTTGACTCATTCCAGTTCCAAATTCGTCTATTTGGTATATTGGATTTGGTTGATTAATGGTGTCTCCCAATGAATGAGAAACAAGGTATATATGCTTCTCATTACTCATTTAGGTGTCCCACAATGCATATTTTGTTGATTAATGGTGTCTCCCAACGAATGAGAAACAAGGTATTTATGCTTCTCATTCCTCATTTTGGTGTCCCACTATGCATATTTCTAGTGGTATGCATTGTTATGACCATTCTTACTCTTAAAATTCTGTTTTAAGCAATTGGAGACATGAAGTTCCTTTTCTGATCTTCATTGGACTCATTTCAGTTCCAAATTCATCTTTTTGGTATATTGGATTTGGTTGATTAACGGTGTCACCCAATGAATGAGAAACAAGGTATACATGTTTCTCATTCCTCATTTTGGAGTACCACAATTCATATTTCTAGTGGTATTCATTGTTATGACCATTCATACTCTTTAAAATTTTGTTTTAAGCATTTGGGGACATCAAGTTCCTTTTCTGATCTTCTTTTGACTCATTCCAGTTCCAAATTCGTCTTTTGGTATATTGGATTTGGTTGATTAATGGTGTCTCCCATTGAATGAGAAACAAGGTATATATGCTTCTCATTACTCATTTAGGTGTCCCACAATGCACATTTTGTTGATTAATGGTATCTCCCAATGAATGAGAAACAAGGTATTTATGCTTCTCATTCCTCATTTTGGTGTCCCACTATGCATATTTCTAGTGATATGCATTGTTATGACCATTCTTACTCTTAAAATTCTGTTTTAAGCATTTGGAGACATGAAGTTCTCTTTATGATCTTCATTGGACTCATTTCAGTTCCAAATTCTTCTTTTTGGTATATTGGAATTTGCTGATTAACAGTGTCACCCAATGAATGAGAAACAAGGTATACATGTTTCTCATTCCTCATTTTGGAGTCCCACAATTCGTATTTCTAGTGGTATTCATTGTTATGACCATTCATACTCTTTAAAATTATGTTTTAAGCATTTGGAGACATGAAGTTCCTTTTCTGATCTTCATTTGACTCATTCCAGTTCCAAATTCGTCTTTTTGGTATATTGGATTTGGTTGATTAATGGTGGCTCCCAATGAATGAGAAACAAGGTATATATGCTTCTCATTACTCATTTTGGTGTCCCACAATGCATATTTTGTTGATTAATGGTATCTCCCAATGAATGAGAAACAAGGTATTTATACTTCTCATTCCTCATTTTGGTGTCCCACTATGCATATTTCTAGTGGTATGCATTGTTATGACCATTTATACTCTTTAAAATTTTGTTTTAAGCATTTGGGGACATGAAGTTCCTTTTCTGATCTTCATTTGACTCATTCCAGTTCCAAATTCGTCTTTTTGGTATATTGGATATGGTTGATTAATGGTGACTCACATTGAATGAGTAACAAGGTATATATGCTTCTCACTACTCATTAAGGTATCCCACAATGCATATTTTGTTGATTAATGGTGTCTCCCAATGAAAGAGAAACAAGGTATTTATGCTTCTCATTCCTCATTTTGGTGTCCCACTATGCATATTTCTAGTGGTATGCATTGTTATGACCATTCTTACTCTTAAAATTCTGTTTTAAGCATTTGGAGACATGAAGTTCCTTTTCTGATCATTATTGGACTCATTTCAGTTCCAAATTCATCTTTTTGGTATATTGGATTTGGTTGATTAACGGTGTCACCCAATGAATGAGAAACAAGGTATACATGTTTCTCATTCCTCATTTTGGAGTACCACAATTCATATTTCTAGTGGTAATCATTGTTATGACCATTCATACTCTTTAAAATTTTGTTTGAAGCATTTGGGGACATGAAGTTCCTTTTCTGATCTTCTTTTGACTCATTCCAGTTCCAAATTCGTCTTTTGGTATATTGGATTTGGTTGATTAATGGTGTCTCCCATTGAATGAGAAACAAGGTATATATGCTTCTCATTACTTATTTAGGTGTCCCACAATGAACATTTTGTTGATTAATGGTATCTCCCAATGAATGAGAAACAAGGTATTTATGCTTCTCATTTCTCATTTTGGTGTCCCACTATGCATATTTCTAGTGGTATGCATTGTTATGACCATTCTTACTCTTAAAATTCTGCTTTAAGCATTTGGAGACATGAAGTTCCCTTTATGATCTTCATTGGACTCATTTCAGTTCCAAATTCTTCTTTTTGGTATATTGGATTTTGCTGATTAACAGTGTCACCCAATGAATGAGAAACAATGTATACATGTTTCTCATTCCTCATTTTGGAGTCCCACAATTCGTATTTCTAGTGGTATTCATTGTTATGACCATTCAAAGTCTTTAAAATTATGTTTTAAGCATTTGGAGACATGAAGTTCCTTTTCTGATCTTCATTTGACTCATTCCAGTTCCAAACTCTTCTTTTTGGTATATTGGATTTGGTTGATTAATGGTGTCTCCCAATGAATGAGAAACAAGGTTTATATGCTCCTCATTAGTCATTTAGGTGTCCCACAATGCATATTTCAAGTGATATTCATTGTTATGACCATTCAAACTGTTAAAAAATCTGTTATAATAATTTGGGGACATGAAGTTCCTTTTATAATCTTCATGGGACTCATTTTAGTTTAAGATTCCTCTTGTGAATTTATTGGATTTGGTTGATTAACGGTGTCTCCCAATGATTGAGAAACAAGGTATATATGCTCCTCATTCCTCATTTTGGAGTCCCACAATGCTTATTTCTAATGGTATTTATTGTTATGACCATTCATACTCTTTAAAATTCTATTATAACAATTTGGGGACATGAAGTTCATTTTCTGATCTTAATTGGACTCATTTTAGTTCCAGAATCCTCTTTTTTGGTTATTGGATTTTGTTGATTAATGGTGTGTCCCAATGAATATGAAACAAGGTCTTTAAGCTTCTCATTCCCCATTTTGGTGTCGCACTATGCATATTTCTAGTGTATTCATTGTTATGACCATTCTTACTCTTAAAATTCTGTTTTAAGGATTTGGAGAAATGAAGTTCCTTTTCTGATCTTCATTGGACTCATTCCAGTCCCAAATTCAACTTTTGGTACATTGGATTTGGTTGATTAACGGTGTCACCCAATGAATTAGAAACAAGGTATATATGCTTCTCATTCCTCATTTTGGAGTCCCATAATTCGTATTTCTAGTGGTATTCATTGTTATGACCATTCATACTCTTTAAAATTTTGTTTTAAGCATTTTGGGACATGAAGTTCCTTTTCTGATCTTCATTTGACTCATTCCAGTTCCAAATTCGTCTATTTGGTATATTGGATTTGGTTGATTAATGGTGTCTCCCAATGAATGAGAAACAAGGTATATATGCTTCTCATTACTCATTTAGGTGTCCCACAATGCATATTTTGTTGATTAATGGTGTCTCCCAACGAATGAGAAACAAGGTATTTATGCTTCTCATTCCTCATTTTGGTGTCCCACTATGCATATTTCTAGTGGTATGCATTGTTATGACCATTCTTACTCTTAAAATTCTGTTTTAAGCAATTGGAGACATGAAGTTCCTTTTCTGATCTTCATTGGACTCATTTCAGTTCCAAATTCATCTTTTTGGTATATTGGATTTGGTTGATTAACGGTGTCACCCAATGAATGAGAAACAAGGTATACATGTTTCTCATTCCTCATTTTGGAGTACCACAATTCATATTTCTAGTGGTATTCATTGTTATGACCATTCATACTCTTTAAAATTTTGTTTTAAGCATTTGGGGACATCAAGTTCCTTTTCTGATCTTCTTTTGACTCATTCCAGTTCCAAATTCGTCTTTTGGTATATTGGATTTGGTTGATTAATGGTGTCTCCCATTGAATGAGAAACAAGGTATATATGCTTCTCATTACTCATTTAGGTGTCCCACAATGCACATTTTGTTGATTAATGGTATCTCCCAATGAATGAGAAACAAGGTATTTATGCTTCTCATTCCTCATTTTGGTGTCCCACTATGCATATTTCTAGTGATATGCATTGTTATGACCATTCTTACTCTTAAAATTCTGTTTTAAGCATTTGGAGACATGAAGTTCTCTTTATGATCTTCATTGGACTCATTTCAGTTCCAAATTCTTCTTTTTGGTATATTGGAATTTGCTGATTAACAGTGTCACCCAATGAATGAGAAACAAGGTATACATGTTTCTCATTCCTCATTTTGGAGTCCCACAATTCGTATTTCTAGTGGTATTCATTGTTATGACCATTCATACTCTTTAAAATTATGTTTTAAGCATTTGGAGACATGAAGTTCCTTTTCTGATCTTCATTTGACTCATTCCAGTTCCAAATTCGTCTTTTTGGTATATTGGATTTGGTTGATTAATGGTGGCTCCCAATGAATGAGAAACAAGGTATATATGCTTCTCATTACTCATTTTGGTGTCCCACAATGCATATTTTGTTGATTAATGGTATCTCCCAATGAATGAGAAACAAGGTATTTATACTTCTCATTCCTCATTTTGGTGTCCCACTATGCATATTTCTAGTGGTATGCATTGTTATGACCATTTATACTCTTTAAAATTTTGTTTTAAGCATTTGGGGACATGAAGTTCCTTTTCTGATCTTCATTTGACTCATTCCAGTTCCAAATTCGTCTTTTTGGTATATTGGATATGGTTGATTAATGGTGACTCACATTGAATGAGTAACAAGGTATATATGCTTCTCACTACTCATTAAGGTATCCCACAATGCATATTTTGTTGATTAATGGTGTCTCCCAATGAAAGAGAAACAAGGTATTTATGCTTCTCATTCCTCATTTTGGTGTCCCACTATGCATATTTCTAGTGGTATGCATTGTTATGACCATTCTTACTCTTAAAATTCTGTTTTAAGCATTTGGAGACATGAAGTTCCTTTTCTGATCATTATTGGACTCATTTCAGTTCCAAATTCATCTTTTTGGTATATTGGATTTGGTTGATTAACGGTGTCACCCAATGAATGAGAAACAAGGTATACATGTTTCTCATTCCTCATTTTGGAGTACCACAATTCATATTTCTAGTGGTAATCATTGTTATGACCATTCATACTCTTTAAAATTTTGTTTGAAGCATTTGGGGACATGAAGTTCCTTTTCTGATCTTCTTTTGACTCATTCCAGTTCCAAATTCGTCTTTTGGTATATTGGATTTGGTTGATTAATGGTGTCTCCCATTGAATGAGAAACAAGGTATATATGCTTCTCATTACTTATTTAGGTGTCCCACAATGAACATTTTGTTGATTAATGGTATCTCCCAATGAATGAGAAACAAGGTATTTATGCTTCTCATTTCTCATTTTGGTGTCCCACTATGCATATTTCTAGTGGTATGCATTGTTATGACCATTCTTACTCTTAAAATTCTGCTTTAAGCATTTGGAGACATGAAGTTCCCTTTATGATCTTCATTGGACTCATTTCAGTTCCAAATTCTTCTTTTTGGTATATTGGATTTTGCTGATTAACAGTGTCACCCAATGAATGAGAAACAATGTATACATGTTTCTCATTCCTCATTTTGGAGTCCCACAATTCGTATTTCTAGTGGTATTCATTGTTATGACCATTCATACTCTTTAAAATTATGTTTTAAGCATTTGGAGACATGAAGTTCCTTTTCTGATCTTCATTTGACTCATTCCAGTTCCAAACTCTTCTTTTTGGTATATTGGATTTGGTTGATTAATGGTGTCTCCCAATGAATGAGAAACAAGGTTTATATGCTCCTCATTAGTCATTTAGGTGTCCCACAATGCATATTTCAAGTGATATTCATTGTTATGACCATTCAAACTGTTAAAAAATCTGTTATAATAATTTGGGGACATGAAGTTCCTTTTATAATCTTCATGGGACTCATTTTAGTTTAAGATTCCTCTTGTGAATTTATTGGATTTGGTTGATTAACGGTGTCTCCCAATGATTGAGAAACAATATATTTTTGCTACTCATTCCTCATTTAGGTGTCCCACTTTACATATTTCTAGTGGTATTCATTGTTATGACCATTCATACTCTTTAAAATTTTGTTTTAAGCATTTTGGGACATGAAGTTCCTTTTCTGATCTTCATTTGACTCATTCCAGTTCCAAATTCGTCTTTTTGGTATATTGGATTTGGTTGATTAATGGTGTCTCCCAATGAATGAGAAACAAGGTATATATGCTTCTCATTACTCATTTAGGTGTCCCACAATGCATATTTTGTTGATTAATGGTGTCTCCCAACGAATGAGAAACAAGGTATTTATGCTTCTCATTCCTCATTTTGGTGTCCCACTATGCATATTTCTAGTGGTATGCATTGTTATGACCATTCTTACTCTTAAAATTCTGTTTTAAGCAATTGGAGACATGAAGTTCCTTTTCTGATCTTCATTGGACTCATTTCAGTTCCAAATTCATCTTTTTGGTATATTGGATTTGGTTGATTAACGGTGTCACCCAATGAATGAGAAACAAGGTATACATGTTTCTCATTCCTCATTTTGGAGTACCACAATTCATATTTCTAGTGGTATTCATTGTTATGACCATTCATACTCTTTAAAATTTTGTTTTAAGCATTTGGGGACATGAAGTTCCTTTTCTGATCTTCTTTTGACTCATTCCAGTTCCAAATTCGTCTTTTGGTATATTGGATTTGGTTGATTAATGGTGTCTCCCATTGAATGAGAAACAAGGTATATATGCTTCTCATTACTCATTTAGGTGTCCCACAATGCACATTTTGTTGATTAATGGTATCTCCCAATGAATGAGAAACAAGGTATTTATGCTTCTCATTCCTCATTTTGGTGTCCCACTATGCATATTTCTAGTGATATGCATTGTTATGACCATTCTTACTCTTAAAATTCTGTTTTAAGCATTTGGAGACATGAAGTTCTCTTTATGATCTTCATTGGACTCATTTCAGTTCCAAATTCTTCTTTTTGGTATATTGGAATTTGCTGATTAACAGTGTCACCCAATGAATGAGAAACAAGGTATACATGTTTGTCATTCCTCATTTTGGAGTCCCACAATTCGTATTTCTAGTGGTATTCATTGTTATGACCATTCATACTCTTTAAAATTATGTTTTAAGCATTTGGAGACATGAAGTTCCTTTTCTGATCTTCATTTGACTCATTCCAGTTCCAAATTCGTCTTTTTGGTATATTGGATTTGGTTGATTAATGGTGGCTCCCAATGAATGAGAAACAAGGTATATATGCTTCTCATTACTCATTTTGGTGTCCCACAATGCATATTTTGTTGATTAATGGTATCTCCCAATGAATGAGAAACAAGGTATTTATACTTCTCATTCCTCATTTTGGTGTCCCACTATGCATATTTCTAGTGGTATGCATTGTTATGACCATTTATACTCTTTAAAATTTTGTTTTAAGCATTTGGGGATATGAAGTTCCTTTTCTGATCTTCATTTGACTCATTCCAGTTCCAAATTCGTCTTTTTGGTATATTGGATATGGTTGATTAATGGTGACTCACATTGAATGAGTAACAAGGTATATATGCTTCTCACTACTCATTAAGGTATCCCACAATGCATATTTTGTTGATTAATGGTGTCTCCCAATGAATGAGAAACAAGGTATTTATATTTCTCATTCCTCATTTTGGTGTCCCACTATGCATATTTCTAGTGGTATTCATTGTTATGAGCATTCTTACTCTTAAATTTCTGTTTTTAGCATTTGGAGACATGAAGTTCCTTTTTTGATCTTCATCGGACTCATTTCAGTTCCAAATTCATCTTTTTGATATATTAGATTTGGTTGATTAACGGTGTCACCCAATGAATGAAAAACAAGGTATATATGTTTCTCATTCCTCATTTTGGACTCCCACAATGCGTATTTCTAGTGGTATCGTTGTTATGACCATTTATACTCTTAAAAATTCTATTATAACAATTTGGGGACATGAAGTTCCTTTTCGGATCTTCATCTGACTCATTTCAGTTCCAAATTTTTCTTTTTGGTATTTTGGAAATGGTTGATTAACGGTGTCTCCAAATGAATGAGAAACAAGGTATATATACTTCTCATTCCTCAATTTGGAGTCCCACAATGCATATTTCTAGTGGAATTCGTTGTAATAACGATTCATACTCTTTAAAATTCTATTAAAATAATTTGGGAACATTAAGTTCCTTTTCTGATCTTCATGGGACTCACTTTAGTTCCAGAATCTTCTTTTTGGTTTATTGGATGTTGTTGATTAATGGTGTCTCCCAATGAATGAGAAACAATGTATTTATGCTTCTCATTCCTCATTTAGGTGTTAACGGGTGCCCAATGAATGAGAAAAACGGTATTTATGCTTCTCAATCTTTATTTTGGAGTCCCACAATGCATATTTCTACTCGTATTCATCGTTATGACCATTCATACTCTTTAAAATTCTGTTATAACAATTTCGGGACATGAAATTCCTTTTCTGATCTTCGTGGGACTCATTTCAGTTCCAAATTTATCTTTTTGGTATATTGGATTTTGGTGATTAACGGTGTCTTCCAATGAATGAGAAACAAGGTATATATACTTCTCATTCCTCATTTTGGAGTCCCACAATGCATATTTCTAGTGGTATGCATTGTTATGACCATTCATACTCTTTAAAATTTTGTTTTAAGCATTTTGGGACGAGAAGTTCCTTTTCTGATCTTCATTTGACTCATTCCAGTTCCAAATTCGTCTTTTTGGTATATTGGATTTGGTTGATTAAAGGTGTCTCCCAATGAATGAGAAACAAGGTATATATGCTTCTCATTACTCATTTTGGTGTCCCACAATGCATATTTTGTTGATTAATTGTGTCTCCCAATGAATAAGAAACAAGGTACTTATGCTTCTCATTCCTCATTTTGGTGTCCCATTATGCATATTTCTAGTGGTATGCATTTTTATGACCATTCTTACTCTTAAAATTCTGTTTTAAGCGTTTGGAGACATGAAGTTCCTTTTCAGATCTTCATTGGACTCATTTCAGGTCCAAATTCATCGTTTTGGTATATTGGATTTGGTTGATTAACGGTGTCACCCAATGAATGAGAAACAAGGTATATATGTTTCTCATTCCTCATTTTGGAATCCCACAATGCGTATTTCTAGTGGTATTCATTGTTATGACCATTCATACTCTAGAAAATTTTGTTTTAAGCATTTGGGGACATGAGGTTCCTTTTCTGATCTTCATTTGACTCATTCCAGTTCCAAATTCATCTTTTTGGTATATTGGATTTGGTTGATTAATGGTGACTCACAATGAATGAGAAACAAGGTATATATGCTTCGCATTACTCATTTAGGTGTCCCACAATGCATATTTTGTTGATTAATGGTGTCTCCCAATGAATGAGAAACAAGGTATTTATGTTTCTCATTCCTCATTTTGGTGTCCCACTATGCATATTTCTAGTGGTATTCATTGTTATGACCATTCTTACTCTTAAATTTCTGTTTTTAGCATTTGGAGACATGAAGTTCCTTTTCTGATCTTCATTGGACTCATTTCAGTTCCAAATTATTCTTTTTGATATATTAGATTTGGTTGATTAACGGTGTCACCCAATGAATGAGAAACAAGGTATATATGTTTCTCATTCCTCATTTTGGAGTTCCACAATGCGTATTTCTAGTGGTTTTCATTGTTATGACCATTCATACTCTTTAAAATTCTATTATAACAATTTGGGGACATGAAGTTCCTTTTCTGATCTTCATGGGACTCATTTTAGTTCCAGAATCTTCTTTTTGGTTTATTGGATGTTGTTGATTAATGGTGTCTCCCAATGAATGAGAAACAAGGTATTTATACTTCTCATTCCTCATTTAGGTGTTAACGTGTGCCCAATGAATGAGAAAAACGGTATGTATGCTTCTCAATCCTCATTTTGGAGTCCCACAAAGCATATTTCTATTGGTATTCATTGTTATTACCATTCATACTCTTTAAAATTATGTTATAACAATTTGGGGACATGAAGTTCTTTTTCTGATCTTCATGGGACTCATTTTAGTTCGGGAATCTTCTTTTTGGTTTATTGGATGTTGTTGATTAATGGTGTCTCCCAATGAATGAGAAACAAGGTATTTATGCTTCTCATTCCTCATTTAGGTGTTAACGGGTGCCCAATGAATGAGAAAAACGGTATGTATGCTTCTCAATCCTCATTTTGGTGTCCGACAAAGCATATTTCTATTGGTATTCATTGTTATTACCATTCATACTCTTTAAAATTATGTTATAACAATTTTGGGACATGAAGTTCTTTTTCTGATCTTCATGGGACTTATTTCAGTTCCAAATTCATCTTTTTGGTATATTGGATTTTGGTGATTAACGGTGTCTTCCAATGAATGAGAAACAAGGTATATGTACTTCTCATACCTCATTTTGGAGTCCCACTATGCATATTCCTGGTGGTATTCATTGTTATGACCATTCATACTCTTCAAAATTCTGTTTTTTTAAAAAACTTTGGGACACATTTTCGTTCCAGATTCCACTTTTTTGGTCTGTTGGATTTGGTTGATTAACGGTGGCTCCCAATAAATAAGAACCAAGGTATTTATGCTTCTCATTCCTCATTTAAGTGTCCGACAATGCATATTTCTAGTGGAATTCTTTGTTATTACCATTCATACTCTTTAAAATTCTGTTTTTTTTTTAATTTGAGGACATGATGTTCCTTTTATGATCTTCATGGGACTCATTTTAGTTTTAGATTCCATTTTTTGTTCTATTGGATTTAGGTTATTTATGGTGTCTCCTAAGGAATGAGAAACAATATATTTATGCTTCTCATTCCTCATTTAGGTGTCCAACAATGCATATTTCTAGTGGTATTGTATTTTTTGTATTTGGGGACATGATGTTCCTTATATGATCTTCATGAGACTCATTTTAGTTCCAGATTCCACTTTTTTGTCTATTGGATTTGGTTGATTAGCGGTGTCTACCAATGAATGAGAAACAATATATTTATATTCCTCATTCCTCATTTAGGTGTCCCACTATGCATATTTCTAGTGGTATTCATTGTGATAACCATTCATACTCTTTAAAATTCTATTATAATAATTTTGGGACATTAAGTTCCTCTTCTGATCTTCATGGGACTCATTTTAGTTCCAGGATCCTCTTTTTTGTTTATTGGATGTTGTTTATTAATGGTGTCTCCCAATGAATGAGAAACATGGTATTTTTGCTTGTCATTCCTCATTTAGGTGTCATACAATGGATATTTCTTGTGGTATTCATTGTTATGACCATTCATTCTCTTTAGAATTCTATTATAACAATTCGAGGACATGAACTTCCTTTTATGATCTTCATGGGAAACATTTTAGTTCCAGATTTTTCTTTTTGGTTTATTGGATTTGGTTGATTAACGGTGTCTCCAAATGAATGGGAAACAAGGTATATATACTTCTCATTCCTCATTTTGGAGTCCCACAATGCATATTTCTAGTGGTATTCATTTTGGAGTCCCACAATGCATACTCTTTAAACTTATATTATAATAATTTGGGGACATTAAGTTCCTTTTCTGATCTTCATAAGACTCACTTTCGTTCCAGATCCCACTTTTTTGGTCTATTGGAATTGGTTGATTAACGGTGTCTCCCAATGTGTGGGAAACAATATATTTTTGCTTCTCATTCCTCATTTAGGTGTCTCACAATGCATATTTCCATTGATATTCATTGTTATGACCATTCAAACTCTTAAAAAATCTGTTATAATAATTTTGGGACATGAAGTTCCTTTTCCGATCGTCATGGGACCTATTTTAGTTTAAGAATCCTTTTTTTGGTTTATGGGTTTTGGTTAATTAACGGTGTTTCCTAATGAATGAGAAACAAGGTATTTATGTTCTCATTCCTTATTTAAGTGTCCCACAATGCTTATTTCTAGTGGTATTCATAGTTATGACCATTCTTACTCTTTAACATTCTGTTCTATGCATTTGGGGACATGATGTTCCTTTTTTTATCTCCATGGGACTCATTTTAGTTTCAGGTTCCACTTTTTGGTCGATTGGATTTGGTTGTTTAACGGTGTCTCCCAATGAATGAGAAACAATATATTTATGCTTCTCATTCCTCGTTTAGGTGTCCCACTATGCATATTTCTAGTGGTACTCTTACTCTTAAAATGTTGTTTTAGGTATTTGGGGACATGAAGTTCCATTTCTGATCTTCATTTGACCAATCCAGTTCCAAATTCATCTTTTTGGTATATTGGATTTAGTTGATTAACGGTGTCTCCCAATGAATAAGAAACAAGGTATATATGCTTCTCATTCTTCATTTTGGAGTCCCACAGTGCATATTTCTAGTGGTATTCATTGTTATGACCATTCATACTCTTTAAAGTTCTATTATAACAATTTCAGGACATGAAGTTCCTTTTCTGATCTTCATGGGACTCATTTTAGTTCAAGAATCGTCTTTTTGGTTTATTGTATTTTGTTGATTAGTGGTGGCTCCCATTGAATGAGAAACAACGTATTTATGCTTCTCATTTCACATTTTGATGTCCACAATGCATATTTCTAGTGGTATTCATTGTTTTGTCCATTCATACTCTTTAAAATTCTGTTTTTTGAATTTGGAGATATGATGTTCCTTTTATAATCTTCATGGGACTCATTTTAGTTCCAGATTCCACTTTTTGGTCTTTTGGATTTAGGTTATTAACGGTGTCTCCCAAAGAATAAGAAAAAAAATATTTATGCTTCTCATTCCTCATTAAGGTCTCCCACTATGCATATTTTTAGTGGTATTAATTGTTTAAAATTCAGTTCTAACAATTTGGCGACATGAAGTTCCTTTTGTGTTCTTCATGGGACTCATTTTAGTTCCAGAATTCTCTTTTTGGTTTGTTGGATTTTGTTGATTAATGGTGTCTCACGATGAATGAGAAACTAGGTATTTATGCTTCTCATTCCTCATTTTGGAGTCCCACAATGCGTATTTATAGTGGTATTCATTGTTATAACCATTCATACCCTTTCAATTTTGTTTTAAGCATTTGGGGACATGAAGTTCCTTTTCTAACCTTCATTTGACTCATTCTAGTTCCAAATCCATCTTTTTGGTGTATTGGATTTGGTTGATTAATGGTGTCTCGCAATAAATGAGAAACAAGGTATATATGCTTCTCATTACTCATTTGGGTGTCCCACAATGCATATTTCTAGTCGTATTCATTGTTATGACTATTCTTACTCTTTAATAATCTGGCTTAAGCATTTCGGGACATTAAGTTGCTTTTATGATCTTCATGGGACACATTTTAGTTCCAGATTCCTATTTTTGGTTTATAGGATTTTGTTGATAAATGGTGTCTCCCACTGAATGAGAAGCAATTTATTTATGCTTCTCATTCCTCATTTTGAAGTCTTAAAATGCATATTTGTGGTGGTATTCATTGTTATGACTATTCTTACTCTTTAAAATTCTGTTTTTTGTATTTGGGGACATGATGTTCATTTTTTTATCTCCATGGGACTCATTTTTGTTCCAGGTTCCTCTTTTTGGTCGATTGGAATTGGTTGTTTAACGGTGTCTCCCGACGAATGAGAAACAAAATATTTATGCTTCTCATTCCTCATTTAGGTGTCCCACAATTCGTATTTCTAGTTGTATTCATTGTTATGACCATTCATACTCTTTAAACTTTTGTTTTAAGCATTTGAGGACATGAAGTTCCTTTTCTAATATTCATTTGACTCATTCCAGTTCCAAATTCATCTTTTTGGTATATTGGATTTGGTTGATTAAGTGTCTCCCAATGGATGAGAAACAAGGTATATATGCTTTTCATTACTCATTTAGGTGTCCCACAATGCATATTTTGTTGATTAATGGTGTCTCCCAATGAATGAGAAACAAGGTATTTATGCTTCTCATTCCTCATTTTGGTGTCCCACTATGCATATTTCTAGTGGTATTCATTGTTATGATCATTCTTACTCTTAAAATTCTGTTTTAAGCATTTGGAGACATGAAGTTCCTTTTCTGATATTCATTAGACTCATTTCAGTTCCAAATTCATCTCTTTGGTATATTGGATTTGGTTGATTAACGGTGTCACCCAATGAATGATAAACAAGGTATATATGTTTCTCATTCCTCATTTTGGAGTCCCACACTGCGTATTTCTAGTGGTATTCATTGTTATGACCATTCAAACTCTTGAAAATTTTGTTTTAAACATTTGGGGACATGAAGGTCCTTTTCTGATCTTCATTTGCCTCATTCCAGTTCCAAATTCATCTTTTTGGTATATTGGGTTTAGTTGATTAACGGTGTCTCCCAATGAATGTGAAACAAGGTATATATGCTTCTCATTCTTCATTTTGGAGTCCCACAATGCATATTTCTAGAGGTATTCATTGTTATGACCATTCATACTCTTTAAAGTTCTATTATAACATTTTCGGGACATGAAGTTCCTTTTCTGAACTTCATAGGACTCATTTTAGTGCAAGAATCGTCTTTTTGGTTTATTGTATTTGGTTGATTAGTGGTGGCTCCCATTGAATGAGAAACAAGTTATTTATGCTTCTGATTCCTCATTTTGGTGTCCCACAATGCATATTTCTAGTGGTATTCATTGTTTTGACCATTCATACTCTTTAAAATTCTGTTTTTTGAATTTGGGGATATGATGTTCCTTTTATAATCTTCATGGGACTCATTTTAGTTCCAGATTTCACCTTTTGGTCTATTGGATTTAGGTTATTAACGGTGTCTCCCAATGAATAAGAAACAAAATATTTATGCTTCTCATTCCTCATTTAGGTGTCCCACTATGCATATTTTTAGTGGTATTAATTGTTAAGAAAATTCTTACTTTTTAAAATTCTGTTTTAACAATTTGGGGACAAGAAGTTCCTTTTATGTTCTTCATGAGACTCATTTTAGTTACAGAATTCTCTTTTTGGTTTGTTGGATTTTGTTGATTAATGGTGTCTCACAATAAATAAGAAACAAGGTATTTATGCCTCTCATTCCTCATTTCGGTGTCCCACTATGCATATTTCTAGTGGTATTTATTGTTATGTCCAATCTTACTCGTAAAATTCTATTTTAAGCATTTGGAGACATGAAGTTCCTTTTCTGATCTTCATTGGACTCATTAAAGTTCCAAATTCATCTTTTTGGTATATTGGATTTGGTTGATTAACGATGTCACCCAATGAATGAGAAACAAAGTATATATGCTTCTCATTACTCATTTTGGAGTCCCACCATGCATATTTCTAGTCGTATTCATTGTTATGACCATTCTTACTCTTTAAAATTCTGGTTTAAGCATTGGGGGACATGAAGTTCCTTTTATGATCTTCATGGGACACATTTTAGTTCCAGATTCCTATTTTTGGTTTATTAGATTTTCTTGATTAATGTGTCTCCCAATGAATGAGAAGCAATGTATTTATGCTTCTCATTCCTCATTTTAAAGTCTTAAAATGCATATTTGTGGTGGTATTCATTGTTATGACTATTCTTACTCTTTAAAATTCTGTTTTTTGTGTTTGGGGACATGATGTTCATTTTTTTATCTCCATGGGACTCATTTTTGTTCCAGATTCCACTTTTTGGTCGATTGGATTTGGTTGTTTAACGGTGTCTCCCAACGAATGAGAAACAAAATATTTATGCTTCTCATTCCTCATTTAGGTGTCCACAATTCGTATTTCTAGTGGTATTCATTTTTATGACCATTCATACTCTTTAAACTTTTGTTTTAAGCATTTGTGGACTTGAAGTTCCTTTTCTGATCTTCATTTGACTCATTCCAGTTCCAAATTCATCTTTTTGGTATATTGGATTTGGTTGATTAAGTGTCTCCCAATGAATGCGAAACAAGGTATATATGCTTCTCATTACTCATTTAGGTGTCCCACAATGCATATTTTGTTGATTAATGGTGTCTCCCAATGAATAAGAAACAAGGTATTTATGCTTCTCATTCCTCATTTTGGTGTCCCACTATGCATATTTCTAGTGGTATTCATTATTATGATCATTCTTACTCTTAAAATTCTGTTTTAAGCATTTGGAGACATGAAGCTCCTTTTCTGATCTTCATTAGACTCATTTCAGTTCCAAATTCATCTTTTTGGTATATTGGATTTGGTTGATTAACGGTGTCACCCAATGAATGATAAACAAGGTATATATGTTTCTCATTCCTCATTTTGGAGTCCCACACTGCGTTTTTGTATTGGTATTCATTGTTATGACCATTCATACTCTTGAAAATTTTGTTTTAAGCATTTGGGGACATGAAGTTCCTTTTATGATCTTCATGGGACACATTTTAGTTCAAGAATCGTCTTTTTAGTTTATTGTATTTGGTTGATTAGTGGCTGCTTCCATTGAATGAGAAACAAGGTATTTATGCTTCTCATTCCTCATTTTGCTGTCCCACAATGCATATTTCTAGTGGTATTCATTGTTTTGACCATTCATACTCTTTAAAATTCTGTTTTTTGAATTTGGGGATATGATGTTCCTTTTATAATCATCATGGGACTCATTTTAGTTCCAGATTCCACTTTTTGGTCTATTGGATTTAGGTTATTAACGGTGTCTCCTAATGAATAAGAAACAAAATATTTATGCTTCTCATTCCTCATTTAGGTGTCCCACTATGCATATTTTTAGTGGCATTAATTGTTATAAAAATTCTTACGTTTTAAAATTCTGTTCTAAAAATTTGGGGACAAGAAGTTCCTTTTATGTTCTTCATGAGACTCATTTTAGTTCCAAAATTCTCTTTTTGGTTTGTTGGATTTTGTTGATTAATGGTGTCTCACAATGAATGAGAAACAAGGTATTTATGCCTCTCATTCCTCATTTTGGTGTCCCACTATGCATATTTCTAGTGGTATTCATTGTTATGTCCAATCTTACTCGTAAAATTCTATTTTAAGCATTTGGAGACATGAAGTTCCTTTTCTGATCTTCATTGGACTCATTAAAGTTCCAAATTCATCTTTTTGGTATATTGGATTTGGATGATTAACGATGTCACCCAATGAATGAGAAACAGGGTATATATGCTTTTCATTCCTCATTTTGGAGTCCCACAATGCGTATTTCTAGTGGTATTCATTGTTATAACCATTCATACTCTTTCAATTTTGTTTTAAGCATTTGGGGACATGAAGTTCCTTTTCTAATCTTCATTTGACTCATTCCAGTTCCAAATTCATCTTTTTGGTGTATTTGATTTGGTTGATTAATGGTGTCTCCCAATAAATGAGAAACAAGGTATATATGCTTCTCATTACTCATTTGGGTGTCCCACCATTCATATTTCTAGTCGTATTCATTGTTATGACCATTCTGACTCTTTACAATTCTGGTTTAAGCATTGGGGGACATGAAGTTCCTTTTATGATCTTCATGGGACACATTTTAGTTCCAGATTCCAATTTTTGGTTTATTGGACTTTGTTTATTAATGGTCTCTCCCAATGAATGAGAAACAAGGTATGTATGTTTCTCATTTCTCATTTTGGAGTCTCACAATGCTTATTTGTGGTGGTATTCATTGTTATGACCATTCTTACTCTTTATTTAAAATTCTGTTTTTTGTAATTGGGGACATGATGTTCATTTTTTTATCTTCATGGGACTCATTTTCGTTCGAGATTCCACTTTTTTGGTCTATTGGAATTTGTTGATTAACGGTGTCTCCCAATGTATGAGAAGCAATATATTTATGATTCTCACTCGTCATTTAGGTGTCCCACAATGCGTACTTTTAGTGGTAATCATTGTTACGACCATTCATACTCTTTAAAATTTTGTTTTAAGCATTTGGGGACATAAGTTCCTTTTCTGATCTTCATTTGACTCAACTCAGTTCCAAATTCATCTTTTTGGTTTATTAGATTTTGTTGACTAATGGTGTCTCCCAATGAATGAGAAGCAATGTATTTATGCTTCTCATTCCTCATTTTGAAGTCTTAAAATGCATATCTGTGGTGGTATTCATTGTTATGACTATTCTTACTCTTTAAAATTCTATTTTTTGTATTTGGGGACATGATGTTCATTTTTTTAACTCCATGGGACTCATTTTTGTTCCAGATTCCACTTTTTGGTCGATTGGATTTTTTTGATTAACAGTGTCTCCTAATGAATGAGAAAGAATATATTGATGCTTCTCATTCCTCATTTAGGTGCCCCACTATGCATATTTCTAGTGGTATTCATTGTTATGACTATTCTTACTCTTAAAATTCTGTTTTAAGCATTTGGAGACATGAAGTTCTATTTCTGATCTTCATTTGACTTATTTCTGATCGAAATTCATCTTTTTGGTATATTGGATTTGGTTGATTAACGAGGAATGAGGAACAAGGTATATATGCTCCTCATTCCTCATTTTGGAGTTCCACAATGCTTATTTCTAGTGGTATTCATTGTTATGACCATTCATACTCTTTAAAATTCAATTATAACAATTTCGGGACATGATGTTCCTTTTCTGATCTTAATTGGACTCATTTTAGTTCCCGAATCCTCTTTTTGGTTTATTGGATTTTGTTGATTAATGGTGTCTCCTAATGAATGTGAAACAAGGTATTTATGCTTCTCATTCCTCATTTAGGTGTCCCACAATGCTTATTTCTAGAGGTATTCATTGCTATGAGCATTCTTACTCTTTAAAATTCTGGGTAAAGCATTTGGGGACCTGAAGTTTATTTTATAATGTTCATTGGACACATTTTAGTTCCAGATTCCTCTGTTTGGTTTATTGGATTTTGTTGATTAATGGTGTCTCCCAGTGAATGAGAAACAAGGTATCTGTGTTTCTCATTCCTCATTTAGGTGTCACACAATGCATATTTCTTGTGGTATTCATTGTTATGACTATTCATACTCTTTAAAATTCTATTATAACAATTTGGGGACATCAAGTTCCTTTTCTGATCTTCATGGGACTCATTTTGGTTCCTGACTCTTCTTTTTGGTTTATTGGATTTTGTAGATTAACGGTGTCTCCCAATGAATGTGAAACAATGTTTATATGCTTCTCATTATTCATTTAGGTGTCCCACAATGCATATTTCTAGTGGTATTCATTGTTATGACCATTATTGCTTTTAAAATTCTGGTTTAAGCATTTGGAGACATGAAGTTTCTTTTCTTATCTTCATTTGACTAATTCTGATCCAAATTCATCTTTTTGGTATATTGGATTTGGTTGATTAACGGTGTCTCCCAATGAATGAGAAAAAGGTATATATGCTCCTCATTCCTCATTTTGGAGTCCCATAATGCTTATTTTTAGTGGTATTCATTTTTATGACCATTCATACTCTTTAAAATTCTATTATAACAATTTGGGGACATGATGTTCCTTTTCTGATCTTAATTGGACTCATTTTCTAGAATCCTCTTTTTGGTTTATTGGATATTGTTGATTAATGGTGTCTCCCAATGAATGTGAAACAAGGTATTTATGCTTCTCATTCCTCATTTAGGTGTCCCACAATGCTTTTTTGTAGTGGTATTCATTTCTATGACCATTCTTACTCTTTAAAATTCTGGATTAAGCATTTGGGGACGTGAAGTTTATTTTATGATGTTCATTGGACACAATTTAGTTCCAGATTCCTCTGTTTGGTTTATTGGATTTTGTTGATTAATGGTGTCTCCCAGTGAATTTGTGTTTCTTATTCCTCATTTAGGTGTCACACAATGCATATTTCTAGTGGTAATCATTGTTATGACTATTCATACTCTTTAAAATTCTATTATAACAATTTGGGGACATGAACTTCCTTTTCCGATCATCATGGGACTCAATCCAGGTCCAAATTCATCATTTTGGTATATTGGACTTGGTTGATTAACGGTGTCTCCAAATGAATGAGAAACAAGGTATATATACTTCTCATTCCTCATTTTAGAGTCACACAATGCATATTTCTAGTGGTATTCATTGTGATAACCATTCATACTCTTTAAAATTCTATTATAATAATTTGGGGACATTAAGTTCCTTTTCTGATCATCTTGGGACTCATTTTCTTTCCAGATTCCACTTTTTTGGTCTATTGGAATTGGTTGATTAACGGTGTCTCCCAATGTATGAGAAACAATATATTTCTGCTTCTCATACCTCATTTAGGTGTCCCAGAATGCATATTCCGAGTGATATTCATTGTTATGACCATTCAAACTCTTAAAAAATCTGTTATAATAATTTTGGGACATGAAGTTCATTTTCAAATTATCTTGGGACTCATTTTCTTTCCAGATTCCACTTTTTTCGTCTATTGGAATTGGTTGATTAACGGTGTTTCCCAATGTATGAGAAACAATATATTTCTGCTTTTCATTCCTCATTTAGGTGTCCCAGAATGCATATTTCGAGTGATATTCATTGTTATGACCATTCGAATTCTTAAAAAATCTGTTATAATAATTTTGGGACATGAAGTTCATTTTCCAATCTTCATAGGACTCATTTTAGTTTAAGAATCCTCTTTTCGGTTTATTGGATTTGGTTAATTAACGGTGTTCCCCAATGAATGAGAAACATGGTATTTATGTTCTCATTCCTCATTTAGGTGTCCCACAATGCTTATTTCTAGTGGTATTCATAGTTATGACCATTCTTACTCTTTAACATTCTGTTTTATGCATTTGGGGACATGATGTTCCTTTTTTGATATCCATGGGACTCATTTTAGTTCCAGATTCCACTTTTTGGTCAATTGGATTTGGTTGTTTTACGGTGTCTCCCAATGAATGAGAAACAATATATTTATTATTCTCATTCCTCATTTAGGTTTCCCACTATGCATATTTCTAGTAGTATTCATTGTTATGACCATTCTTACTCTTAAAATTCTGTTTTAAGCATTTGGAGACATGATGTTCCTTTTTTGATCTCCATGGGACTTATTTTAGTTCCAGATTTCACTTTTTGGTCAATTGGATTTGGTTGTTTTACGGTGTCTCCCAATGAATGAGAAACAATATATTTATGCTTCTCATTCCTCATTTAGGTGTCCCACAATGCTTATTTTTAGTGGTATTCATCGCTATGACCATTCTTACTCTTTAAAAGTCTGGTTTAAGCATTTGGAGACATGAAATTCCTTTTCGGATCTTCATTTGCCTCATTTCAGTTCCAAATTAATCTTTTTGGTATATTGGATATGGTTGATTAACGGTGTCTCCAAATGAGTGAGAAACAAGGTATATATACTTCTCATTCTTCATTTTGGTGTCCCACAATGCATATTTCTAGTGGTATTCATTTTTGATAACCGTTCATACTCCTTAAAATTCTATTATAACAATTTGGTTACGTGAACTTCCTTTTCTGATCTTCATTGGACTCATTTCAGTTCCAAATTCATCTTTTTGGTATATTGGATTTTGGTGATTAACGGTGTCTCCCAATAAATGAGAAACAAAGTATTTATGCTTCTCATTCCTCATTTAGGTGTCCCACAATGCATATTTCTAGTGGTATTCATTGTTATGACCATTCATACTCTTTACAATTCTATTATAACAATTTGGGGACATGAAGTTCCTTTTCTGATCTTCATGGGACTCATTTTGGTTCCCGATTCATCTTTTTGGTTTATTGGATTTTGTTGATTAATGGTGTCTCCAAATGAGTGAGAAACAATGTATATATTCTTCTCATTTTTCATTTAGGTGTCCCACAATGTATATTTCTAGTGGTATTCATTGTTATGACCATTCTTACTTTTTAAAATTCTGGTTTAAGCATTTGGAGACATGAAGTTCCTTTTATGATCTTCATGAGACACATTTTAGTACCAGATTATGTTTTAAGCATTTGGAGACATGAAGTTGCTTTTCTGATCTTCATTTGACTTATTTCTGATCCAAATTCATCTTTTTGGTATATTTGATTTGTTGATTAACGGTGTCTCCCAATGAAAGAAAAAAGGTATATATGCTTCTCATTCCTCATTTTGGAGTCCTACAATGCTTATTGCTAGTGGTATTCTTTGTTATGACCATTCATACTCTTTAAAATTCTATAATAACAATTTAGGGACATGATGTTCCTTTTTTGATCTCCATGGGACTTATTTTAGTTCCAGATTTCACTTTTTGGTCAATTGGATTTGGTTGTTTTACGGTGTCTCCCAATGAATGAGAAACAATATATTTATGCTTCTCATTCCTCATTTAGGTGTCCCACAATGCTTATTTTTAGTGGTATTCATCGCTATGACCATTCTTACTCTTTAAAATTCTGGTTTAAGCATTTGGAGACATGAAATTCCTTTTCGGATCTTCATTTGCCTCATTTCAGTTCCAAATTAATCTTTTTGGTATATTGGATATGGTTGATTAACGGTGTCTCCAAATGAGTGAGAAACAAGGTATATATACTTCTCATTCTTCATTTTGGTGTCCCACAATGCATATTTCTAGTGGTATTCATTTTTGATAACCGTTCATACTCTTTAAAATTCTATTATAACAATTTGGTTACGTGAACTTCCTTTTCTGATCTTCATTGGACTCATTTCAGTTCCAAATTCATCTTTTTGGTATATTGGATTTTGGTGATTAACGGTGTCTCCCAATAAATGAGAAACAAAGTATTTATGCTTCTCATTCCTCATTTAGGTGTCCCACAATGCATATTTCTAGTGGTATTCATTGTTATGACCATTCATACTCTTTACAATTCTATTATAACAATTTGGGGACATGAAGTTCCTTTTCTGATCATCATGGGACTCATTTTGGTTCCCGATTCATCTTTTTGGTTTATTGGATTTTGTTGATTAATGGTGTCTCCAAATGAGTGAGAAACAATGTATATATTCTTCTCATTTTTCATTTAGGTGTCCCACAATGTATATTTCTAGTGGTATTCATTGTTATGACCATTCTTACTTTTTAAAATTCTGGTTTAAGCATTTGGAGACATGAAGTTCCTTTTATGATCTTCATGAGACACATTTTAGTACCAGATTATGTTTTAAGCATTTGGAGACATGAAGTTGTTTTTCTGATCTTCATTTGACTTATTTCTGATCCAAATTCATCTTTTTGGTATATTTGATTTGTTGATTAACGGTGTCTCCCAATGAAAGGAAAAAGGTATATATGCTTCTCATTCCTCATTTTGGAGTCCTACAATGCTTATTGCTAGTGGTATTCTTTGTTATGACCATTCATACTCTTTAAAATTCTATAATAACAATTTGGGGACATGATGTTCCTTTTTTGATCTCCATGGGACTTATTTTAGTTCCAGATTTCACTTTTTGGTCAATTGGATTTGGTTGTTTTACGGTGTCTCCCAATGAATGAGAAACAATATATTTATGCTTCTCATTCCTCATTTAGGTGTCCCACAATGCTTATTTTTAGTGGTATTCATCGCTATGACCATTCTTACTCTTTAAAATTCTGGTTTAAGCATTTGGAGACATGAAATTCCTTTTCGGATCTTCATTTGCCTCATTTCAGTTCCAAATTAATCTTTTTGGTATATTGGATATGGTTGATTAACGGTGTCTCCAAATGAGTGAGAAACAAGGTATATATACTTCTCATTCTTCATTTTGGTGTCCCACAATGCATATTTCTAGTGGTATTCATTTTTGATAACCGTTCATACTCTTTAAAATTCTATTATAACAATTTGGTTACGTGAACTTCCTTTTCTGATCTTCATTGGACTCATTTCAGTTCCAAATTCATCTTTTTGGTATATTGGATTTTGGTGATTAACGGTGTCTCCCAATAAATGAGAAACAAAGTATTTATGCTTCTCATTCCTCATTTAGGTGTCCCACAATGCATATTTCTAGTGGTATTCATTGTTATGACCATTCATACTCTTTACAATTCTATTATAACAATTTGGGGACATGAAGTTCCTTTTCTGATCATCATGGGACTCATTTTGGTTCCCGATTCATCTTTTTGGTTTATTGGATTTTGTTGATTAATGGTGTCTCCAAATGAGTGAGAAACAATGTATATATTCTTCTCATTTTTCATTTAGGTGTCCCACAATGTATATTTCTAGTGGTATTCATTGTTATGACCATTCTTACTTTTTAAAATTCTGGTTTAAGCATTTGGAGACATGAAGTTCCTTTTATGATCTTCATGAGACACATTTTAGTACCAGATTATGTTTTAAGCATTTGGAGACATGAAGTTGCTTTTCTGATCTTCATTTGACTTATTTCTGATCCAAATTCATCTTTTTGGTATATTTGATTTGTTGATTAACGGTGTCTCCCAATGAAAGGAAAAAGGTATATATGCTTCTCATTCCTCATTTTGGAGTCCTACAATGCTTATTGCTAGTGGTATTCTTTGTTATGACCATTCATACTCTTTAAAATTCTATAATAACAATTTGGGGACATGATGTTCCTTTTTTGATCTCCATGGGACTTATTTTAGTTCCAGATTTCACTTTTTGGTCAATTGGATTTGGTTGTTTTACGGTGTCTCCCAATGAATGAGAAACAATATATTTATGCTTCTCATTCCTCATTTAGGTGTCCCACAATGCTTATTTTTAGTGGTATTCATCGCTATGACCATTCTTACTCTTTAAAATTCTGGTTTAAGCATTTGGAGACATGAAATTCCTTTTCGGATCTTCATTTGCCTCATTTCAGTTCCAAATTAATCTTTTTGGTATATTGGATATGGTTGATTAACGGTGTCTCCAAATGAGTGAGAAACAAGGTATATATACTTCTCATTCTTCATTTTGGTGTCCCACAATGCATATTTCTAGTGGTATTCATTTTGATAACCGTTCATACTCTTTAAAATTCTATTATAACAATTTGGGGACATGAAGTTCCTTTTCTCATCTTCATTGGACTCATTTCAGTTCCAAATTCATCTTTTTGGTATATTGGATTTTGGTGATTAACGGTGTCTCCCAATGAATGATAAACAAGGTATATATACTTCTCATTCCTCATTTTGGAGTCCCACATTGCATATTTCTAGTGATATTCATTGTTATGACCATTCATACTCTTTAAAAAAAAAATTTCGAATTTGGGGACAAGATGTTTCTTTAATCATCTTCATGGGACTCATTTTAGTACCGGATTCGGTTTTAAGCATTTGGAGACATGAAGTTCCTTTTCTGATCTTCATTTGACTTATATCTGATCCAAATTCGTCTTTTGGTATATTGGATTTGATTGATTAACGGTGTCTCTCAAAGAATGAGAAACAAGGCATATATGCTCCTCATTCCTCATTTTGGAGTCCCACAATGCTTATTTCTAGTGGTATTCACTGGTACAACCATTAATACTCTTTAATATTCAATTATAACAATTTGGGGACATGAAGTTCCTTTTCTGATCTTAATTGGACTCATTTTAGTTCCAGAATCCTCTTTTTGGTTTATTGGATTTTGTTGATTAATGGTGTCTTCCAATGAATGTGAAACAAGGTATTTATGCTCCGCATTCCTAATTTAGGTGTCCCAAAATGTTTATTTCTAGTGCTATTCATTGCTATGACCATTCTTACTCTTTAAAATTCTGGTTTAAGCATTTGGGGACGTGAAGTTTATTTTATGATGTTCATTGGACACATTTTAGTTCCAGATTCCTCTGTTTGGTTTATTGGATTTTGTTGATTAATGGTGTCTCCCAGTGAATGAGAAACAAGGTATTTGTGTTGCTCATTCCTCATTTAGGTGTCACACAATGCATATTTCTAGTGGTATTCATTGTTATGACCATTCTTAATCTTAAAATTCTGTTTTAAGCATTTGGAGACATGAAGTTCCTTTTCGGATCTTCATTTGACTCATTTCAATTCCAAATTTATTTTTTTGGTATATTGGCTATGGTTGATTAACGGTGTCTCCTAATGAATGTGAAACAAGGTATATATACTTCTCATTCCTCATTTTGGAGTCACACAATGCATATTTCTAGTGGTATTCATTTTGGTAACCATTCATACTCTTTAAAATTCTATTATAATAACTTGGGGACATTAAGTTCCTTTTCTGATCTTCATGGGACTCATTTTAGTTCCAGAATCCTCTTTTTGGTTTATTGGCTCCCAATGAATAAGAAACAAGGTATTTGTGCTTCTCATTCCTCATTTAGGTGTCCTACAATACATATTTGTAGTGGTATTCATTGTTATGACCATTCATACTCTTTAAAATTCTATTATAACAATTTGGTTACGTGAACTTCCTTTTCTGATCTTCATTGGACTCATTTCAGTTCCAAATTCATCTTTTTGGTATATTGGATTTTGGTGATTAACGGTGTCTCCCAATAAATGAGAAACAAAGTATTTATGCTTCTCATTCCTCATTTAGGTGTCCCACAATGCATATTTCTAGTGGTATTCATTGTTATGACCATTCGAACTCTTAAAAAATCTGTTATAATAATTTTGGGACATGAAGTTCATTTTTCCAATCTTCATGGGACTCATTTTAGTTTAAGAATCCTCTTATTGATTTATTGGATTGGTTGATTAACGGTGTCTCCCAATGAATTAGAAACAAGGTATTTATGTTCTCATTCCTCATTTAGGTGTCCCACAAGGCTTATTTCTTGTGTTATTCATAGTTATGACCATTCTTACTCTTTAACATTCTGTTTTATGCATTTGGGGACATGATATTCCTTTTTTTATATATCCATGGGACTCATTTTAGTTCCAGATTCCACTTTTTGGTCGATTGGATTTGGTTGTTTAACGGTGTCTCCAACAAATAAGAAACAATATATTTATGCTTCTCATTCCTCAATTATGTGTCCCACTATGCATATTTCTAGTGGTATTCATTGTTATGACCATTCTCACTCTTAAAATTCTGTTTTAAGCATTTGGAGACATGAAGTTCCTTTTCGGATCTTCTATTGATTCATTTCAGTTCCAAATTTATCTTTTTTTTATAATGGATTTGGTTGATTAACGGTGTCTCCAAATGAATAAGAAACAAGGTATATATACTTCTCATTCGTCATTTTGGAGTCCCACAATGCATATTTCTAGTGGTATTCATTGTGATAACCATTCATACTCTTTAAAATTCTATTATAATAATTTGGGGGACATTAAGTTCCTTTTCTGACTTCATGGGACTCATTTTAGCTCCAGATTCCACTTTTTGGTCGTTGGATTTGGTTGTTTAACGGTGTCTCCCAATGAATGAGAAACAATATATTTATGCTTCTGATTCCTCGTTTAGGTGTCCCACTATGCACATTTCTAGTGGTATTCATTGTTATTACCATTCTTACTCTTAAAATTCTGTTTTAAGCGTTTGGAGACATGAAGTTCTTTTTCGGATTTTCATTTGACTCATTTCAGTTCCAAATTTATCTTATTGGCATATTGGATTTGGTTGATTAACGGTGTCTCCCAATGAATGAGAAACCGGATATATATGCTTCTCATTACTCATTTACGTGTCCCACAATGCATATTTCTAGTAGTATTCATTGTTATGACCATTCTTACTCTTTAAAATTCTATTAGAACAATTTGGGGACATGAAGTTCCTTTTCTGATCTTAATTGGACTCTTTTTAGTTCCAGAAACCTCTTTTTGGTTTATTGGATTTTGTTGATTAATGGTGTCTCCCAATGAATGTGAAACAAGGTATTTATGCTTCTCATTCCTCATTTAGGTGTCCCACAATGCTTATTTCTAGTGGTATTCATTGCTATGACCATTCTTACTCTTTAAAATTCTGGTTTAAGCATTTGATGACATGAAGTTCCTTTTCAGATTTTCATTTGACTCATTTCAGTTCCAAATTTTTCTTTTTGGTTTATTGGATTTGGTTGATTAACGGTGTGTCCAAATGAATGAGAAACAAGGTATCTATACTTCTCATTCTTCATTTTTGAGTCCCACAATGCATAGTTCTAGTGGTATTCGTTGTGATAACCATTCATGCTCTTTAAAATTTTATTATAATAATTTGGGGACATTAAGTTCATTTTCTGATCTTCATGGGACTCATTTTAGTTCCAGAATCCTCTTTTAGGTTTATTGGATTTTGTTGATTAATGGTGTCTCCCAATGAATGAGAAACAAGGTATTTATGCTTCTCATTACTCATTTAGGTGTCCCACAATGCATATTTCTAGTGGTATTCATTGCTATGACCATTCTTACTCTTTAAAATTCTTGTTTAAGCATTTGGGGACATGAAGTTCCTTTTATGATCTTAATGGGACACATTTTAGTTTCAGATTTCTCTATTTGGTTTATTGGATTTTGATGATTAATGGTGGCTTCCAATTAATTAGAAACTAGGTATATATACTTCTCATTTCTCATTTTGGTCTCCCACAATGAATATTTCTGGTGATATTCATTGTTATGACCATTCATGCTCTTTAAAATTTTATTATAATAATTTGGGGACATTAAGTTCATTTTCTGATCTTCATGGGACTCATTTTAGTTCCAGAATCCTCTTTTAGGTTTATTGGATTTTGTTAATTAATGGTGTCTCCCAATGAATGAGAAACAAGGTATTTATGCTTCTCATTACTCATTTAGGTGTCCCACAATGCATATTTCTAGTGGTATTCATTGTTATGACCATTCTTACTCTTTAAAATTCTTGTTTAAGAATTTGGGGACATGAAGTTCCTTTTATGATCTTAATGGGACACATTTTAGTTCCAGATTTCTCTATTTGGTTTATTGGATTTTGTTGATTAACGGTGTCTCCAAATGAATAAGAAACAAGGTATATATACTTCTCATTCGTCATTTTGGAGTCCCACAATGCATATTTCTAGTGGTATTCATTGTGATAACCATTCATACTCTTTAAAATTCTATTATAATAATTTGGGGGACATTAAGTTCCTTTTCTGACTTCATGGGACTCATTTTAGCTCCAGATTCCACTTTTTGGTCGTTGGATTTGGTTGTTTAACGGTGTCTCCCAATGAATGAGAAACAATATATTTATGCTTCTGATTCCTCGTTTAGGTGTCCCACTATGCACATTTCTAGTGGTATTCATTGTTATTACCATTCTTACTCTTAAAATTCTGTTTTAAGCGTTTGGAGACATGAAGTTCTTTTTCGGATTTTCATTTGACTCATTTCAGTTCCAAATTTATCTTATTGGCATATTGGATTTGGTTGATTAACGGTGTCTCCCAATGAATGAGAAACCGGATATATATGCTTCTCATTACTCATTTAGGTGTCCCACAATGCATATTTCTAGTAGTATTCATTGTTATGACTATTCTTACTCTTTAAAATTCTATTAGAACAATTTGGGGACATGAAGTTCCTTTTCTGATCTTAATTGGACTCTTTTTAGTTCCAGAAACCTCTTTTTGGTTTATTGGATTTTGTTGATTAATGGTGTCTCCCAATGAATGTGAAACAAGGTATTTATGCTTCTCATTCCTCATTTAGGTGTCCCACAATGCTTATTTCTAGTGGTATTCATTGCTATGACCATTCTTACTCTTTAAAATTCTGGTTTAAGCATTTGATGACATGAAGTTCCTTTTCAGATTTTCATTTGACTCATTTCAGTTCCAAATTTTTCTTTTTGGTTTATTGGATTTGGTTGATTAACGGTGTGTCCAAATGAATGAGAAACAAGGTATCTATACTTCTCATTCTTCATTTTTGAGTCCCACAATGCATAGTTCTAGTGGTATTCGTTGTGATAACCATTCATACTCTTTAAAATTTTATTATAATAATTTGGGGACATTAAGTTCATTTTCGGATCTTCATGGGACTCATTTTAGTTCCAGAATCCTCTTTTAGGTTTATTGGATTTTGTTGATTAATGGTGTCTCCAAATGAATGAGAAACAAGGTATTTATGCTTCTCATTACTCATTTAGGTGTCCCACAATGCATATTTCTAGTGGTATTCATTGTTATGACCATTCTTACTCTTTAAAATTCTTGTTTAAGCATTTGGGGACATGAAGTTCCTTTTATGATCTTCATGGGACAAATTTTAGTTCCAGATTTCTCTATTTGGTTTATTGGATTTTGATGATTAATGGTGGCTCCCAATGAATTAGAAACTAGGTATATATACTTCTCATTTCTCATTTTGGTCTCCCACAATGAATATTTCTGGTGATATTCATTGTTATGACCATTCATGTTCTTTGAAATTCTATTTTTGAATTTGAGGGCGTGATGTTCCTTTTATGATCTTCATGGGACTCATTTTTGTTCCAGAATCCTCTTTTTGGTTTATTGGATTTTGTTGATTAATGGTGTCTCCCAATGAATGAGAAACAAGGTATTTATGCTTCTTATTACTCATTTAGGTGTCCCACAATGCATATTTCTAGTGGTATTCATTGTTATAACCATTCTTACTCTTTAAAATTCTGGTTTAAGCATTTGGGGACATGAAGTTCCTTTTATGATCTTCATGGGACAAATTTTAGTTCCAGATTTCTCTTTTTGGTTTATTGGATTTTGATGATTAATGGTGTCTCCCAATGTATGAGAAACTATGTATATATACTTCTCATTCCTCATTTTGGAGTCCCACAATGAATATTTCTGGTGCTATTCATTGTTATGACCATTCTTACACTTTAACATTCTGTTTTATGCATTTGGGGACATGATGTTCCTTTTTTGATCTTCATAGTACTCATTTTAGTTCCAGATTCCACTTTTTGTTCTATTGGATTTGGTTGTTTAACGGTGTCTCCCAATAAATGAGAAACAACATATTTATGCTTTTCATTCCTCATTTCAGTGTCGCACTATGCATATTTCTAGTGGTATTCATTGTTATGACCATTCATACTCTTTAAAATTCTATTATAACAATTTTGGGACATGAAGTTTCTTTTCTGATCTTCATCGGACTCATTTTGGTTCCCGATTCTTCTTTTTCGTTTATTGGATTTTTTTGATTAATGGTGTCTCCCAATGATTGAGAAACAAGATATTTGTGTTTCTCATTCCTCATTTAGGTGTCCCAAAATGCATATTTGTAGTGATATTCATTGTTATGACCATTCAAACTGTTCAAAAAATCTGTTAAAATAATTTGGGGACGTGAAGTTCCTTTTCTGATCTTCATGGGACTCATTTTAGTTTAGTATTCCTCTTTTTGATTTATTCGATTTGGTTGACTAACGGTGTCTCCCAATGAAAGAGAAACAATGAATTTATCTTCTCATTCCTCATTTAGGTCTTCATTGTTATGACCATTCATACTTTGTAAGATTCTGGTTTAAGCATTTGGGGAAATGAAGTTCCTTTTATGATCTTCATGGGGCACATTTTTGTTCCAGATTTCTCTTTTTTGTTTATTGGATTTTGATGATTAACGGTATCTCCCATTGTATGAGAAGCAATATATTTATGCTTCTCATTCCTTATTTGGGTGTCCCACAATGCATATTTCTAGTGGTATTCATTATTATGACCATTCATACTCTTTAAAATTCTATTATAACAATTTGGGGACACGAAGTTCATTTTCTGATCTTGATCGGTCTCATTTTGGTTCCCGATTCTTGTTTTTGGTTTATTGGATCTTGTTGATTAATGGTGTCTCCCAATGAATGAGAAACAAGGTATTTATGCTTCTCATTCCTCATTTAGGTGTCCCACAATGCATATTTCTAGTGATATCCAGTGTTATGACCATTCAAACTCTTACAAAATCTTTTATAATAATCTGGGGACATGAAGTTCCTTTTTTGATCTTCATGTGACTCATTTTAGTTTAAGATTCCTCTTTTGGTATATTGGATTTGGTTGATTAACCGTGTCCCCCAATGCTTATGTCTAGTGGTAATCATTATTATGACCATTCTTACTCTTTAACATTCTGTTTTATGCATTTGGGGACATCATGTACTTTTTTTATCTTCATGGTACTCATTTTAGTTCTAGATTCCACTTTTTGGTCTATTGGATTTGGTTGTTTAACGGTGTCTCCCAATGAATGAGAAACAACATATTTATGCTTCTCATTCCTCATTTACATGTCCCAAAATGCAAAATTTATAGAGGTATTCTTTGTTATAATCATTTTTACTCTTTAAAATTTTATTTTATGCATTTGGGGACATATTGTTTCTTTTATGATCTTCATGGGACTCATTTTAGTTCCTGATTCCACTTTTTGGTCTATTGGATTTAGTTGATTACCGGTGTCTCCTAATGAATAAGCAACGTTATATTTATGCTTCTCATTCCTCATTTAGGTGTCCTACGATGATTATTTCTAGTGGTATTCGTTGTTATGACCATTCTTACTCTTTAACATTCTGTTTTATGCATTTGGGGACATGATGTTCCTTTTTTGATCTTCATGGGACTCATTTTAGTTCCATATTCCACTTTTTGGTCAATTGGATTTGGTTGTTTAACGATGTCTCCCAATGAATGAGAAACAATATATTTATGCTTCTCATTCCTCATTCAGGTCTCCCACAATGCATATTTCTAGTGGTATTCATTGTTATGACCATTCATACTCTTTGAAATTCTGTTTTTTTTTAATTTGGGGACATGATGTTCCTTTTATGATCTTCATGGGACTCATTTTAGTTCCTGATTCCACTTTTTGGTCTATTGGATTTAGGTTATTAACGATGTCTCCCAATGAATGAGAAACAATATATTTATGTTTCTCATTCCTCATTTAGGTGTCCCACAATGCATATTTCTAGTGGGATTCATTGTTATAACCATTCATACGCTTTGAAATTCTATTATAACAATTTTGGGACATGAAGTTCCTTTTCTGATCTTCATGGGACTCATTTTGGTTCCCGATTCTTCTTTTTGGTTTATCAGATTTTGTTGATTAATGGTGTCTCCCAATGAATGAGAAACATGGTATTTATGCTTCTCATTCCTCATTTAAGCGTCCCACAATACATTTTTATAGTGATATTCATTGTTATAACCATTCAACCTCTTATAAAATCTGTTATTATAATTTGGGGACATGAAGTTCCTTTTCTGATCTTCGTGGGACTCATTTTTGTTTCATATTCCTCTTTTTGGTTTATTGGATTTGGTTGATTAATGGTCTCTCCCAACGAATAAAAAACAAGGTATTTGTGTTCTCTTTCCTCATTTAGGTGTTTCACAATGCTTATTTATAGTGGTATTTATTCTTATGACCATTCTTACTCTTTAACATTCTGTATTATGCATTTGGGGACATGATATTCCTTTGTTGATCTTCATGGGACTCATTTTAGTTCCAGATTCCACTTTTTGGTTTATTGCATTTGGTTGTTTAACAGTGTCTCCCAATGAATGAGAAACAATATATTTATGCTTCTCATTCCTCATTTAGGTGTCCCATTATGCATATTTCGAGTGGTATTCATTGTTATGATCATTCTTAGTCTTAAAATTTTGTTTTAAGCAATTTAGGACATGAAGTTCCTATTCAGTTCCAAATTCGTCTTTTTAGTATATTGGATTTGATTGATTAACAGTGTCTCCCACTGAATAAGAAACAAGGTATATACGCTTCTCGTTCTTCATTTAGGAGTCCCACATTGCGTATTCCTAGTGGTATTCATTGTTATGACCATTCAAACTCTTTAAAATTCTATTATTACAATTTGGGGAAATGAAGTTCCTTTTCTGATCTTCATTGGACTTATTTTTGTTCTGGAACCCTCTTTTTGGTTTATTGGATTTGTTGATTAATGGTGTCTCCCAATGAATGAGAAACAAGATATATATGCTTCTCATTACTCATTTTGGAGTCCCACAATGCATATTTCTAGTGGTATATATTGTTATGACCATTCTTACTTTTTAAATTTCTATTTTATGCATTTGCGGACATGAATTACCTTTACTGATCGTCATTGACTCATTTCTGTTCCAGATTCATCTTTCTGGTATATTGGATTTGGGTCATTAACGGTGGCTCCCAATGAATGAGAAAAATGTATTTATGCTTCTCATTCCTCAATGCATATTTCTAGTGGTATTCATTGGTATGACCACTCATACTCTTTTTAATTCTGTTTTTGGAATTTGGGGACAATATGTTCCTTTTATGATCGTCATTGACTCATTAATTTAGTTCCACATTCCACTTTTTATTTTATTGGATTTAGGTTATTAACGGTGTCTCCCAATGAATGAGAAATAATATATTTATGCTTCTGATTCTTCATTTAGGTTTCCCACAATGCATATGTTTAGTGGGATTCATTGTTATGACAATTCTTACTTTTTTAAATTCTATTTTATGCATTTGGGGACATGAATTTCCTTTTCTGATCGTCATTGACTCATTTCCGTTTCAGATTTGCCTTTATGGTATATTGGAATTGGTTGATTAACGGTGGCTCCCAACGAATGAGAATCAATTTATTATCGCTTATCATTCCTCATTCAGTTGTCCCACAATGCATATTTCTAGTGGTATTCATTGTTATGACCATTCTTACTCTTTAAAATTCTATTTTATGCATTTGGGGACTTGTTATTCCCTTTATGATCTTCATGAGAATCATTTTAGTTCCAGATTCCACTTTTTGGTCTATTGGATTTAGGTTATTAACGGTGTCTCCTAATGAATAAGAAACAATATATTTATGCATCTCATTCTTCATTTAGGTGTCCCACAATGCATATTTTTAGTGGGATTCATTGTTATGACAATTCTTACTTTTTTAAATTCTATTTTATGCATTTGGGGACATGAATTTCCTTTTCTGATCATCATTGACTTCTGTTCCAGATTCATTTTAATGGTATATTTGATTTGGTTGATTAATGGTGTCCCATTGAATGAGAAACAAGGTATATATGTTTCTCATTCCTCATTTTGGAGTCCCACAATGCATATTTCTAGTGGTATTTATTGTTATTACCATTCAAACTCTTTAAAATTCTATTATAACAATTTGGGGACATGAAGTTCCTCTTCAGATCATCATGTGACTCATGTTAGTTACGGATTCTTCTTTTTGGTTCATTGGAATTTGTTGACTAATGGTGTATCCCAATGAATGATAAACAAGGTATTTATGCTTCTCATTCCTCATTTAGGTGTCCCGCAATGCATATTTCTAGTGGTATTCACTATTTTGACTATTCTTACTCTTGAAAATTCGGGTTTAAGCATTTGGGGACATGAAGTTTCTTTTATGATCTTCATTGGACACATTTTAGTTCCAGATTCCTCTTTTTGGTTTATTAGAATTGTTTATTAATGGTGTCTCCCACTGAATGGGAAACAAGGTATTTGTGTTTCTCATTCCTCATTTAGGTGTCCTAGAATGAATATTTCTAGTGGTATTCATTTTTATGACTATTCATACTCTTTAAAATTCTATTATAACAATTTGGTGACAGGAAGCTCGCTTTCCGATCTTCATGGGACTCATTTTAGTTCCAGAATTTTCTTTTTGGTTTTATTGATCAAGAAGGAACAAAAGAAGGAGAAGAACCGAGTGGGCCGAGTGACCGGCCGTCCAAGTGCACAGGAGGGTTGACCGTACAACTTGGTCGTCCGTACAAGTATGTGTACGGCCTAACGTGGAGTGGAAGGCAAGTCAACTCGCTTATGTCGAAAGCATGAGAGAATGGCATCTTGGAGGATTCTGTTCACACCTTGTTCGAGTGACCGTTGTAGCGCGTTTGGTCGCTAGAGTCACGTGTGGCCTTAAGGCCACACGACCGTTAAGTCAGGTCTCTATCGACCACTGACCTCTTCTCTCTCTTCTCTTTTGTTTATTCTTTGTGTCACTTTCATGTATCTCTGTCGGTCTATTTAAATACTTGACCACACCATTGTAACATCCAACTTAAGGAAATACAATCTTCCTTGTTCATCTCTGGTCGATCTCTCTCTCTCTCTCTCGTTCATCATCTCTTTCATTCTATTCCGCAAATCAACATGGTATCAGAGCAAGGAAATTCAATCTATTCCTTGTAATCTTCTTTAATCACCTTAATCTCTCGTTTCAGTTTGTCCATCTCGTTAATCCCTTCACAATTCTGCTTTGACCGGGGGATAAACTCTTTATCCAATGGTCCATAAGCTCCATCTCTTTCTCTCTTGACTTTCCTCACGAAACCAGTGTTCAAATCTCCAAATCTCCTTCTTATTCACCCTAGTTCATTCTCTCTACCATCACCTAAAGTATTATCCTCGGTTCCATGCTTTGTCCAACGGTCCATAGCCATTCTGCCATGGAAAACTCAAAACCAGTGCCGGTCCCCGTGATTCTCAAAGGAGTGAACTATCTCCTATGGTCACGGACCACAAAAACAGCCTTGTGCAGTCGCGGGCTTTGGAGTCACATCTTGAAGAATGAAGCTCCCAAAGAAACGACCACAAGAGATGGAACTGAAATGGTTCTCGTGGATGAAGACAAGTGGTTCCAAGAAGACCAGACGGTCTTGTCCATTTTTCAGAACTCCCTTGATACAAACATCATTGAGGCTTACTCGTTTTACGAAACCGCCAAGGAACTATGGGAGACACTTCAGAAGGTGTTTGGAAACATATCCAACTTGAGCCGAGTCTTTGAAGTGAAGAAGGATATCAATGACTTGAGCCAAGGAGATGAAGACTTCACCAAGCACTTTGGGAAGTTCAGGGCATTATGGGCCGAGTTAGAGATGCTTCAGCCATGTTCGGTGGATCCTCTTGTGCTCAACGAACGGCGAGAACAAGACAAGGTCTTTGGCCTTCTCCTGACTCTGTACTCAGGCTACAATGATCTCATCAAGCATCTCCTGCGAGCCGACAAACTACCAAGCTTGGAGGAGGTATGTGAACAAATCCCGAAGGAGCAACGCTCACATGGTCTCTTTGTAACAAAGGGGAGCTGGTCACAGCTAACAAAGGAGAACTGGTGGTGGCCAACAAAGCTTATCGCCAAGATGAAAAGAAAGTGTGGGTGTGCGACCATTGCAAGAAGAGAGGAAATAGCAAGGATAAGTGCTGGATCCTTCATCCTCATCTCAAACCAAGCAAATGGAGGGAGCCGCGTGCAAACCAGGCCAGCGAAGCGGCCGATCAGTCAGGTTCTTCAGCCCGGTCCACAAGTGAGGAGGGTGCGGCCATGATTGCAAGCTCTCAATTCGTGAGAAAATCTGATCTAGATGCTCTCATCAAAGATCTAAAAGAATAATCCGGTAACTCTTTTCATGCTCTTAGCTCTCATAGGCCCTTGGTTGTTGATTCTGGTGCTTCACACCATATGATTAGTGATAAGCACCTGATTAGTAATACAACACCGGCCTCAGGGCATGTTAGTATAGCGAATGGAGAACAGGTTCCAACTAATGGAATAGGTGAGTTGAAGTTGTTTGATAAGAAATCTAAATGCTTCTACATGCCTACTTTCACCTCTAATCTCTTATCTGTTAAGAAAGCAACCACCGATTTAAATTGTTATGCCATCTTTGGACCTAATGAAGTACTCTTTCAGGATATTGAAACTAGTAAGGTCATTGGACAAGGAGTTACCAAGGGTGATCTCTATGTTCTTGAAGAGATCAAACCAACTGCTTCATCATCTTGTTCCTTTAATGCTGTTTCTGATTCTAAGAATAATGCTCTATGGAATGCTAGACTAGGACATCCTCATTTCCGAGCTTTGAACTTGTTGCTTCCTAGTATTTCTTTTCAGAATAATGACACTGTGAGACTTGTATCTTAGGAAAACATTGCAAGTCAGTCTTTCCCAAATCCTCTACCATTTATGAAAAATGTTTTGATTTGATTCACTCGGATGTGTGGACATCACCTACCTTGTCAAGAGAAAACCATAAGTATTTTGTGACTTTTATTGATGGAAAATCAAAATATACTTGGATACCATCAAAGGATCGTGTTTTAGAAGCTTTCACTAACTTCCATAAATATGTGCTTAACCATTATGATTCCAAAGTGAAAATTTTAAGGTCAGACAATGGAGGAGAATACACAAGTAGTGCCTTCAAACAATACCTTGCAACACACGGTATTGTTCGTCAAACAAGCTGTCCTTACACCCCACAACAGAATGGTGTGGCCGAAAGGAAGAATCACCGTTTGATGGAAGTTGCACGATCTATGATATTCCACACCAATTTTCCTAAAAGGTTTTTGGGGGATTCAGTGGTGACGGCTTGTTATCTGATCAACCGAACCCCAACTAGAGTCCTGCATGATAGTACTCCCTTTGAGGTACTGAATCACTCTCAACCATCCATTGAACATTTGCGTGTGTTTGGTAGTGTTTGTTTTGTTTTGGTTCCAGGAGATCAGCGCAACAAACTTGAAGCCAAGAGTATTAAAGGGATATTCTTTGGCTATTCCATCACACAGAAAGGGTACAAATGTTTCATTCAAGAAACCGAGAAGGTCGTCATCTCTAGAGATGTGAAGTTCTTGGAAGACAGAGGGTACTATTCTGAGAAGAACTGGGAGGATCTACGCGACCTCAGTGTCTCCAATTCAGACAGAGCCCAAACTCTGAGGCGGCTCTTGGAAAATCTTGGAGTTTCCCTTCCAACGGGCCAACCGGCCGCTCAACCACAAAAGGGAACTCCATCCGGCCGTGCTGACCGATCACCATCTACGGCCGCCTCTAGTCCTCACCATTATCCTGAGGGGGAGAATGAAGAAGTGCATGTTCAAGACGCTGAGCCAACCGGGTCACATGATCATGCCGAGGACGAACAGGAACCAGAGCCGGCCGCTCAGGCCGCCCCGAACGAATCCATTCCGGCGACGATTGTTCCATTAAGAAGGAGCCAACGACTGAGGAAAGACCCATCAAATTGGGTGAATACTAGAGTATACTACAACAGCAATGCAGTGGCACATCCAAGTCAAGTGATGTGTTCCTTTGCGCACTTCCCTGACGAACACCCAGCCTTCATATGTACCTTGGATCAAGAGGAGATTCCTAAGACCTATGAAGACGCCAAAGACCACAAAGTCTGGCGTGATGCGGTCAGAGAGGAAACAGGTGCCATGGAAAGGAACCACACATGGGACGAAGCTGCTCTACCAAAGGGAAAGAAACCAGTCAGCTCCAGATGGGTTTTCACGATTAAATACAAGAGCAATGGAGAGATAGAGAGACACAAGGCGAGACTAGTAGCAAGAGGGTTTACGCAAACATATGGAGAAGACTATGGAGACACTTTTGCTCCTGTGGCCAAACTTCATACGGTACGAGTGGTCCTCTCATTAGCTACCAATATGGAATGGGAGTTGTGGAAGATGGATGTCAAGAATGCATTCGTGCAAGGAGAACTAGAAGAAAGGTCTACATGACACGACCACCAGGCCTTGAAGATAGTGTCACTCCAGGGAAGGTTTTGAGGTTAAGAAAGGCCATTTATGGCCTCAAGCAATCGCCTAGAGCGTGGTACCACAAGCTAAGTAGAGTTTTGCTGGATAGCGGGTTCAGGCGATCCGAGGCAGATCATACATTGTTCACTCTTACAGGCCAAGAAGGTATAGTTGTCATTCTCATCTATGTAGATGATATAATCATCTCTGGGAATGACAAGGTAAGTATTCAAGCTACCAAAACCTATTTAAAGTCGGTATTTGATATCAAAGACCTAGGAGAGTAGAAATACTTTTTAGGAATCGAGGTGTGTAGATCTAAAGTGGGCCTGTTCTTATCTCAAAGAAAATATACACTTGATCTCTTAAGTGAAGCAGGTGATCGCGGAGTTAAGATAGCCAAGACACCTTTAGAGGAGGACTACAAGGTGAATCGCAAGGGGGAGCCAGAGGATGAGCCCCACAGAGATGTCACACAATATCGTAGGATGGTTGGCAATCTGTGATACACTGGATTTAGTGCTTTATTTTCTACTGCAAGTGCACAGCATATAATTGTATTACAGAAAGATTCGAATTCCAGAGGACCAGTGTTACATTATAAATCTATGAAGATCGAAAGGAAGTTAAGACAAAATATGGGGTTTTTGATTGGTGGTTGTATGAAACAGTAATAGACAAATAACGATGTAAAGATCAAAAAAGCAAAATGTTAGGTCAAGGGCAAATTCGTAGGAATTCAGAGATCGTGAACTAGAGAATCGAACAGGGAAATCATTAAGCGCGTTCTAGAACTCAAACCACTGATTTATAACCAACCTACTGTCGTAGTATCAATTACTATGTCTAATAACCTAAGATTCTAAACTGTCGTTTGAATTCAGGAAACTAAACACGCATTAAGACCAGGTTTGATATGTTCACAAAACGCCTTAACATCAGCTTTCATTGGCTAAGGACGTTTTGCTCATCTATGTTCTTTCAGGCATTTAAACAAACACTTCTGGTGCATTAAACAACCTAATATCAGAAACTAGGTAGCTAATCAAGTTTCAGCATTAAGATCAACAATAGATGAAGAACTAGAAGATGGATCCCTATTCTAACATATACGGTTCAGCGATTCATGAATTCCCTTGAAACCCTAACCTAACTAGAGAACTACTCAGACATGGAGAAGCAAAACACAGCAAGAGATGAAGACAAATCCATGAATGAAATAGAAAATAAACAAAGGGGGTTCAGAGTTCTTCTCAAGTGTTGTAGAGATTCTTCTCCCAAATCCAACAAGCAAAATCTCTATAAACTCTATGGAAAAATGTCTAGGTCTCAAAACTCTCTCAAAGTGTTCAAATCAAAAAGGTAGAAAAGATGATTTGTAGTTCTTGTGACGGCTCCCCCCTCTTTCTCTCTTAGGTCGCGTCCCAAAACTAGGTAAGTGGAGTTTCCATATTTGTGTTGGCGGATCGAGCGGGTGCTCCAAATCGGAGCAGGTGCTCCGTAATGCTCTTTTCCTTCATTATGACTCCTTCTGCTCCACTTCGACTTCTTTTTTTCTCCAGAGGCTCCAATTCCTCAAATCTTCGTTTATAGCTCCTTAGTTACCTGAAATGACTCGATAAAGACTAAAAAGACTCGATAAAAACTTGAAAACAAAGGTTAGAATGAGGTAAAATCGCCTCATATCAAGCTGATCTATCTTACTATTACGAGACCTGATCTTTGTTTTCCTGTGAATCAGGTGAGCCAATATATGAAAGCTCCCAAGGTCTACCATTGGAACATGGTGAATCGCATACTCATGTACTTAAAGGGAACAACCGGTCAAGGGATCTGGATGGGATGCAAAAAAAGTTCAAAGATTGTTGGGTATTGTGATGCAGATTGGGCTGGAGATCGTGTGGATAGAAGATCAACCACACGCTACTGCACCTTCATAGGTGGCAACTTGGTAACTTGGAAAAGCAAGAAGCAAAAGGTTGTGGCATGTTCAAGCGCTGAAGCCGAGTATAGAGCAATGAAGAGACTGACTACTGAACTCATGTGGCTTAAGAATCTACTCATGGATCTTGGATTTGAGACACAAACTCCAATCACTATGCACTGCGACAATCAGGCGGCCATACACATTGCCGCAAATTCAGTGTTTCATGAAAGAACAAAACATATCGAAGTTGATTGTCACAAAGTCAGGGAGCAAGTAAAGCTAGGTGTTATCCTCCCTTGCTACCCCAGAAGTTCAGACCAACTAGCAGACGTCTTCACTAAAGTGGCCAGTTTAAAGACCTGTGAGTTCATCCATTCCAAGCTTGGACTCATAGACATTTCTCAGACCTGATCACCTCCAACTATGAGAATCACACTCTTTTTCCCTCAGTATAGTTTTGTCCCATGAGGTTTTCTATACTGAGGTTTTTAATGAGGTGATCTCTCACGGTTTCAAGCTTTACCATAGACACTTGTTATGGCCAAAGCTTGAGGGGGAGTATTGATCAAGAAGAAACAAAAGAAGAAAAAGAACCGAGTGGGCCGAGTGACCGGCCGTCCAAGTGCACAGGAGGGCCGACCGTATAACTTGGTCATCCGTACAAGCATGTGTACGGCCTAACGTGGAGTGGAAGGCAAGTCAACTCCCTTATGTGTCGAAAGCATGAGAGAATGGCATCTTGGAGGATTCTGTTCACACCTTAGTCGAGTGACCGTTGTAGTGTGTTTGGTCACTAGAGTCACGTGTGGCCTTAAGACCACACGACCGTTGGGTCAGGTCGCTATCGACCACTGACCTCTTCACTCTCTTCTCTTTTGTTTATTCTTTGTGTCACTTTCATGTATCTCTGTCGGTCTATTTAAAGACTTGACAACACCATTGTAACATCCAACTTAAGGAAATACAATTTTCCTTGTTCATCTCTGGTTAATCTCTCTCTCTCTCGTTCATCCTCTCTTTCATTCTATTCCGCAAATCAACAAGTTTATTGGATTTGGCTGATTAACGGTGTCTTCCAATAAATGAGAAACAAGGTATTTATGTTCTCATTCCTCATTTAGGTGTCCCACAATGCATATTTATAGTGGTATTCATTGTCATGACCATTTATACTCGTTAAAATTCTGTTTTTGTTTTGTTTATTTGGGGACATGATGTTCTATTATGATCTTCATGAGACCCATCTTAGTTCAAGATTCCACTTTTTGGTCTATTGGAATTGGTTGATTAACGGTGTCTCCCAATGAATGAGCAACAAGACATTTATGCTTCTCATTCCTCATTTAGGTGTCCCACAATGCATATTTATAGTGGTATTCATTGTCATGACCATTCATACTCGTTAAAATTCTGTTTTTTTTTTTTTTAATTTCGGGACATGATGTTCCTTTTATGATCTTCATAGGACTAATTTTAGTTCCAGATTCAACTTATTGGTCTATTGGATTTGGTTGATTAATGGTGGCTCCCAATGATTGAGTAACAATATATTTATGCTTCTCATTCCTCTTTTAGGTGTCCTACATTGCACATTTCTAGTGGTATTTAATGTTATGACCATTCATACTCTTTAAAATTCTGTTTTTTGAATTTGGTGACATGTTGTTCTTTTTATTATCTTCATGTGATTCATTTCAGTTCCAGATTCAACTTTCTATTATATTGGATTTGGTTGATTAACGGTAGCTCCCAATGAATGAGAAATTTGGTATTTATGCTTCGCATTCCTTATTTAGGTGCCCCTCAATGCATATTTCTAGTGGTATTCATTGTTATGACCATTCATACTCTTTAAATTTCTGTTTTTTGAATTTGGTGACATGATATTCCTTTTATGATCGTCATTGACTCATTTTAGTTCCAGATTCCACTTTCTGGTCTATTGGATTTAGGTTATTAACGGTGTCTCCCAATGACTGACAAACAATATATTTATGCTTCTCATTTAGGTGTCCCACAATGCATATTTTTAGTGGGATTCATTTTTATTACAATTCTTACTTTTTAAATTCTATTTTATACATTTGGGGACATGAAGTTCCTTTTCTGATCTTCATCAGACTCATTTTGGTTCCGGATTCATCTTTCTGGTATATTGGATTGGGTTGATTAACAGTGGCTCTCAATGAATGAGAAACAAGGTATTTACGCTTCTCATTCCTCGTTTAGGTGTCCTACATTGCACATTTCTAGTGGTATTTATTGTTATAACCATTCATACTCTTTAAAATTCTGTTTTTTTAATTTGGGGACATGATGTTCTTTTTATGATCTTCATGGGACTCATTTCAGTTTTAGATTCAACTTTCTGGTATTTTTGATTTGGTTTATTACTGGTGGTTCCCAATGAAGGAGAAACAAGGTATTTATGATTCTCATTCCTTATTTAAGTGTCCCACAATGCAAATTTCTAGTGGAATTTATTGTTATGACCATTCATACTCTTTAAAATTCTGTTTTTTTTTTAATTTGGGGACATGATGTTCCTGTTATGATCGTCATTGACTCATTTTAGTTTCAGATTCCACTTTCTGGTCTATTGGATTTAGGTTATTAACGGTGTCTCCCAATGATTGAGAAACAATATATTTATGCTTCTCATTCCTCATTTAGGTGTCCCACAATTGATATTTTTAGTCGGATTCATTGTTAAGACAATTCTTCCTTTTTAAATTCTATTTTATGCATTTGGGGACATGAATTTCCTTTTCTGATCGTCATTGACTCATTTCAGTTCCAGATTCCTCTTTCTGGTATATTGGGTGTGATCGATTAATGGTGGCTCCCAAAGAATGAGAAACAAGGTATTTATGCCTTTCATTCCTCGTTTAGGTGTCCTACCTTGCATATTTCTAGTGGTATTCATTGATATGACCATTCATACTCTTTAAAATTCTGTTTTTTTTTTTTTAATTTTGGGACATGATGTTCCTTTTATGATCGTCATTGACTCATTTTAGTTCCAGATTCCACATTTTGGTCTATCGGATTTTGGTTATTAACTGTGTTTTCCAATGAACGAGAAAAAATATATTTATGCTTCTCATTCCTCATTTAGGTGTCCCAAAATGCAAATTTTTAGTGGGATTCATTGTTATGACAATTCTTACTTTTTTTAAATTCTATTATATGCATTCGGGGACATGAATTTTTATTTTCTGATCGCCATTGACTCATTTTAATTCCAGATTCATCTTTCTGGAATATTTGATTTGGTTGATTAACAATGGCTCCCAATGAACGAGAAACAAGGTATTTATGCTTCTCATTCCTCATTTAGGTGTCACACAATGCATATTTATAGTGGTATTCATTGTCATGACCATTCATACTCATTTAAATTCTGTTTTTTTTTAAATTTGGGGAAATGATATTCCTTTTATGATCTTCATGGGACTCATTTTAGTTCCAGATTCTACTTTTTGGTCTATTGGATTTGGTTGATTAATGGTGGTTCCCAATGAAAGAGAAATAATATATTTATGCTTCTTATTCCTCATTTAGGTGTCATACATTGCATATTTCAAGTGGTATTCATTGTTATGACCATTAATACTCTTTCAAATTCTCTTTTTTGAATTTGGGGACATGATGTTCCTTTTATGATCTTGATGGGATTCATTTCAGTTCCAGATTAATCTTTCTGGTAAATTGGATTTTGTTGATTAACGGTGGCTCCCAATGAATGAGAAACAAGGTATTTATGCTTCTAATTCCTTATTTAGGTGTCCTACAATGCATATTTCTAGTGGTATTCGTTGTTATGACCATTCATACCCTTTAAAATTCTTTTTTTTTTTTAATTTAGGGACACAATGTTCCTTTCATGATCTTCATGGGACTCATTTTTGTACTAGATCCCACTTTTTTGGTCTATTGGAATTGGTTTATTAACTGTGTCTCCCAATGTTTGAGAAAAAAATATATTAATGCTTCTCATTCCTCATTTTGGTGTCCTACTTTGCGTATTTCTAGTGGTATTCATTGTTATGACCATTTATACTCTTTAAAATTCTGTTTTTTGAATTTGGGGACATGATGTTCTTTTTATGATCTTCATTGGACCCATTTCTGTTCCAGATTCATCTTTCTGGTATATTGGATTTGGTTGATTAACGGTGGCTCAATGAATGACAAACACGATATTTATGCATCTCATTCCTTATTTAGGTGTCCCACAATGCATATTTTTAGTGGTATTCATTGTCATGACCATTCAGACTCGTTAAAATTCTGTGTTTTTTTTCTAATTTGGGAAATGATGTTCCTTTATGATCTTCATGGGGCTCATTTAAGTTCCAGATTCCAATTTTTTTGTCTATTTGATTTAAGTTATTAACGGTGTCTCCCAATGAATGAGAAACAATATATTTATGCTTCTCATTCCTCATTAAGGTGTCCCACAATGCATATTTTTAGTGGGATTATTATAATGACAATTCTTACTTTTCTTTTTCTGATCGTCATTGACTCATTTCAGTTCCAGATTCATCTTTCTGGTATATTGGATTTGGAAGATTAACGCTGGCTCCCAGTGAATGACAAACAAGGTATTTATGATTCTCATTCCTCATTTAGGTGTCCCACAATGCATATGTGTAGTTGTATTGATTGTCATGACCATTCATACTCCTTAAAATTCTGTTTTTTTTTTTAATTTGGGGACATGATGTTCTTTTTATGATCTTCATGGGACTCATCTCAGTTCAGAGTCATCTTTTTAATATATTGGATTTGGTTGATTAACGGTGGCTCCCAATGAATGAGAACCAAGGTATTTATGCTTCTCATTCCTCATTTAGGTCTCCAACAATGCACATCTCTAGTGGTATTCATTGTTATGACCATTCATACTCTTGAAAATTCTGTTTATTAAATTTGGGGAAATGATGTTCCTTTTATGATCTCCATGGGACTCATTTTAGTTCCAGATTCCACTTTTTAGACTGTTGGATTTAGGTTATTAACGGTGTCTCCCAATGAATGAGAAACAATATATTTATGCTTCTCATTCCTCATTTAGGTGTCCCACAATGCATATTTTTAGTGGGATTTATTGTTATGACTATTTTTACTTTTTAAATTATGTTTTATGCATTTGGGGACATGAATTACCTTTTCTGATCGTCAATGACTCATCTCAGTACCAGATTCTTCTTTATGGTATATTAGATTTGGTTGATTAACGGTGGCTCCCAATGAATCAGAAACAAAGTATTTATGCTTCTCATTCCTTATTTAGGTGTCCCACAATGCATATTTCTAGTGGCATTCATTGATATAACCATTCATACTCTTTAAAATTCTGTTTTTTTTTTTAATTTGGGGACATGATGTTCCTTTTATGATCTTCATGACACACATTTTAGTTCCTGATTCCACTTTTTTAGTCTATTGGAATTGGTTGATTAACGGTGTCTCCCAATGTATCATAAGCAATATATTTATGCTTCTCATTCCTCAATTACGTGTCATACATTGCATATTTCTAGTGGTATTCATTGTTATGACCATTCATACTCTTTAAAATTCTGTATTTTGAATTTGGGGACATGATGCTCTTTTTATAATCTTCTTAGGACTCTTTTCAGTTCCAGTTTGATCTTTCTGGGATATTAGATTTGGTTGATTAACGGTGGCTCCCAATGAATGACAAACAAGGTATTTATGTTTCTCATTCCTCATTTAGGTGTCCCACAATGCAGATTTATAGTGGTATTCATTGTCATGACCATTCATACTCTTGAAAATTCTCTTTATTGAATTTGGGGACATGATGTTCCTTTTATGATCTCCATGGGACTCATTTTAGTTTTAGATTCCACTCTTTGGCCTATTGGATCGAGGTTATAAACAGTGTCTCCCAATGAATGAGAAACAATATATTTATGCTTCTTATTCCTCATTTAGGTGTCACACAATGCATATTTTAGTAGGATTCATTGTTATGACTATTCTTACTTTTTAAATTCTATTTTATGCATTTGGGGACATGAATTTCGTTTTTTGATCGTCATTGACTTATTTCAATTCCAGATTCGTCTTTCGGGAATATTGGATTTGGTTGATTAACGGTGGCTCCCAATAAATGAGAAACAAGGTATTTATGCTTCTCATTCCTCATTTAGGTGTCACACAATGCATATTTATAGTGGTATTCATTGTCATGACCATTCATACTCGTTTAAATTCTGTTTTTTTTTTTTAATTTGGGGAAATGATATTCCTTTTATGATCTTCATGGGACTCATTTTAGTTCCAGATTCTACTTTTTGGTCTATTGGATTTGGTTGATTAACGGTGGTTTCCAATGAAAGAGAAATAATATATTTATGCTTCTTATTCCTCATTTTGGTGTCATACATTGCAAATTTCTAGTGGTATTCATTGTTATGACCATTAATACTCTTTAAAATTCTCTTTTTCGAATTTGGGGACATGATGTTCCATTTATGATCTTTATGGGACTCATTTCAGTTCCAGATTAATGTTTCTGGTAAATTGGATTTGGTTGATTAACGGTGGCTCCCAATGAATGAGAAACAAGGTATTTATGCTTTTAATTCCTGATTTAGGTGTCCTACAATGCATATTTCTAGTGGTATTTATTGTTATGACCATTCATATTCTTTAAAATTCTTTTTTTTTTGAATTTGGGGACATAATGTTCCTTTAATGATCTTCATGAGACTCATTTTTGTACCAGATCCCACTTTTTTGGTCTATTGGAATTGGTTTATTAACGGTGTCTCCCAATGTTTGAGAAAAAATATATTAATGCTTCTCATTCCTCATTTTGGTGTCCTACATTGCATATTTCTAGTGGTATTCATTGTTATGACCATTTATACTCTTTAAAATTCTGTTTTTTGAATTTGGGGACATGATGTTCTTTTTATGATCTTCATGGGACCCATTTCAGTTCCAGAGTCATCTTTCTGGTATATTGGATTTGGTTGATTAACGGTGGCTCAATGAATGACAAACAAGGTATTTATGCATCTCATTCCTTATTTAGGTGTCCCAGAATGCATATATATAGTGGTATTCATTGTCATGACCATTCATACTCGTTAAAATTCTGTTTTTTTCTAATTTGGAAACTGATGTTCCTTTTATGATCTTCATGGGACTCATTTAAGTTCCAGATTCCAATTTTTTTGTCTATTTGATTTAGGTTATTAACGGTGTCTCCCAATGAATGAGAAACAATATATTTATGCTTCTCATTCCTCATTTAGGTGTCCCACAATGCATATTTTTAGTGGGATTATTATAATGGCAATTCTTACTTTTCTTTTTCTGATCGTCATTGACTCATTTCAGTTCCAGATTCATCTTTCTGGTATATTGGATTTGGAAGATTAACGCTGGCTCCCAGTGAATGACAAACAAGGTATTTATGCTTCTCATTCCTCATTTAGGTGTCCCACAATGCATATTTGTAGTTGTATTGATTGTCATGATCATTCATACTTGTTAAGATTCTGTTTTTTTTAATTTGGGGACATGATGTTCTTTTTATGATCATCATGGGACTCATTTCAGTTCAGATTCATCTTTCTGGTATATTGGATTTGGTTGATTAACGGTGGCTCCCAATGAATGAGAAACAAGGTATTTATGCTTCTCATTCCTCATTTTGGTGTCCCATAGTGCATATTTTTAGTATGATTCATTGTTATGACAATTCCTACTTTTAAAATTCTATTTTATGCATTTGGGGACATGAATTTCCTTTTCTGATCGTCAATGACTCATTTGAGTTCCCGATTATTCTTTATAGTATATTGGATTTGGTTGATTAACGGTGGCTCCCAGTGAATGAAAAACAAGGTATTTATGCTTCTCATTCCTTATTTAGGTGTCCCACAATGCATATTTCTAGTGGTATTCATTGATATGACCATTCATACTCTTTAAAATTCTGTTTTTTTTTTTTTGTGGACATGATGTTCCTTTTATGAGCTGCATGGGACTCATTAGTTCCTGATTCCACTTTTTTGTCTATTGGAATTGGTTGATTAACAGTGTCTCCCAATGTATAAGAAGCAATATATATATGCTTCTCATTCCTCAATTATGTGTCCTACATTGCATATTCCTAGTTGTATTCGTTGTTATGACCATTCATACTCTTTAAAGTCCTGTTTTTTTAACTTGGGGATATGATGCTCTTTTAATGATCTTCATGGGACTCATTTCAGTTCCATATTAATCTTTCTGGTATATTGGGTTTGATTGATTAACGGTGGCTCCCAATGAATGAGAAACAAGGTCTTTATGCTTCTCATTCCTCATTTAGGTCTCCAACAATGCACATTTCTAGTGGTATTTATTGTTATGACCATTCATACTCTTGAAAATTCTGTTTATTAAATTTGGGAACATGATGTTCCTTTTATGATCTCCATGGGACTCATTTTAGTTCCAGATTCCAGTTTTTGGTCTATTGGATTTAGGTTATTAACGGTGTCTCCCAATGAATGAGAAACAATATATTTATGCTTCTCATTCCTCATTTAGGTGTCCCACAATGCATATTTTTAGTGGGATTTATTGTTATGACTATTTTTACTTTTTAAATTCTATTTTATGCATTTGGGGACATGAATTTCCTTTTCTGATCGTCAATGACTCATCTCAGTTCCAGATTCTTCTTTATGGTATATTAGATTTGGTAGATTAACGGTGGCTCCCAATGAATGAGAAACAAGGTATTTATGCTTCTCATTCTTTATTTAGGTGTCCCACATTCCATAGTTCTAGTGGCATTCATTGATATGACCATGCACACTCTTTAAAATTCAGTTTTTTTTGAATTTGGGGGCATGATGTTCCTTTTATGCTTCTCATTCCTCATTTAGGTGTTACAATGCATATTTTAGTGGGATTCATTGTTATGACTATTCTTACTTTTTAAATTCTATTTTATGCATTTGAGGACATGAATTTCCTTTTCTGATCGTCGTTGACTCATTTATGTTCCAGATTTATCTTTCTGGTATATTGGATTTGGTTGATTAACGGTGGCTCCCAATGAATGGGAAACAAGGTATTTATGCTTCTCATTCCTCATTTAGGTGTCCCATAGTGTATATATCTAGTGGTATTCATTGTTATGACATTTTTACTCTTTAAAATTCAGTTTTTTGAATTTGGGGACATTAAGTTCCTTTTATGATCTTCTTGTGACTCATTTTAGTTCCAGATTCCACTTTTTTGGTCCATTGGATATGGTTGATTAATGGTGTCTCCCAATGTATGAGAAAAAATATATTTATGCTTCTCATTCCTCATTTAGGTGTCCCACAATGCATATTTCTAGTGGTATTCATTGTTATGATCATTCTTACTCTTTAAAATTCTGTTTTTTTTGTATTTGGGGACATAATGTTTATATGATCTTCATGTGACTCATTTTAGTTCCAGATTCAGCTTTTTTTGTCTGTTGGATGTAGTTGATTAACGGTGTCTCCTAATGTATGAGAAACAATATATTTATGCTTCTCATTTCTCATTTAGTTGTCCCACAATGCATATCTCTAGTGGTTTTCATTTTTATGACTATTCCTACTCTTTAAAATTCTATTTTATGCATCTGGGAACATGTTGTTCCTTTTATGATCTTCATGGGACTCATATTAGTTCCAGATTCCACTTTTTGGTTTATTGGATTTAGTTGATTAAAGGTGTCTCCCAATGAATGAGAAACAATATATTTAGGCTTCTCATTCCTCATTTAGGTGTCCCACAATGCATATTTTTAATGGGATTCATTGTTATGACAGTTCTTACTTTTAAAATTCTATTTTATGCATTGGGGGACATGAATTTCCTTTTATGATCGTCATTGCCTCATTTCAGTTCCAGATTCATCTTTCTGGTATATTGGATTTGGTTGATTAACGGTGGCTCCCAATGAATGACAAACAAGGTACTTATGCTTCTCATTCCTCATTTAGGTGTCCCATAATCCATATTTATTGAGGTATTCATTGTCATGACCATTCATACTTGTTAAAATTCTGTTTTTTTTTTTTTTATTTGGGGACATGATGTTTTTTTTATGATCTTCATGTGACTAATTTTAGTTCCAGATTCTAGTTTTTGGTCTATTGGATTTAAGTTATTAACGGTGTCTCCTAATGAATGAGAAACAATGTATTTATGCTTCTCATTCCTCATTTAGGTGTCCCACAATGCATATTCTTAGTGGGATTCATTGTTATGACAATTTTTACTTTTTTAAATTCTGCTTTATACATTTGGGGACATGAATTTAATTTTCTGATCATCATTGACTCATTTCAGTTCCAAATTCATCTATCTGTTATATTGGATTTGATTGATTTACGGTGGCTCCCAATGAATGAAAAACAAGGTATTTATGCTTCTCATTCCTCATTTAGGAGTCCCACAATGTATAATTCTAGTGGTATTCATTGTTATGACCATTCTTACTCTTTAAAATTCAATTTTATGCATTTGGGGACATGTTGTTCCTTTTATGATCTTCATGGGACTCATTTTAGTTCCTGGTTCAAGTTTTTGGTCTGTTGGATTTAGTTGATTAACGGTGTCTCCCAATGAATGAGAAACAATATATTTTTGCTTCTCATTCCTCATTTAGGTGTCCCACTATGCATATTTTTCGTGGGATTTATTGTTATGACAATTCTATTTTATGCATTTGGGGACATGAATTTTCTTTTCTGATTATCATTGACTCATTTCATTTTCAGATTCATCTTTCTAGTATATTGGATTTGGTTGATTAATGGTATCTCCCAATGAATGTGAAACAAGATATTTATACTTCTCATTCGTCATTTAGGTGTCCCACAATGCATATTTCTAGTGGTATTCATTGTTATGACCATTCTTACTCTTAAAATGCTGTTTTAAGAATTTGGGGACCTGAAGTTCCTTTTCTGATCTTCATGGGACTCATTTCAGTTCGAAATTCATCTATTTGGTATATTGGATTTGGTTGATTAACGGTGTCTCCCAATGAATGAGAAACAAGGTATATATGCTTCTCTTTTCTCATTTCGGAGTCCCACAGTTCATATTTCTAGTGGTATTCATTGTTATGACCATTTGGGGACATGAAGTTCCTTTTCTGATCATCATGGGATTCATTTTAGTTCCAGAACCCTCTTTTTCGTTTATTGGATTTTGTTGATTAATGGTGTCTCCCAATGAATGAGAAACAAGGTTTTAATGCTTCTCATTCCTCATTTAGGTGTCCCAAAATGCATATTTCTAATGGTATTCTTTGTTATGTCCATTTTTATTCTTTAAAATTCTGGTTTAAGCATTTGGGGACATGAAGTTCCTTTTATGATCTTCATGGGACACATTGTAGTTCAATATTCCTCTTTTTGGTTTATTGGATTTTTTGATTAATGGTGTCTCTCAATGAATGTGAAACAAGGTATTTATGCTTCTCATTCCTCATTTAGGTATCCCACAATGCATATTTCTAGTGGTATTCATTGTTATGACCATTCTTACTCTTCAAAATTCTGTTTTTTGTATTTGGGGACATAATGTTCCTTTTATGATCTTCATGTGACTCATTTTAGTTCCGGATTCCACTTTTTTGGTCCATTGGATTTGGTTGATTAACGGTGTCTCCCAATGTATGAGGAACAATATATATATGCTTCTCATTCCTCATTTAGGTGTCCCACAATGCATATTTCTAGTGGTATTCATTGTTATGACCATTATTACTCTTTAAAATTCGGTTTTTCGTATCTGGGGACTTGATGTTCCTTTTATGATCTTCCTGTGACTCATGTTAGTTCCAGATTCCACTTTTTTGGTCTATTGAATTTGGTTGATTAACGGTGTCTCCCAATGTTTGAGAAACGATATATTTATGCTTCTCATTCCCCATTCACACAATGCATATTTCTAGTGGTTTTCATTGTTATGATCATTTCTACTCTTTAAAATTCTATTTTATGCATCTGGGAACATGTTGTTCCTTTTACAATCTTCATGGGACTCATTTTAGTTCCAGATTCCACTTTTTGGTCTATTGGATTTAGTTGTTTAACGGTGTTTCCCAATGAATGAAAAACAATATATTTATGCTTCTCATTTCTCATTGAGGTGCCCCACAATGCATATTTTTAATGGGATTCATTGTTATGACACTTATTACTTTTTAAAATTCTATTTCCAGATTAATCTTTCTAGTATATTGGATTTGGTTGATTAACGGTGGCTCCCAATGAATGAGAAACAAGGTATTTATGCTTCTCATTCCTCATTTAGGTGTCCCACAATGCTTATATCTAGTGGTATTCATTGTTATGACCATTCTTACTCTTAAAATTCTGTTTTAAGTATTTGGGGACCTGAAGTTTCTTTTCTTATCTTCATGGGACTCATTTCAGTTCCAAATTCATCTATTTGGTATATTGGATTAGGTTGATTAACGTTGTCTCCCAATGAATGAGAAACAAGGTATATATGCTTCTATTTTCTCATTTTGAAGTCCCACAATGCATATTTCTAGTAGTATTCATTGTGATGACCATTCATACTTTTTATAATTCTGTTTTTTGAATTTGGGGACATGATGCTGTTTTTATGATTTTCATGGGACTCATTTTTGTTCCATATTATAGTTTTTTGGTCTATTGGAATTGGTTGATTAACGGTGGCTCCGAATGAATGAGTAACAAGATTTTTATACTTCTCATTCCTCATTTAGGTGTCCCACAATGCATATTTCTAATGGTATTCATTGTTATGTCCATTCTTACTCTTTAAAATTCTGGTTTTTGTATTTAGGGACATGATGTTCCTTTTATGATCTTCATGGGACACATTATAGTTCCATATTCCTCTTTTTGGTTTATTGGATTTTGTAGATTAATGGTGTCTCCCAATGAATGTGAAACAAGGTATTTATGCTTCTCATTCGTCATTTAGGTGTCCCACAATGCACATTTCTAGTGGTATCCATTGTTATGACCATTCTTACTCTTTAAAATTCTGTTTTTTTGTATTTAGGGACATGATGTTCCTTTTATGATCTTCATGTGACTCATATTAGTTCCAGATTCCACTATTTGGTCTATTGGATTTTGTTGATTAACGGTGTCTCCCAATGAATGAGAAGCAATATATTTATGCTTCTTATTCCTCATTTAGGTGTCCCACAATGCATATTTCTAGTGGCATTCGTTGTTATAACCATTCTTACTCTTTAAAATTCTGTTTTTGTATTTGGGGACATATTGTTCCTTTTATGATCTTTATGTGACTCATTTTAATTCCAGATTCCACTTTTTTGGTCCATTGGATTTGGTTGATTAACGGTGTCTCCCAATGTATGAGAAACAATATATTTATGCTTCACATTCCTCATTTAGTTGTCCCACAATGCATATTTCTAGTAGTTTTCATTGTTATGACCATTCATACTCTTTAAAATTCTATTTTATGCATCTCATTCCTCATTTAGGTGTCCCACAATGCATATTTATAGTGGTATTCATTGTCATGACCATTCATCCTCTTTAAAATTCTGTTTTTTTTTTTTAAATTTGGGAAATGATGTTCCTTTTATGATCTTCATGGGACTCATTTTATTTCCAGATTCCACTTTTTGGTCTATTGGATTTGGTTGGTTAACGGTGTCTCCTAATGTATGAGAAACAATATATTTATGTTTTTCATTCCTCATTTAGTTGTCCTACAATGCATATTTCTAATGGTTTTCATTGTTATGACCATTCATACTCTTTAAAATTCTATTTTATGCATCTCATTCCTCATTTAGGTGTCCCACAATGCATATTTATAGTGGTATTCATTGTTATGACCATTCATCCTCTTTAAAATTCTATTTTATTTTTTTGAATTTGGGGACATGATGTTCCTTTTATGATCCTCATGAGACTCATTTTAGTTCCAGATTCCACTTTTTGGTCTATTGGATTTGGTTGATTAACAGTGTCTCCCAATGTATGAGAAACAATATATTTATGCCTCTCATTCCTCATTTAGGTGTCGCACAATGCATATTTCTAGTGGTATTCTTTGTTATGACCATTATTACTCTTTAAAATTCTGTTTTGTTGTATTTGGGAACATGATGTTCCTTTAATGATCTTCATGGGACTCATTTTTGTTCCAGATTCCACTTTCTGGTCTATTGGATTTAGTTGATTAACGGTGTTTCCCAATGAATGAGAAACAATATATTTATGCTTCTCATTCCTCATTTAGTTGTCCCAGAATGCTTATTTCTAGTGGTTTTCATTCATATGACCATTCATACTCTTTAAAATTCTATTTTATGCATCTCATCCCTCATTTAGGTGTCATACAATGCATATTTATAGTGGTATTCATTGTTATGACCATTCATCCTCTTAATAATTCTGTTTTTTTTTTGAATTTGGGGACATGATGTTCCTTTTATGATCTTCATGGGACTCATTTTAGTTCCAGATTCCAATTTTTGGTCTATTGGATTTGGTTGATTAACCGTGTCTCCCAATGAATGTGAAACAATATATTTGTGCTTCTCATTCCTCATTTAGGTGTCCCACAATGCATATTTCTAGGGGTATTCATTGTTATAACAATTCTTACTCTTTAAAATTCTGTTTTTTGTATTTGGGGACATAATGTTCCTTTTATGATCTTCATATGACTCATTTTAGTTCCAGATTCCATTTTTTGGTCCATTGGATTTGGTTGATTAACGGTGTCTCCCAATGTATGAGAAACAATATATTTATGCTTCTCATTCCTCATTTAGTTGTCCCAGAATGCTTATTTCTAGTGGTTTTCATTGATATGACCATTCATACTCTTTAAAATTCAATTTTATGCATCTCATTCCTCATTTAGGTGTCTCACAATGCATATTTATAGTGGTATTCATTGTCATGAACATTCATCCTTTTTAAAATTCTGTTTTTTTTTTTTTGAATTTTGGGACATGATGTTCCTTTTATGATTTTCATGGGACTCATTTTAGTTTCAGATTCCATTTTTTGGTCTATTGGATTTGGTTGATTAATGGTGTCTCCCAATGAATGTGAAACAATATATTTATGCTTCTCATTCCTCTTTTAGGTGTCCCACAATGCATATTTCTAGGGGTATTCATTGTTATAACCATTCTTACTCTTTAAAATTCTGTTTTTTGTATTTGGGGACATAATGTTCCTTTTATGATCTTCATGTGACTCATTTTAGTTCAAGATTCCACTTTTTTTGTCCATTGGATTTGGTTGATTAACGGTGTCTCCCAATGAATGAGAAACAAGGTATATATGCTTCTCTTTTCTCATTTTGGAGTCTCACAATGCATATTTCTAGTGGTATTCATTGTGATGACCATTCATACTCTTTAAAATTCTGTTTTTTGAATTTGGGGACATATTGTTCCTTTTATGATCTTCATGTGACTCATTTTAGTTTCAGATTCCACTTTTTTGGTCCATTGGATTTGGTTGATTAACGGTGTCTCCCAATGTATGAGAAACAATATATTTATGCTTTTCATTCCTCATTTAGTTGTCCCAAAATGCATATTTCTAGTGGTTTTCATTGTTATGACCATTCATACTCTTTAAAATTCTATATTATGCATCTCATTCCTCATTTAGGTGTCTCACAATGCATATTTATAGTGGTTTTCATTCTTATGACCATTCATCCTCTTTAAAATTCTGTTTATTTTTTTTGAATTTGGGGACATGATCTCCCTTTTATGATCTTCATGAGACTCATTTTAGTTCCAGATTCCACTTTTTGGTCTATTGGATTTGGTTGATTAACAGTGTCTCCCAATGTATGAGAAACAATATATTTATGCTTCTCATTCCTCATTTAGGCGTCCCACAATGCATATTTCTAGTGGTATTCATTGTTATGACCATTATTACTCTTTAAAATTCTGTTTTTTTTTGTATTGGGGGACATGATGTTCCTTTTATGAGCTGCATGGGACTCATTTTTGTTCCAGATTCCACTTTTTGGTATATTGGATTTAGTTGATTAACGGTGTTTCCCAATGAATGAGAAACAATATATTTATGCTTCTCATTCCTCATTTAGGTGTCCCACAATGCATATTTTTAGTGGGAATTAATGTTATGACTATTTTTACTTTTTAAATTCTATTTTATGTAATTGGGGACATGAATTTCCTTTTCTGATCGTCATTGACTCATTTCATTTCCAGATTAATCTTTCTAGTATATTGGATTTGGTTGATTAACGGTAGCTCCCAATGAATGAGAAACAAGGCATTTAGGCTTCTCATTACTGATTTAGGTGTCCCACAATGCTTATTTCTAGTGGTATTCATTGTTATGACCATTCTTACTCTTGAAATTCTGTTTTAAGTATTTGGGGACCTGAGGTTCCTTTTATGATCTTCATGGGACTCATTTTAGTTTCAGATTCCATTTTTTGGTCTATTGGATTTGGTTGATTAATGGTGTCTCCCAATGAATGTGAAACAATATATTTATGCTTCTCATTCCTCTTTTAGGTGTCCCACAATGCATATTTCTAGGGGTATTCATTGTTATAACCATTCTTACTCTTTAAAATTCTGTTTTTTGTATTTGGGGACATAATGTTCCTTTTATGATCTTCATGTGACTCATTTTAGTTCAAGATTCCACTTTTTTTGTCCATTGGATTTGGTTGATTAACGGTGTCTCCCAATGAATGAGAAACAAGGTATATATGCTTCTCTTTTCTCATTTTGGAGTCTCACAATGCATATTTCTAGTGGTATTCATTGTGATGACCATTCATACTCTTTAAAATTCTGTTTTTTGAATTTGGGGACATATTGTTCCTTTTATGATCTTCATGTGACTCATTTTAGTTTCAGATTCCACTTTTTTGGTCCATTGGATTTGGTTGATTAACGGTGTCTCCCAATGTATGAGAAACAATATATTTATGCTTTTCATTCCTCATTTAGTTGTCCCAAAATGCATATTTCTAGTGGTTTTCATTGTTATGACCATTCATACTCTTTAAAATTCTATATTATGCATCTCATTCCTCATTTAGGTGTCTCACAATGCATATTTATAGTGGTTTTCATTCTTATGACCATTCATCCTCTTTAAAATTCTGTTTATTTTTTTTGAATTTGGGGACATGATCTCCCTTTTATGATCTTCATGAGACTCATTTTAGTTCCAGATTCCACTTTTTGGTCTATTGGATTTGGTTGATTAACAGTGTCTCCCAATGTATGAGAAACAATATATTTATGCTTCTCATTCCTCATTTAGGCGTCCCACAATGCATATTTCTAGTGGTATTCATTGTTATGACCATTATTACTCTTTAAAATTCTGTTTTTTTTTTGTATTGGGGGACATGATGTTCCTTTTATGAGCTGCATGGGACTCATTTTTGTTCCAGATTCCACTTTTTGGTATATTGGATTTAGTTGATTAACGGTGTTTCCCAATGAATGAGAAACAATATATTTATGCTTCTCATTCCTCATTTAGGTGTCCCACAATGCATATTTTTAGTGGGAATTAATGTTATGACTATTTTTACTTTTTAAATTCTATTTTATGTAATTGGGGACATGAATTTCCTTTTCTGATCGTCATTGACTCATTTCATTTCCAGATTAATCTTTCTAGTATATTGGATTTGGTTGATTAACGGTAGCTCCCAATGAATGAGAAACAAGGCATTTAGGCTTCTCATTACTGATTTAGGTGTCCCACAATGCTTATTTCTAGTGGTATTCATTGTTATGACCATTCTTACTCTTGAAATTCTGTTTTAAGTATTTGGGGACCTGAGGTTCCTTTTATGATCTTCATGGGACTCATTTCAGTTCCAAATTCATCTATTTGGTATATTGAATTTGGTTGATTAACGGTGTCTCCCAATGAATGAGAAACAAGGTATATATGCTTCTCTTTTCTCATTTTGGAGTCCCACAATGCATATTTCTAGTGGTATTCATTGTGATGACCATTCATACTCTTTAATTTCTGTTTTTTGAATTTGGGGACATATTGTTCCTTTTATGATCTTCATGTGACTCATTTTAGTTTCAGATTCCACTTTTTTGGTCCATTGGATTTGGTTGATTAACGGTGTCTCCCAATGTATGAGAAACAATATATTTATGCTTTTCATTCCTCATTTAGTTGTCCCAAAATGCATATTTCTAGTGGTTTTCATTGTTATGACCATTCATACTCTTTAAAATTCTATATTATGCATCTCATTCCTCATTTAGGTGTCTCACAATGCATATTTATAGTGGTTTTCATTCTTATGACCATTCATCCTCTTTAAAATTCTGTTTATTTTTTTTGAATTTGGGGACATGATCTCCCTTTTATGATCTTCATGGGACTCATTTTAGTTCCAGATTCCACTTTTTGGTCTATTGGATTTGGTTGATTAACAGTGTCTCCCAATGTATGAGAAACAATATATTTATGCTTCTCATTCCTCATTTAGGCGTCCCACAATGCATATTTCTAGTGGTATTCATTGTTATGACCATTATTACTCTTTAAAATTCTGTTTTTTTTTTTGTATTGGGGGACATGATGTTCCTTTTATGAGCTGCATGGGACTCATTTTTGTTCCAGATTCCACTTTTTGGTATATTGGATTTAGTTGATTAACGGTGTTTCCCAATGAATGAGAAACAATATATTTATGCTTCTCATTCCTCATTTAGGTGTCCCACAATGCATATTTTTAGTGGGAATTAATGTTATGACTATTTTTACTTTTTAAATTCTATTTTATGTAATTGGGGACATGAATTTCCTTTTCTGATCGTCATTGACTCATTTCATTTCCAGATTAATCTTTCTAGTATATTGGATTTGGTTGATTAACGGTAGCTCCCAATGAATGAGAAACAAGGCATTTAGGCTTCTCATTACTGATTTAGGTGTCCCACAATGCTTATTTCTAGTGGTATTCATTGTTATGACCATTCTTACTCTTGAAATTCTGTTTTAAGTATTTGGGGACCTGAGGTTCCTTTTATGATCTTCATGGGACTCATTTCAGTTCCAAATTCATCTATTTGGTATATTGAATTTGGTTGATTAACGGTGTCTCCCAATGAATGAGAAACAAGGTATATATGCTTCTCTTTTCTCATTTTGGAGTCCCACAATGCATATTTCTAGTGGTATTCATTGTGATGACCATTCATACTCTTTAATTTCTGTTTTTTTGAATTTGGGGACATATTGTTCCTTTTATGATCTTCATGTGACTCATTTTAGTTTCAGATTCCACTTTTTTGGTCCATTGGATTTGGTTGATTAACGGTGTCTCCCAATGTATGAGAAACAATATATTTATGCTTTTCATTCCTCATTTAGTTGTCCCAAAATGCATATTTCTAGTGGTTTTCATTGTTATGACCATTCATACTCTTTAAAATTCTATATTATGCATCTCATTCCTCATTTAGGTGTCTCACAATGCATATTTATAGTGGTTTTCATTCTTATGACCATTCATCCTCTTTAAAATTCTGTTTATTTTTTTTGAATTTGGGGACATGATCTCCCTTTTATGATCTTCATGGGACTCATTTTAGTTCCAGATTCCACTTTTTGGTCTATTGGATTTGGTTGATTAACAGTGTCTCCCAATGTATGAGAAACAATATATTTATGCTTCTCATTCCTCATTTAGGCGTCCCACAATGCATATTTCTAGTGGTATTCATTGTTATGACCATTATTACTCTTTAAAATTCTGTTTTTTTTTTTGTATTGGGGGACATGATGTTCCTTTTATGAGCTGCATGGGACTCATTTTTGTTCCAGATTCCACTTTTTGGTATATTGGATTTAGTTGATTAACGGTGTTTCCCAATGAATGAGAAACAATATATTTATGCTTCTCATTCCTCATTTAGGTGTCCCACAATGCATATTTTTAGTGGGAATTAATGTTATGACTATTTTTACTTTTTAAATTCTATTTTATGTAATTGGGGACATGAATTTCCTTTTCTGATCGTCATTGACTCATTTCATTTCCAGATTAATCTTTCTAGTATATTGGATTTGGTTGATTAACGGTAGCTCCCAATGAATGAGAAACAAGGCATTTAGGCTTCTCATTACTGATTTAGGTGTCCCACAATGCTTATTTCTAGTGGTATTCATTGTTATGACCATTCTTACTCTTGAAATTCTGTTTTAAGTATTTGGGGACCTGAGGTTCCTTTTATGATCTTCATGGGACTCATTTCAGTTCCAAATTCATCTATTTGGTATATTGAATTTGGTTGATTAACGGTGTCTCCCAATGAATGAGAAACAAGGTATATATGCTTCTCTTTTCTCATTTTGGAGTCCCACAATGCATATTTCTAGTGGTATTCATTGTGATGACCATTCATACTCTTTAATTTCTGTTTTTTGAATTTGGGGACATATTGTTCCTTTTATGATCTTCATGTGACTCATTTTAGTTTCAGATTCCACTTTTTTGGTCCATTGGATTTGGTTGATTAACGGTGTCTCCCAATGTATGAGAAACAATATATTTATGCTTTTCATTCCTCATTTAGTTGTCCCAAAATGCATATTTCTAGTGGTTTTCATTGTTATGACCATTCATACTCTTTAAAATTCTATATTATGCATCTCATTCCTCATTTAGGTGTCTCACAATGCATATTTATAGTGGTTTTCATTCTTATGACCATTCATCCTCTTTAAAATTCTGTTTATTTTTTTTGAATTTGGGGACATGATCTCCCTTTTATGATCTTCATGGGACTCATTTTAGTTCCAGATTCCACTTTTTGGTCTATTGGATTTGGTTGATTAACAGTGTCTCCCAATGTATGAGAAACAATATATTTATGCTTCTCATTCCTCATTTAGGCGTCCCACAATGCATATTTCTAGTGGTATTCATTGTTATGACCATTATTACTCTTTAAAATTCTGTTTTTTTTTTTGTATTGGGGGACATGATGTTCCTTTTATGAGCTGCATGGGACTCATTTTTGTTCCAGATTCCACTTTTTGGTATATTGGATTTAGTTGATTAACGGTGTTTCCCAATGAATGAGAAACAATATATTTATGCTTCTCATTCCTCATTTAGGTGTCCCACAATGCATATTTTTAGTGGGAATTAATGTTATGACTATTTTTACTTTTTAAATTCTATTTTATGTAATTGGGGACATGAATTTCCTTTTCTGATCGTCATTGACTCATTTCATTTCCAGATTAATCTTTCTAGTATATTGGATTTGGTTGATTAACGGTAGCTCCCAATGAATGAGAAACAAGGCATTTAGGCTTCTCATTACTGATTTAGGTGTCCCACAATGCTTATTTCTAGTGGTATTCATTGTTATGACCATTCTTACTCTTGAAATTCTGTTTTAAGTATTTGGGGACCTGAGGTTCCTTTTCTGATCTTCATGGGACTCATTTCAGTTCCAAATTCATCTATTTGGTATATTGAATTTGGTTGATTAACGGTGTCTCCCAATGAATGAGAAACAAGGTATATATGCTTCTCTTTTCTCATTTTGGAGTCCCACAATGCATATTTCTAGTGGTATTCATTGTGATGACCATTCATACTCTTTAAAATTCTGTTTTTTGAATTTGGGGACATATTGTTCCTTTTATGATCTTCATGTGACTCATTTTAGTTTCAGATTCCACTTTTTTGGTCCATTGGATTTGGTTGATTAACGGTGTCTCCCAATGTATGAGAAACAATATATTTATGCTTTTCATTCCTCATTTAGTTGTCCCAAAATGCATATTTCTAGTGGTTTTCATTGTTATGACCATTCATACTCTTTAAAATTCTATATTATGCATCTCATTCCTCATTTAGGTGTCTCACAATGCATATTTATAGTGGTTTTCATTCTTATGACCATTCATCCTCTTTAAAATTCTGTTTATTTTTTTTGAATTTGGGGACATGATCTCCCTTTTATGATCTTCATGGGACTCATTTTAGTTCCAGATTCCACTTTTTGGTCTATTGGATTTGGTTGATTAACAGTGTCTCCCAATGTATGAGAAACAATATATTTATGCTTCTCATTCCTCATTTAGGCGTCCCACAATGCATATTTCTAGTGGTATTCATTGTTATGACCATTATTACTCTTTAAAATTCTGTTTTTTTTTTTGTATTGGGGGACATGATGTTCCTTTTATGAGCTGCATGGGACTCATTTTTGTTCCAGATTCCACTTTTTGGTATATTGGATTTAGTTGATTAACGGTGTTTCCCAATGAATGAGAAACAATATATTTATGCTTCTCATTCCTCATTTAGGTGTCCCACAATGCATATTTTTAGTGGGAATTAATGTTATGACTATTTTTACTTTTTAAATTCTATTTTATGTAATTGGGGACATGAATTTCCTTTTCTGATCGTCATTGACTCATTTCATTTCCAGATTAATCTTTCTAGTATATTGGATTTGGTTGATTAACGGTAGCTCCCAATGAATGAGAAACAAGGTATTTAGGCTTCTCATTACTGATTTAGGTGTCCCACAATGCTTATTTCTAGTGGTATTCATTGTTATGACCATTCTTACTCTTGAAATTCTGTTTTAAGTATTTGGGGACCTGAGGTTCCTTTTCTGATCTTCATGGGACTCATTTCAGTTCCAAATTCATCTATTTGGTATATTGAATTTGGTTGATTAACGGTGTCTCCCAATGAATGAGAAACAAGGTATATATGCTTCTCTTTTCTCATTTTGGAGTCCCACAATGCATATTTCTAGTGGTATTCATTGTGATGACCATTCATACTCTTTAAAATTCTGTTTTTTGAATTTGGGGACATATTGTTCCTTTTATGATCTTCATGTGACTCATTTTAGTTACAGATTCCACTTTTTTGGTCCATTGGATTTGGTTGATTAACGGTGTCTCCCAATGTATGAGAAAAAATATATTTATGCTTCTCATACCTCATTTAGGTGTCCCACAATGTATATTTCTAGTGGTATTCATTGTTATGACCATTGTTACTCTTTAAAATTCTGTTTTTTTTGCATTTGGGGACATGATGTTTATATGATCTTCATGTGACTCATTTTAGTTCCAGATTCAGCTTTTTTGGTCTATTGGATTTAGTTGATTAACGGTGTCTCCTAATGTATGAGAAACAATATATTTATGCTTCTCATTTCTCATTTAGTTGTCCCACAATGCATATATCTAGTGGTTTTCATTGTTATGACCATTCCAACTCTTTAAATTCTATTTTATGCATCTGGGAACATGTTGTTCCTTTTATGATCTTCATGGGACTCATTTTAGTTCCAGATTCCACTTTTTGGTCTATTGGATTTAGTTGATTAACAGTGTCTCCCAATGAATGAGAAACAATATATTTATGCTTCTCATTCCTCAATTAGGTGTCCCACAATGCATATTTTTAATGGGATTCATTGTTATGACAATTCTTACTTTTAAAATTCTGCTTTTGAATTTGGGGACATGTTTCATGGGACTCATTTTTGTTCCATATTCTAGTTTTTTGGTCTATTGGAATTAGTTGATTAACGGTGGCTCCGAATGAATGAGTAACAAGATTTTTATGCTTCTCATTCCTCATTAAGGTGTCCCACAATGCATATTTCTAATGGTATTATTTATTATGTCCATTCTTACTCTTTAAAATTCTGGTTTTTGTATTTAGGGACATGATGTTCCTTTTATGATCTTCATGGGACACATTATAGTTCCATATTCCTCTTCTTGGTTTATTGGATTTTGTAGATTAATGGTGTCTCCCAATGAATGTGAGACAAGGTATTTTTGCTTCTCATTCATCATTTAGATGTCCCACAATGCATATTTCTAGTGGTATTCATTGTTATGACCATTCTTACTCTTTAAAATTCTGTTTTTTTTTGTATTTAGGGACATGATGTGTTCCTTTTATGATCTTCATGTGACTCATTTTAGTTCCAGATTCCACTTTTTTGGTTTATTAGATTTGGTTGATTAACGGTGTCTCCCAATGTATGAGAAACAATATATTTATGCTTCTCATTCCTCATTTAGTTGTCCCACAATGCATAGTTCTAGTGGTTTTCATTGTTATCACTATTCCTACTCTTTAAAATTCTATTTTATGCATCTGGGAACATGTTGTTCCTTTTATGATCTTCATGGGACTCATTTTAGTTCTAGATACCACTTTTTGGTCTATTGGATTTAGTTGATTAACGGTGTCTCCCAATGAATGAGAAGCAATATATTTATGCTTCTTATTCCTCACTTAGGTGTCCCACAATGCATATTTCTAGTGGCATTCGTTGTTATAACCATTCTTACTCTTTAAAATTCTGTTTTTTGTATTTGGGGACATATTGTTCCTTTTATGATCTTCATATAACTCATTTTAGTTCCAGATTCCACTTTTTTGGTCCATTGGATTTTGTTGATTAACGGTGTCTCTCAATGTATGAGAAACAATATATTTATGCTTCTCATTCCTCGTTTAGTTGTCCCACAATGCATATTTCTATTAGTTTTCATTGTTATGACCATTCATACTCTTTAAAATTCTATTTTATGCATCTCATTCCTCATTTAGGTGTCCCATAATGCATCTTTATAGTGGTATTCATTGTCATGACCATTCATCCTCTTTAAAATTCTGTTTTTTTTTTTAATTTGGGAAATGATGTTCCTTTTATGATCTTCATGGGACTCAATTTATTTCCAGATTCCACTTTTTGGTCTATTGGATTTAGTTGATTAACGGTGTCTCCTAATGTATGAGAAAGAATATATTTATGCTTTTCATTCCTCATTTAGTTGTCCCACAATGCATATTTCTAGTGGTTTTCATTATTATGACAATTAATACTCTTTAAAATTCTATTTTATGCATCTCATTCCTCATTTAGGTGTCCCACAATGCATATTTATAGTGCTATTCATTGTTATGACCATTCATCCTCTTTAAAATTCTCTTTCTCGAATTTGGGGACATGATGTTCTTTTTATGATATTCATGGGACTTATTTCAGTTCCAGATTCATCTTTCCGGTATATTGGAATTGGTTGATTAACGGTGGCTCACAATGAATGAGAAACAAGTTATTTATGCTTCTCATTCCTCTTATAGCTGTCCCACAATGCATATTTATAGTGGTATTCATTGTCATGACCATTCATACTCTTTAAAATTCTGTTTTTTGAATTTGGGGACATATTGTTCCTTTTATGATCTTCATGGGACTCATTTTTGTTCCAGATTCCACTTTCTGGTCTATTGGATTTAGTTGATTAACGGTGTTTCCCAATGAATGAGAAACAATATATTTATGCTTCTCATTCCTCATTTAGTTGTCCCAGAATGCTTATTTCTAGTGGTTTTCATTCATATGACCATTCATACTCTTTAAAATTCTGTTTTAAGCATTTGGAGACATGAAGTTCTTTTTCGGATCTTCATTTGATTCATTTCAGTTCCAAATTTATCTTTTTGTTATAATGGATTTGGTTGATTAACGGTGTCTCCAAATGAATAAGAAACAAGGTATATATACTTCTCATTCGTCATTTTGGAGTCCCACAATGCATATTTCTAGTGGTATTCAATGTGATAACCATTCGTACTCTTTAAAATTATATTATAATAATTTTGGGGACATTAAGTTCCTTTTCTGATCTTCATGGGACTCATTTTAGTTCCAGATTCCACTTTTTGGTCGATTGGATTTGGTTGTTTAACGGTGTCTCCCGATGAATGAGAAACAATATATTTATGCTTCTGATTCCTCGTTTAGGTGTCCCACTATGCACATTTCTAGTGGTAGTCATTGTTATTACCATTCTTACTCTTAAAATTCTGTTTTAAGCGTTTGGAGACATGAATTTCTTTTTCGGATTTTCATTTGACTCATTTCAGTTCCAAATTTATCTTATTGGCATATTGGATTTGGTTGATAAACGGTGTCTCCCAATGAATGAGAAACCGGATATATATGCTTCTCATTACTCATTTAGGTATCTCACAATGCATATTTCTAGTGGCATTCGTTGTTATAACCATTCTTACTCTTTAAAATTCTGTTTTTTGTATTTGGGGACATATTGTTCCTTTTATGATCTTCATGTGACTCATTTTAGATCCAGATTCCACTTTTTTGGTCCATTGGATTTGGTTGATTAACGGTGTCTCCCAATGTATGAGAAACAATATATTTATGCTTCTCAATCCTCATTTAGTTGTCCTACAATGCATATTTCTAGTGGTTTTGATTCTTATGACCATTCATACTTTTTAAAATTCTATTTTATGCATCTCATTCCTCATTTAGGTGTCCCACAATGCATATTTATAGTGGTATTCATTGTCATGACCATTCATAGTCTTTAAAATTCTGTTTTTTTTTCAAATTTGGGGACATGATATTCCTTTTATGATCTTTATGGGACTCGTTTTAGTTCCAGATACCCCTCTTTGGCCTATTGGATTTGGTTCATTAACGGTGGCTCCGAATGAATGAGAAACAAGTTATTTATGCTTCTCATTCCTCATTTAGGTGTCCCACAATGCATATTTATAGTGGTATTTATTGTCATGACCATTCATACTCGTTAAAATTCTGTTTTTTTAATTTGGGTGCATGATGTTCCTTTCATGATCTTCATGGGACTCATTTCAGTTCCAGATTCATCTTTCTAGTATATTCGATTTGGTTGATTAACAGTGGCTCCCAATGAATGACAAACAAGGTATTTATGCTTCTCATTCCTCATTTACGTGTCCCACAATGCATATTTATAGTGGTATTCATAGTCATGACCATTCATACTCGTTAAAATTCTGTTTTTTTTTTAATTGGGGACATGATGTTCCTTTAATGATCTTCATGAGACATATTTTAGTTCCAGATTCCACTTTTTGGTCTATTGGTTTTGGTTGATTAACGGTCGCTCCCAATGAATGAGAAACAATGTATTTATGCTTCTCATTGCTCATTTAGGTGTCACACAATGCATATTTATAGTGGTATTCATCGTCATGACCATTCATACTCGTTAAAATTCTGTTTTTTTTTTTTAATTTGCGGACATGATGTTCCTTTTATGATTTTCATGGGACTCATTTTAGTTCCAGATTCCACTTTTTGATCTATTGGATTTAGGTTATTAACGGTGTCTCCCAATGAATGAGAAACAATATATTTATGCTTCACATTCCTCATTTAGGTGTCCCACAATGCATATTTTTAGTGGGATTCATTGTTATGACAATTCTTACTTCTTAAATTCTGTTTTATGTGTTTGGGGACATGAATTTCCTTTTCTGATTGTCATTGACTCATTTCAGTTACAAATTCATCTTTCTGGTATATTGGATTTGGTTGATTAACGGTGGCTCCTAATGAATGATAAACAAGGTATTTGAGCTTCTCATTCCTCATTTAGGTGTCCAACAATGCATATTTATAGTGGTATTAATTGTCATGACCATTCATACTCGTTAAAATTCTGTTTTTTTTTTAATTTGGGGACATGATGTTCCTTTTATGATCTTCATGGGACTCTTTTTAGTTCCAGATTCCACTTTTTGGTCTATTGGATTTAGGTTATTAACGGTGTCTCCTAATGAACGAGAAACAATATATTTTTTCTTCTGATTCCTCATTTAGGTGTCCCATAGTGAATATTTTTAGTGGACATGAATTTCCTTTTCTTTTCGTCATTGACTCATTTCAGTTCCAGATTCATCTTTCTTGTATATTGGATTTGGTTGATTAACGGTGGCTCTCAATGTATGAGAAACAATGTATTTATGCTTCTCATTCCTCATTTAGGTGTCCCACGATGCATATATCTAGTGGAATTCATTGTTATGCCATTCATACTCTTTAAAATTCTGTTTTTGAATTTGGGGACATGGTCTTCATTTTATGATCTTCATGGGACTTATTTCAGTTCCAGATTCATCTTTCCGGTATATTGGATTTGGTTGATTAACGGTGACTCCCAATGAATGAGAAACAGGTTATTTATGCTTCTCATTCCTCATTTAGCTGTCCCACAATGCATATCTATAGTGGTATTCATTGTCATGACCATGCATACTCGTTAAAATTCTGTTTTTTAATTCGGGGGCATGATGTTCCTTTTATGATCTTCGTGGGACTCATTTCAGTTCCAGATTCATCTTTCTGGTATATTGGATTTGGTTAATTAACGGTGGCTACCAATGAATGACAAACAAAGTATTGATGTTTCTCATTCCTCATTTAGGTGTCTCACAATGCATATTTATAGTGGAATATATTTGGGGACATGATGTTCCTTTTATGATCTTCATGGAACTCATTTTAGTTCCAGATTCCACTTTTTCTTCTATTGGATTTGGTTGATTAAGGGTGGCTCCCAATGAATGAGAAACAAGGTATTTGTGCTTCTCATTCCTCATTTTTGTGTCCCACAATGCGTATTTCTAGTGGTATTCATTGTTATGATCATTCATATTCTTTAAAATTATGTTTTTTTTTTGTATTTAAGGACATGATGTTCGTTTATCTTCATGGGACTTATTTTAGTACCAGATTCAACTTTTAGGTCTATTGGTATTAGTTTATTAATGGTGTCTCCCATTGAATGACAAACAAGGTATTTATGCTTCTCATTCCTCATTTAGGGATCCCACAATGCATATTTATAGTGGTATTCATTGTCATGACCATTCATACTCGTTAAAATTCTGTTTCTTTTTTTTTTTTTTAATTTGGGGACATGATGTTCCTTTTATGATCTTCATTGGACTCATTTTAGTTCTAAATTCCACTTTTTGGTCTATTGGATTTAGGTTATAAACGGTGTCTCCCAATGAACGAGAAACAATATATTTTTGCATCTCATTCCTCATTTAGGTGTCCCATAGTGCATATTTTTAATGGGATTCATTGTTTTGACAATTCTTACTTTTTAAATTCTATTTTATGCATTTTGGGACATGAATTTCCTTTTCTGATCGTCATTGACTTATTCAGTTCCAGATTCATCTTTCTTGTATATTGGATTTGGTTGATAAACAGTGTCTCCCGATGAATGAGAAACAAGGTATTTATGTTTCTCATTCCACGTTTAGGTGTCCGACAATGCATATTTCTAGTCATATTCATTGTTATGACCATTCATACTCTTTAAAATTCTGTTTTTTGAATTTGGGGACATGATGTTTTTTTAATGATCTTCATGGGACTTATTTCAGTTCCAGATTCATCTTTCTGGTATATTGGATATGGTTGATTAACGGTGGCTCCCAATGAATGACAAACAAGATATTTATGTTTCCCATTCCTCATTTAGGTGTCCCACAATGCATATTTATAGTGGTATTCATTGTCATTACCATTCATACTCGTTTAAATTCTGTTTTTTTTTTTTATAAATTTGGGGACATGATGTTCCTTTTATGATCTTCATTGTACTCATTTTAGTTCCAGATTCTAATTTTTGGTCTATTGGATTTAGGTTATTAACGGTGTCTCCTAATGAACGAGAAACAATATATTTATGCTTCTCATTCCTCATTTAGGTGTCCCCTAGTGCATATTTTTAGTGGGACTCATTGTTATGACAATTCTTCCTTTTTAAATTCTATTTTATGCATTTTGGGACATGAATTTCATTTCCAGATTCATCTTTCTGGTAAACTGGATTTGGTTGATTAACGGTGGCTCCCAGTGAATGAGAAACAAGGTATTTATGCTTCTCATTCCTCATTTAGGTGTCCCACGATGAATTTTTCTTGTGATATTAATTGTTATAACCATTCAAACTCTTAAAAAATCTGTTACAATAATTTGGGGACATGATGTTCATTTTATGATCTTCATGGGACTCATTTTAGTTCCAAATTCCATTATTTAGTCTATTGGATTTAGGTTATTAACGATGGCTCCCAATGAATGAGAAACAAGTTATTTATGCTTCTCATTCCTCATTTAGGTGTTCCACAATGCATATTTATTGTGGTATTCATTGTCATGACCATTTATACTCTTTAAAATTCTTTTTTTTTGGAATTAGGGGACATGATGTTCTTTTTAAGATCTTCATGGGACTCACTTCAATTCTAGATTCATCTTTCTAGTATATTGGATTTGGGTGATTAAAGGTGGCTCCCAATGACTGACAAACAAGGTATTTATGTTTTTCATTTTAGGTGTCTCAGAATGCAAATTTATAGTAGTATTCATTGTCATGACCATTCATACTCGTTAAAATTTGTTTTTTTTTTTCTTAATTTGGGGAGATGATGTTCCTTATATGATCTTCATGGGAATCGATTTAGTTCCAGATTCCACTCTTTGGCCTAATGGATTTGGTTGATTAAAGGGGGCTCCCAGTGAATGAGAAACAAGTTATCTATGCTTCTCATTCCTCATTTAGGTGTCCCACAATGCATATTTATAGTGGTATTCATTGTCATGACCATTCATACTCGTTAAAATTCTGTCTTTTTAATTTGAGGGCAAGATGTTCCTTTTATGATCTTCATGGGACTCATTTTAGTTCCAGATTCCACATTTAGGTCTATTGGATTTGGTTGATTAACGGTGCACCCAATGAATGAGAAACAAGGTAGATATGCTTCTCATTCCTCATTTAGGTGTCCTACAATGCGTATTTCTAGTGGTATCCATTGTTATGACCATTCATACTCTTTAAAATTTTGTTTTTAGAATTTTGGGACATGATGTTCTTTTAATGATCTACATGGGACTCACTTTAGTACAAGATTCCACTTCTCTGGTATATTGGATTTGGTTGATTAATGGTGGATCCCAATGAATGAGAAACAAGGTATTTATGCTTCTCATTCCTCATTTAGGTGTCCTACATTGGATATTTCTTGTGGTATTCATTGTTATAACCATTCATACTCTTTAAAATTCTGTTTTCTTTTTCTAGTTTGGGGACAGGATGTTCCTTTTATGATTTTCATGGGACTCGTCTTAGTTCCAGATTCCACTCTTTGGACTATTGGATTTGGTTGATTAACGGTGGCTCCGAATGAATAAGAAACAAGTTATTTATGCTTCTCATTCCTCATTTAGGTGTCCCACAATGCACATTTATAGTGTTATTCATTGTCATGACCATTCATACTGGTTAAAATTATGTTTTTTAATTTGGGGGCTTGATATTCATTTCATGATCTTCATGGGACTCATTTCAGTTCCAGATTCATCTTTCTGGTATATTGGATTTGGTTGATTAACGGTGGCTCCCAATGAATGAGAAACAAGATATTTTTGCTTTTCATTCCTCATTTAGGTGTCCCACAATGCATATTTCTAGTGGAATTCATTGTTATGACCATTCATCCTCTTTAAAATTCTGTTTTTTGAATTTGGGGACATGATGTTCTTTTTATGATTTTCATGGGACTTATTTCAGTTCCAGATTCATCTTTCTGGTATATTGAATTTGGTTGATTAACGGTGGCTCCCAATGAATGACAAACAAGGTATTTATTTTTCTCATTCCTCATTTAGGTCTCTCACAATGCATATTTATGGTGGTATTCATTGTCATGACCATTAATACTCATTAAAATTCTGTTTTTTTTTAATTTGGGGGCATGATGTTCCTATAATGATCTTCATGTGACTCATTTTAGTTCCAGATTCCACACTTTGGCCTATTAGATTTGGTTGATTAACTGTGGCCCCCAATAAATGAGAAACAAGTGATTTATGCTTCTCATTCCTCATTTAGGTGTCCCACAATGCATATTTATAGTAGTATTCATTTTCATGACCATTCATACTCATTAAAATTCTGTTTTTTTTTTTTAATTTGGGGGCATGATGTTCCTTTTATGATCTTCATGAGACTTATTTTAGTTCCAGATTCCACTTTTTGGTCTATTGGATTTGGTTGATTAACGATGCTCCTAATGAATGAGAAACAAGGTATATATGCTTCTCATTCCTCATTTAGGTGTCCCACAATGCGTATTTCTAGTGGTATTCAATGTTATGAGCATTCATACTCTTTTAAATTTTGTTTTATGTATTTGGGGACATGAATTTCCTTTTCTGATCATCATTGACTCATTTCAGTTCCAGATTCATCTTTCTGGTATATTTGATTTGGTTGATTAACGGTGGCTCCCAATGAATGACAAACAAGGCATTTATGCTTCTCATTCCTCATTTAGGTGTCCCACAATGCATATTTATAGTGGTATTCATTGTCATGACCATTCATACTCGTTAAAATTCTGTTTTTTTTTTTTTAATTTTGGGGCATGATGTTCCTTTTGTGATCTTCATGGGACTCTTTTTAGTTCCAGATTCCACTTTTTGGTCTATTGGATTTAGGTTATTAACGGTGTCTCCCAATGAACGAGAAACAATATGTTTTTCCTTCTGATTCCTCATTTAGGTGTCCCATAGTGCATATTTTTAGTGGGATTCATTGTTATAACAATTCTTAATTTTTAAATTCTATTTTATGCATTTGGGGAAATGAATTTCTTTTTCTTATCGTCATTGACTCATTTCAGTTCCAGATTAATCTTTCTGGTATATTGGATTTGGTTGATTAACGGTGGCTCTCAATGTATGAGAAACAAGGTATTTATGCTTCTCATTCCTCATTTAGGTGTCCCACGATGCATATTTCTAGTGGAATTCATTGTTATGCCATTCATACTCTTTAAAATTCTCTTTCTTGAATTTGGGGACATAATGTTGTTTTTATAATATTCATGGGACTTATTTCAGTTCCAGATTCATCTTTCCGGTAAATTGGATTTGGTTGATTAACGGTGGCTCCCAATGAATGACAAACAAGGCATTTATGCTTCTCATTCCTCATTTAGGTGTCCCACAATGCATATTTATAGTGGTATTCATTGTCATGACCATTCATACTCGTTAAAATTCTGTTTTTTTTTTTTTAATTTTGGGGCATGATGTTCCTTTTGTGATCTTCATGGGACTCTTTTTAGTTCCAGATTCCACTTTTTGGTCTATTGGATTTAGGTTATTAACGGTGTCTCCCAATGAACGAGAAACAATATGTTTTTCCTTCTGATTCCTCATTTAGGTGTCCCATAGTGCATATTTTTAGTGGGATTCATTGTTATAACAATTCTTAATTTTTAAATTCTATTTTATGCATTTGGGGAAATGAATTTCTTTTTTTTATCGTCATTGACTCATTTCAGTTCCAGATTAATCTTTCTGGTATATTGGATTTGGTTGATTAACGGTGGCTCTCAATGTATGAGAAACAAGGTATTTATGCTTCTCATTCCTCATTTAGGTGTCCCACGATGCATATTTCTAGTGGAATTCATTGTTATGCCATTCATACTCTTTAAAATTCTCTTTCTTGAATTTGGGGACATAATGTTGTTTTTATAATATTCATGGGACTTATTTCAGTTCCAGATTCATCTTTCCGGTAAATTGGATTTGGTTGATTAACGGTGGCTCCCAATGAATGACAAACAAGGCATTTATGCTTCTCATTCCTCATTTAGGTGTCCCACAATGCATATTTATAGTGGTATTCATTGTCATGACCATTCATACTCGTTAAAATTCTGTTTTTTTTTTTTAATTTTGGGGCATGATGTTCCTTTTGTGATCTTCATGGGACTCTTTTTAGTTCCAGATTCCACTTTTTGGTCTATTGGATTTAGGTTATTAACGGTGTCTCCCAATGAACGAGAAACAATATGTTTTTCCTTCTGATTCCTCGTTTAGGTGTCCCATAGTGCATATTTTTAGTGGGATTCATTGTTATAACAATTCTTAATTTTTAAATTCTATTTTATGCATTTGGGGAAATGAATTTCTTTTTCTTATCGTCATTGACTCATTTCAGTTCCAGATTAATCTTTCTGGTATATTGGATTTGGTTGATTAACGGTGGCTCTCAATGTATGAGAAACAAGGTATTTATGCTTCTCATTCCTCATTTAGGTGTCCCACGATGCATATTTCTAGTGGAATTCATTGTTATGCCATTCATACTCTTTAAAATTCTCTTTCTTGAATTTGGGGACATAATGTTGTTTTTATAATATTCATGGGACTTATTTCAGTTCCAGATTCATCTTTCCGGTAAATTGGATTTGGTTAATTAACGGTGGCTCCCAATGAATGACAAACAAAGTATTTATGTTTCTCATTCCTCATTTAGGTGTCCCACAATGCATATGTGTAGTGGTAGTACTTTGGGGACATGAAGTTCCTTTTATGATCTTCATGGGACTCATTTTAGTTTCAGATTCCACTTTTTTGGTCTATTTGATTTGGTTGATTAACAGTGTCTCCCAACGTATGAGAAACAATATATTTATGCTTCTCATTCCTCATTTAGTTGTCCCAGAATGCTTATTTCTAGTGGTATTCATTGATATGACCATTCATACTCTTTAAAATTCTATTTTATGCATCTCATTCCTCATTTAGGTGTCCCACAATGCGTATTTCTAGTGGTATTCATTGTTATGATTATTCTTACTCTAAAATTCTGTTTTTTGTATTTGGAGACATAATGTTCCTTTTATGATCTTCATATGACTCATTTTAGTTCCAGATTCCACTTTTTTGGTCCATTGGATTTGGTTGATTAACGGTGTCTCCCAATGTATGAGAAACAATATATTTACGCTTCTCATTCCTCATTTAGTTGTCCCACAATGCATATTTCTAGTGGTTTTCATTGTTATGACCATTCATACTTTTTAAAATTTTATTTTATGCATCTCATTCCTCATTTAGGTGTCCCACAATGCATATTTATAATGGTATTCATTGTCATGACCATTCATTGTCCCTGTTTTTATTCTAATTTGGGGACATGATATTCCTTTTATGATCTTTATGTGACTCGTTTTAGTTCCAGATACCCCTCTTTGGCCTATTGGATTTGGTTCATTAACGGTGGCTCCGAATGAATGAGAAACAAGTTATTTATGCTTCTCATTCCTCATTTATGTGTCCCACAATGCATATTTATAGTGGTATTCATTGTCATGACCATTCATACTCGTTAAAATTCTGTTTTTTAATTTGGGTGCATGATGTTCCTTTCATGGGACTCATTTCAGTTCCAGATTCATCTTTCTGGTATATTGGATTTGGTTGATTAACGGTGGCTCCCAATGAATGACAAACAAGGTATTTATGCTTCTCATTCCTCATTTAGGTGTCCCATAATGCATATGTATAGTGGTATTCATAGTCATGACCAATCATACTCGTTAAAATTCTGTTTTTTTTTTTAAATTTAGGGACATGACGTTCCTTTAATGATCTTCATGAGACTCATTTTAATTCCAGATTCCACTTTTTGGTCTATTGGTTTTGGTTGATTAACGGTCGCTCCCAATGAATGAGAAACAAGGTATTTATGCTTCTCATTCCTCATTTAGGTGTCACACAATGCATATTTATGTAACGACCCTGACCCACCAACTGGCCCATTTTGAATTATTCCTCCCAAGACCCATTAAAAGCCCATTTCCCCTTGACAAATCGTGCTATGTGTGTGTATGCACGTAAGCATCTCCATCTTCATCATGTAACCTAGCCGCCTTGATTCGAGAGAGAGAGAGAGAGGAAGAAGATCAGAAGGATTCCTGCGCCACCGTCAAAGCCTTGCCGTGATTCTCTCCCCTGCGTCGTTGTCATTCTCTTTCTCTCTTCATCATGATCGCGTACGAGCGTGGAACATTTGGTTCGTCATCTTCGACCACCACCACCGCAATGTCTCCTCCCAGTCACCACCGTCGCTTCCTCTGCACCAACCATCACCAGAGAATTCCACCAGAGTCAGCGCAAGTCACCACGGATTTAACCGAGTAGAAAATGTTGTGACCCGGCAGTTGCTTGCGGAGCAAGCCGTCTCTTCTCCACCATCTCCGCTCTTCTGCGTTGCTCCGATCTGATCTCCACCTCCTTCTCATCCTTGCCATCGTCGTCTCACCACCTTCGTCGTCGTCCGCCTCCGACTCCGGCACAAGCTCCATTGATGCACGAGAGTTTAGGCTGCAACACCATCACGCTCTCTATCTCCACCGCCGGTGAGTAGTTTAACTTCAATTAGATTAATTAGGTTAATTAGATTAATTCTGGATTAGTTAGTTTAATTCTTGTTTAGTTAATTAATTCTAGTTTGGTTTAATAACCGGTTTGGTTCAATTTAATTTGGTTTAGGATTTTAACCCGGTTTAATTCAACTTCGGTTCAACTAAATTTGAGTCCAGTTTGGTCTGGTCTGGTTCGGTTTAATCCGGCTTAAGTTCAGTTTGACTTTGACTGATCTGATCGTTGACTTTGACCCGTTTGACCCGTTAACCGTTTTTCGCTGTTCGAGAGCCGTTTTCACTCGATTTTTCGCCCTGGTTTCAGTTTTGGCATCCGTTCTAGCATCCAGAGTTCAGAAGCTGCAATTATCATCCGTTTTGGCTAAGGTGAGGGCTTTTCCACAGACTACCGTGTTTTTCGTCAAGAAGCGCCATAGATGGAATCTAGTACTAAATGTGTTCCGTTTTTCTTGATCGAGTCTAGTAGTTTTGCTTGTAAATTGGACCTAGGAATATAGATGATTTAACCCATTGATTGTGCATTAAATTGTTAATTGAGTCTTTTAAACTTGCTAGAGCTAGGATTAGTCGACTATGTGAGTCGATAGGATTGCGGGGGTACAGAGACGTGACTTCTGTACTTGCGTCGCGTGTTGTGTGCGTAGTGGTGCTGGCAGCTCAGTCGATCTGTTGTTTAGTACCATTAGAGATCGATAAATCTTCTTCGGGCGGTGTGATTGGGCACTATCCCATAAGTTGTCCTTCTGGGAGGAGGGTGCCACCCGTCACTGGATCCGGTAGTAGGACATTGACTGTTCTTTGGGTACTTTAGGTACCGTGTTTGTGCATGTTTAGTCTGTTTTCCGTGTTTGGAGTGCTATGACCAGATTGCGTTTTCTGTGATTAGCATCCCATACCTCACTGAGTAACTCCCCTGTTACTCACCCCTCTTTCTTCCCTTTTCAGGTGAGACCGACGAGTAGATATATGCTTATGACAATACGGGTGCTTCTTTGGGATTTTACGTTTTCTTCGTATTTTATTTTATACATTAAGCATTTGAGGTATTTGAGCTATGAGACATTGAGGATTAGAGTATTTGAGTTATGTGATGTTGATGAGACGGGTGTTACATTTTGGTATCAGAGCCTAGGTTTTGTTGTCTCGGTTCTGACCCGAGAGACGGTAGTAGGAAGCATGATTGCATATTCGGTTTTCAACGGTTTTCAACGGTTTTCAAAAAAAAATAAAAAAATAAAAAAAATAAAAAAAAAATCCCGGGACTTGACTATTTAAAAAAAAAAAACAAAGGGACACCCATTCTGTCTCGTATTAATTTATTATAAGTTGGTCTCATTTCAGCCGCAGTTTAACCAGGTTGTTCCTTTTCAATTGCCATCAAGGAAAGTTAATTCTTTGCGCCAAGTTTGCCAGCTCGTTGTGCAGTAGGTTATGGCCGAGGAGACCAAAGTTCAACAGATTAATCAGAATGTCATCAGTCAGATCGCTCAAGAGACAGTTAAGTAAGTTGCTCAGGATGCAATGCAGCAGTTGCATAAAAGGCTGTTCGGATAGCTGCACCGTGTATTGCTCGCCGGTTAGCTCTTCAAGCAGCGTAAGCATCTACCGCTGTTCCACCAACACTACTTGATGAACCATCGGTTGAGGTTCAGGGAGTACAGCCGATATTAGTAATGCAGAAATGTGGATGGAGCTTCAGAGGTACCATGAGAGGCGCGGAAAGCAGTATGCTCCAGGTTGTTAACCTTCCGCCAGCACCGGCACCGCTAGTATCTGCAAGAGAAAGAGAGGGAACCGCGTATTGGTAGCTAATGAGAAAGATGGGGGACATGGGTTTGGATTAGTTTGGAAGGACAGTGGTGGGGGGCCCACGAGCCCGATAGAGGGATGGGTGACTCACCGGTAGGGGTGGTTGGGGCGTTATAAGTGGTATCAGAGCTGGTTAGCCGTCCCAGTGCTGACCTGGGAGGCGTCTTAGGACCTGTCGTGGTGCGCAACGAGGACGTTCCGCTCTGTGAGTGGGGGTGAATTGTAACATCCTGATTTCTGGTATATGTGGAGAGGTTAAAAAAAATTAATTTAGCTACCTATGTCACCAAAGTGCACTTACCTTTTCGGTTGCACATCCAGAGAAAACTCCAAGGTTAAGCGTGCTTGAGCTGGAGTAGTTAAAGGATGGGTGACCTACCGGGAAGTCATTCGCGGTACCGTGTGAGTGAGGACAAAAACACGGGGAACGGTCACGTGGTAATTGCAGGGTCAGTATATCATGAATTTCAAGCCTCCCGGTTAACGTTCCGACCGTCGGACAGGGGTGGGGCCCACGAGCCCGATAGAGGGATGCGTGACTCACCGGTAGGGGCGGTTGGGCGTTATAAGTGGTAGCAGAGATGGTTAGCCGTCCCAGTGCTGACCTGGGAGGCGTCTTAGGACCTGTCGTGGTGCGCAACGAGGACGTTGCGCTCTGTGAGTGGGGGTGAATTGTAACATCCCGATTTCTGGTATATGTGGAGAGGTTAAAAAAAATGATTTAGCTACCTATGTCACCAAAGTGCACTTACCTTTTCGGTTGCACATCCAGAGAAAACTCCAGAGTTAAGCGTGCTTGAGTTGGAGTAGTTAAAGGGTGGGTGACCTACCGGGAAGTCATTCGCGGTACCGTGTGAGTGAGGACAAAAACACGGGGAATGGTCACGTGGTGATTGCAGGGTAAGTATATCATGAATTTCAAGCCTCCCGGTTAACGTTCCGACCGTCGGAGTGGGGTGGGGCCCACGAGCCCGATAGAGGGATGGGTGACTCACCGGTAGGGGCGGTTGGGGCGTTATAAGAGGTATCAGAGCTGGTTAGCCGTCCCAGTTCTGACCTGGGAGGCGGTTTAGGACCTGTCGTGGTGCGCAACGAGGACGTTGCGCTCTGTGAGTGGGGGTGAATTGTAACATCCCGATTTCTGGTATATGTGGAGAGGTTAAAAAAAATTAATTTAGCTACCTATGTCACCAAAGTGCACTTACCTTTTCGGTTGCACATCCAGAGAAAACTCCAGGGTTAAGCGTGCTTGAGCTGGAGTAGTCAAAAGATGGGTGATCTACCGGGAAATCATTCGCGGTACCGAGTGAGTGAGGACAAAACACGGGGAACGGTCATGTGGTGATTGCAGGGTTAGTATATCATGACTTTCAAACCTCCCGGTTAACGCACCGACCGTCGGACAGGGGTGGGCCGGCCCATGGGCCTAATGAGAGGACATGGGGGCTCACTGGTAGGGGCGGTTGGGACGTTATAATTTATAGTGGTATTCATTGTCATGACCATTCATACTCGTTAAAATTCTGTTTTTTTTTTTTTTTAATTTGCGGACATGATGTTCTTTTTATGATCTTCATGGGACTCATTTTAGTTCCAGATTACACTTTTTGATCTATTGGATTTAGGTTATTAACGGTGTCTCCCAATGAATGAGAAACAATATATTTATGCTTCACATTCCTCATTTAGGTGTCCCACAATGCATATTTTTAGTGGGATTCATTGTTATGACAATTCTTACTTTTTAAATTCTGTTTTATGTGTTTGGGGACATGAATTTCCTTTCTGATCGTCATTTACTCATTTCAGTTACAGATTCATCTTTCTGGTATATTGGATTTATGTTATTAACGATGGCTCCCAATGAATGAGAAACAAGTTATTTATACTTCTCATTCCTCATTTAGGTGTTCCATAATGCATATTTATTGTGGTATTCATTGTCATGACCATTCATACTCTTTAAAATTCTTTTTTTTGAATTTGGGGACATGATGTTCTTTTTAAGATCTTCTTGGGACTCATTTCAGTTCTAGATTCATCTTTCTAGTATATTGGATTTGGGTGATTAAAGGTGGGCTCCCAATGAATGACAAACAAGGTATTTATGTTTCTCATTCCTCATTTAGATGTCTCAGAATGCATATTTATAGTAGTATTCATTGTCATGACCATTCATACTCGTTAAAATTCGATTTTTTTTTTCTTAATTTAGGGAGATGATGTTCCTTATATGATCTTCATGAGACTCGTTTTAATTCCAGATTCCACTCTTTGCCTATTGGATTTGGTTGATTAAAGGGGGCTCCCAGTGAATGAGAAACAAGTAATTTATGCTTCTCATTCCTCATTTAGGTGTCTCACAATGCATATTTATATTGGTATTCATTGTTATGACCATTCGTACTCTGAAATATTCAGTTTTTTTAATTTGGGGACACGATGTTCTTTTTATGATCTTTATGTGACTCATTTTAGTTCCAGTTTCCACTCTTTGGCCTATTAGATTTGGATAATTAACGGTGGCCCCCAATGAATGAGAAACAAGTAATTTATGCTTCTCATTCCTCATTTAGGTGTCCCACAATGCATATTTATATTGGTATTCATTGTTATGACCATTCATACTCGTTAAGATTCTGTTTTTTTTAATTTGAGGGCAAGATATTCCTTTTATGATCTTTATGGACTCATTTTAGTTCTAGATTTCACGTTTAGGTCTATTGGATTTGGTTGATTAACGGTGCTTCCAATGAATAGGAAACAAGGTAGATATGCTTCTCATCCCTCATTTAGGTGTCCTACAATGCGTATTTCTAGTGGTATCCATTGTTATGACCATTCATACTCTTTAAAATTCTGTTTTTTTTTTTTGAATTTGGGGACATTATGTTCTTTTTATGATCTTCATGGGACTCATTTCAGTTCCACATTCATCTTTATGGTATATTGAATTTGGTTGATTAACGATGGCTCCCAATGAATGAGAAACAAGGTATTTATGCTTCTCATTCATGATTTAGGTGTCCCACAATGCATATTTCTACTGGTATTCATTGTTATGACCATTCGTACTCTGAAATATTCTGTTTTTTTAATTTGGGGACACGATGTTCTTTTTATGATCTTTATGTGACTCATTTTAGTTCCAGTTTCCACTCTTTGGCCTATTAGATTTGGATAATTAACGGTGGCCCCCAATGAATGAGAAACAAGTGATTTATGCTTCTCATTCCTCATTTAGGTGTCCCACAATGCATATTTATAGTGGTATTCATTTTCATGACCATTCATACTCGTTAAAATTCTCTTTTTTTAATTTGGGGGCATGATGTTAATTTCTTGATCTTCATGGGATTCATTTCAGTTCCAGATTCATCTTTCTTGTATATTGGATTTGGTTGATTAACGGTGGCTCCCAATGAATGAGAAACAAGATATTTATGCTTCTCATTCCTCATTTACGTGTCCCACAATGCATATTTGTAGTGGAATTCATTGTTATGACCATTCGTACTCTTAAATATTCTGTTTTTTGAATTTGAGGACATGATGTTCTTTTTATGATCTTCATGGGACTCATTTCAGTTCCAGATACATCTTTCTGGTATATTGAATTTTGTTGAGTAACGGTGGCTCCCAATGAATGACAAACAAGGTATATATTTTTCTCATTCCTCATTTAGGTCTCCCACAATGCATATTTATTGTGGTATTCATTGTCATGACCATTCATACTCGTTAAAATTCTGTTTTTTTTTTTTAATTTGGGGGCATGATGTTCCTTTAATGATCTTTATGTGACTCGTTTTAGTTCCAGTTTCCACTCTTTGGCCTATTAGATTTGGTTGATTAACGGCGGCTCCGAATGAATAAGAAACAAGTTATTTTATGCTTCTCATTCCTCATTTATGTGTCCCACAATGCATATTTATAGTGCTATTCATTGTCATGACCATTCATACTCGTTAAAATTATGTTTTTTTAAATTTGAGGCCATGATGTTAATTTCATGATCTTCATGGGACTCATTTCAGTTCCAGATTCATCTTTCTCGTATTTTGGATTTGGTTGATTAACGGTGGCTCCCAATGAACGAGAAACAAGATATTTATGCTTCTCATTCCTCATTTACGTGTCCCACAATGCATATTTCTAGTGGAATTCATTGTTATGACCATTCGTCCTCTTAAATATTCTGTTTTTTGAATTTGGGGACATGATCTTCTTTTTATAATCTTCATGAGACTCATTTCATTTCCAGATACATCTTTCTGGTATATTGAATTTTGTTGATTAATGGTGGCTCCCAATAAATGACAAACAAGGTATTTATGTTTCTCATTCCTCATATTGGTGTCCCACAATGCATATTTATAGTGGTATTCATTGTCATGACCATTCATACTCGTTAAAATTCGGTTTTTTTTTCCTTAATTTGGGGACATGATGTTCTTTTTATGATGTTTCGTTTTAGTTCCAGATTCTGCTCTTTGGCCTATTGGATTTGGTTGATTAAAGGTGGCTCCCAGTGAATGAGAAACAAGTTTTTTATGCTTCTCATTCCTCATTTAGGTGTCCCACAATGCATATTGATAGTGATTCATTGTCTTGACCATTCATACTCGTTAAACTTCTTTTTTTTTTTAATTTGGGGGCATGATGTTCCTTTAATGATCTTCATTGGACGCATTTTAGTTACAGATTCCACTTTTCTGGTATATTGGATTTGGTTGATTAACGGTGGATCCCAATGAATGAGAAACAAGGTATTTATGCTTCTCATTCCTCATTTAGGTGTCCTCACATTGCATATTTATAGTGTTATTCATTGTCATGACCATTCATACTCGTTAAATTTCTGTTTTTTAATTTGGGGGCATGATGTTCATTTCATGATCTTCATGGGACTCATTTCAGTTCCAGATTCATCTTTCTGGTATATTGGATTTGGTTGATTAACGGTGGCTCCCAATGAAAGAGAAACAAGATATTTATACTTTTCATTCCTCATTTAGGTGTCACACACTGCATATTTCTAGAGGAATTCATTGTTATGACCATTCATCCTCTTTAAAATTCTGTTTTTTGAATTTGGGGACATGATGTTCTTTTTATGATTTTCATGGGACTTATTTCAGTTCCAGACTCATCTTTCTGGTATATTGAATTTTGTTGATTAACGGTGGCTCCTAATGAATGATAAACAAGGTATTTGAGCTTCTCATTCCTCATTTAGGTGTCCAACAATGCATATTTATAGTGGTATTAATTGTCATGACCATTCGTACTCGTTAAAATTCTGTTTTTTTTTTAATTTGGGGACATGATGTTTCTTTTATGATCTTCATGGGACTCTTTTTAGTTCCAGATTCCACTTTTTGGTCTATTGGATTTAGGTTATTAACGGTGTCTCCCAATGAACGAGAAACAATATATTTTTTCTTCTGATTCCTCATTTAGGTGTCCCATAGTGAATATTTTTAGTGGACATGAATTTTCTTTTCTTATCGTCATTGACTCATTTCAGTTCCAGATTCATCTTTCTTGTATATTGGATTTGGTTGATTAACGGTGGCTCTCAATGTATGAGAAACAATGTATTTATGCTTTCTCATTCCTCATTTAGGTGTCCCACGATGCATATATCTAGTGGAATTCATTGTTATGCCATTCATACTCTTTAAAATTCTGTTTTTTTAATTTGGGGACATGGTCTTCATTTTATGATCTTCATGGGACATATTTCAGTTCCAGATTAATCTTTCCGGTATATTGGATTTGGTTGATTAACGGTGACTCCCAATGAATGAGAAACAGGTTATTTATGCTTCTCATTCCTCATTTAGCTGTCCCACAATGCATATTTATTGTGGTATTCATTGTCATGACCATGCATACTCGTTAAAATTCTGTTTTTTAATTTGGGGGCATGATGTTCCTTTTATGATCTTCATGGGACTCATTTCAGTTCCAGATTCATCTTTCTGGTATATTGGATTTGGTTAATTAACGGTGGCTACAATGAATGACAAACAAAGTATTGATGTTTCTCATTCCTCATTTAGGTGTCTCACAATGCATATTTATAGTGGAATATATTTGGGGACATGATGTTCCTTTTATGATCTTCATGGGACTCATTTTAGTTCCAGATTCCACTTTTTGTTCTATTGGATTTGGTTGATTAAGGTTGGCTCCCAATGAATGAGAAACAAGGTATGTGTGCTTCTCATTCCTCATTTTTGTGTCCCACAATGCGTATTTCTAGTGGTATTCATTGTTATGATCATTCATACTCTTTAAAATTATGTTTTTTTTTTGTATTTAAGGACATGATGTTCGTTTATCTTCATGGGACTTATTTTAGTACCAGATTCAACTTTTAGGTCTATTGGTATTAGTTTATTAATGGTGTCTCCCAATGAATGACAAACAAGGTATTTATGCTTCTCATTCCTCATTTAGGGATCCCACAATGCATATTTATAGTGGTATTCATTGTCATGACCATTCATACTCGTTAAAATTCTGTTTCTTTTTTTTTT